>OY743169.1:22787923-23387923 GCA_963555705.1 Ligustrum vulgare | reverse complement strand
TTTTTAGAAAGAATAAAAAGGTTGTTATTTTATATTATACAAAAGTTTAGGTGGCGTTCTGTTTGTATTTTATTTTGTATTTTTATTTTCGAAAATATTTTGTATTTCCTGTTTTCATTTTTATTTTCAAATTTGCTGAAAACGCGTTTGGTTTGTCATTTTTAAAAACTGTTTTTGAAAATGAAAAGCTAGAAAACATGTCATGTTTGAAATTTTACAGAATATTACTTAAACTATTTTTAATTAATTTGCTTGCAGAATACTACTGACTCAAACTCAAATTTCCTTTCACAATACACTGAAAACATGGTTATATGCAACACACTAATGTGAGCATTAAGAGTCTATATTAAAACAGTTTGGTCAGGTTCGGGATTTGATAAAGCTTTAGTTTTATTAAAATCCAGAAAATGTAAGGCCCCGTTCTCTTTACTGTTTTCAGCCCGTTTTGAGTTTTCGATTTTTGAAAATATCGACAATGCGTTCACTTTGCTCATTTTCAGAAATGCGTTTTACAAAATACAAAAAAATATATAAAGAAAACTAAAAACGAGTTTATTTCGTTTTGGATATTTTGTGTTAAAAAGTCCAAAACGTCAAAACGAGTGTTTTGGACTTCTTTTTCTTTTTTTTGTAATTTTTTTTTTTAATGTGAAACACTACTTTCACTTGAAGTTCTTATTTTATTTTGCAATTATATATAGATTCATGTTAAGATTTTTTTTTTTTGTAAATGTGTGATACTTCCTTCACTTGAAGTTCTTATGTTATTTTGTCATTATATATAGATCCATGTTTAGATTTTTTTTTTTTTTTTTATGTGAGACACTTCCTTCACTTGAAGTTCTTATATTATTTTGCCATTATATATAGATCCATGCTAAGATTTTTTTTTTTGTAAATTTGTTTTATTTTATATTTTATTTTATTTTTTTGTAAATGTGAAACACTTCCTTCACTTGAAATTTTTGTGTTATTTTGCCATTATATATAGATCTATGTTATGATTTTTATATATATATATTTTTTTTGGGTAAATGTGAGATACTTCCTTCACTTAAAGTTCTTATATTATTTTGCCATTATATATAAATTCATGTTAAGCTTTTGTTGGCATGGGTTGAATTTTTGTTTAGATAAAACAATATTAATGATGAATTTATTGACATAGAGAACTAATTGATTTATTGACATTAAAATTAATGTAATTCAACAAATCAAACATTTTTACATATAAAATATCAAAAAATAAATATATCAGAAAATTACAAAGTAAACGCATTTTTCAGTTTTCTATTTTTTAAAGCAGTTTTCCAAAATCACAAAGAGAACATGTTTTCAGCAATTCCAAAACAAATAATCAAAATCCAAAATTCAAAACAAAATTCAAAACTCAAAATTCAAAATCGAAACACAAAGAGAACGGCCCCTAAGTTCTTTCAAAACCACCAGAGTGTATTTATCAGTGCATTTTTTGAAATATAACAACAAGAATTCTCACTTAATTTTTTTCTGTAATGTTGATATTGAATTCAATAAAACTTTATTTAAACTTAATTCCAAGTTAGGATAATTCTCAAAAAAAAAAAAAAAAAAAAAAAATATTTAGGCTTAGTTCCAAGTTAAACTAATTCTTTAAAAAAAAAAAAAAAAAAATCTCAAAACACATTATCTGCATTTTGGACATTTTTGTCGAAATACACATAAAACGCCCAAAACAAGGTTTTGGGCGTTTTGCGTTTTGTGTACAATTTTTTTTTTTTTCCAAAATGCGTTTTCGAAAATGGTAAAGAGAACGCGTTTTTTGCGTTTTCGAAAATAAAAACAAAAAATGACCTCAAAACAGCAAAGAGAACATAGCCTTATATTTCTTTGATTTTCAGATATGGCAAACGAATCAACCAATATGAATATGGTTACTGCTGAAAATTAAAATGTGGCTCCTTTAACTCAAATGGCTATGCCAAGTTATTGTGTGGTTCAAGGGACAAGTTTTGTCATGCCTCATAAAGTGGCTAAATTTTTGAGCCATGTTGTGACACAAATAGTGGCCCAAACTGCAGCTTCAACTGTAACTGTTTCGATTAACCTTGGGAAAAGCCGGGGAAATTCAACGGGGCTGAATTTCAAGAAGTGGTAGCAAAAGATGTTATATCCATTGTTTTCAAACTCAAGCCAGGAAGATTGGGAAACTTGTGATCCGTGCCAATAATCAGGTCGGGTGGCCCCTAGAACCTGGTCTAATCAAATTCGATCAACAACTCGAGTTGACCAAGAAATTCCACCGATTCGATCGACTCGGGAAACTCGATTGACCCAGCCAGACTTTTTTATTTTATATTTATTAAAAATTATAAATATTTTATATTATTTTAATGTCCGAGTCGACCCTAGGTTAACCCTTGACCTAGTCCCTTAGTCAGACCGGGTCTGAAAACATTTGTTCTATTTGACTATCTTGAATCTTGCAAGATTCTTGACTGAGAATGCTCTAGTACTTCAAGAAGGTGAATAAGATATTCAGGCTACCAGCGTTGTTGATGCTTTGAAGCTTTCTAATTTCTCATGTCAATACTATGTCATGAATAGCTTATTGATTCGCTGTACAATATGTATAGGACGATCAAAACTGCTAAGGAGTTGTTGCAATTTTTAGACCATAAATATAAAATCAAGGATGCAAAGGCTAAGAAATTCATTGTTGGCCACTTCCTGGAGTATGTGATGGTGGATTCAAGGACTGTGACCAATCAAGTACAAAAACTCCAAGTGACTTCGCATGAGATTCACACAGAGGGGATGACTCTAAGTGACACTTCCAAGTGCCTACTATCATATAAAGATGCTTCCATCTTGGAAAGATTTTAATAATTATCTTAAGTACAAGCAAAGAAAATGAACTTTGAAGAACTGGTTGTTAGATTTCGAATCGAAGAAGATAACAAAAGTTCAGAAAAGAAGGGGTTCAATCCTGTTGTGCTAAATCAAATGTTGTGGAACATGGTCAAATATCTAAGACCTACAAGAACGATTATGTAACATCTGATGGCAAAGGGCCTAAATTGGGTCGAAAGTTTAAACTTCCAAAAACAAATTTCAAGCAAAATACTTAAATTGTGACAAATTAGGTTATAAATCTTCAGAGTGCAAATTGCCAAAGAAGAATAACATGAAAGAAGCAAATATGATTGATTACATAGCTCATGATGCTTCTAAGATAAACTTTGCAACTATCATTTCTGAAGTGAATCTAGTAGGTTCAAACCCTAGAGAACGGTGGATTGACACAAGTGCACAAAGCATATGTGCTCTAATAAAAAGCTTCTTACCTCGTTCGAAGCAGTTGAGAATGGGAATAAATTATTCATGAGAAATTTAGCAACTTTCGAAATTAAAGGTCAAGGTAAGTTAGTTTTGAAAATGACATCTAGGAAAGAGATGACTCTTAAGTCTTAACTATGTGTTGTATGTGTTGAAAATTCTCAAGAAACCAAGTGTCTCGATTGCTCTTCAACAAGCATGGTTTTAGTATTGTATTTGAGTCAGACAAAGTCATTTTGTCCAAAAGTGGAATTTTTGTTGGAAAATGGTTACGTGTCTGATGGACTGGTTGATTATTGTCCAATTTACTTATTTTAGATAGATAAATAAATGAAAATTGCAATTTTGAGATATAAATTATGTTATTTAGAGTGAAAATTATAAAAGATCTCATTTTAATTCTTATACTCTAAATTGACTTTATTTGCTATTAATTTCATTTATTTTATTGTAGGTACATATTGGACAATATTTCAAATTGAATTTGAATTTCTTCTCGAAAATTCCTAACCTCATTCAACTAAAGAAATCAAGAATGACACATTTTTTTGGCCCAATTCCCCAGCCCAAACTCTCTCCACTAAAAATAATTTTTTCCCCAACTTCCATACAAAAAAGGAGAAAAAACCTCACAACCCACTCTCTGAAAAAAACGAACCTACAGCCGCAACACCACATCTCTCTCTCATTTCCACAACCCGCCAACCTATCTCAACTCTCATCTTCCACTCACACTCAACATCTCACATGAGCTTCCACTCAACCACATCCGCTACAACCTTCACGTCTCTCTTTCCCCCACCGAACTACCCAGCTGCATCTCTCATCGAGCCTCATCCTTCCTCATTTCAGACCCTTCCACGCAGCAGCACAGAAACAGCAGCCCCTACTCACGGTACCAACCTCCTCTCACGACCAGCAGCCTCATCCTCCATCAACCGAGACCAGTAACTCACTCACAACAGGCAACCGTTCCCAGCCAGCTGCTCCTCACAGTCGGCTGTCCCTTCTCTCTCCCCTCACAGCACTCGACAGATTGAGGAAAGGGTGCAAAGTGGTGTTTCTCGTGATTCATTCTAGTTTTTATTCACACTAGTATTCGTACCCGCGCGATGCACGAGACAAAATTTAGAATTTCACCACTATTTGAAATATATATTTTATAAAAATTAATGAAATGTGTGATTTAAAAGTGGTGTGATTGTGATACGTGTTGTTAATTAAAATCACAAATGTTAACTATGACATGTATTATAATTTTTATCGTATTTTTTATGGGCTTCTTTTATACCCGTCCACGTGGAACACATCTTTCGACAATTTTAAAATAAAATAAAATAAAATTCCCAATTCTTAACAGAAGTAATTCTTTGTTCATCTATTTCAGTATTTCAAAACAGACTAATGGAATATTGTCACTTCGCTATTTATAAATAAATTTTTTTAACGAATTATCAAATAGACGTTTATCAAGAAATGTGTGGTTATAAAAGATTTTTTATGGAGAAATAAACAATGGGAATAAAATGTGTTACAAAAAGTACACGTAGTTAAAAATCTATTTGAAGAAATGTTAAAATAATTTTTGTTAATAATATGTAGTGATATTTCAATTTAAAATAATTGATAATATTATCTTAGTCATTTATCGATTTAATCTGAATTAGCAACATAATTTTATTGTAGTTTTCTTCATTAACTCGAAACATTGAGCGAATATTTGGTAGATACATTCTGCCTTTTCTTGATCAACATTATTTTTAACTTATTATTATTGTTGTAAAGTAATCATTTTTAACTACCGATTTTATCAATAAAACATTTACCAAATGATGACAATAATTCATAGGCTCATTATTTTATTTCAAATTTAGAATTCATTTTTTTATTACTTATGAAACTTTATTAAAATAAAAATTCATTATTTTACCTGAATTCTAAATTTGAAATAAAATAAAATATTGGTTATTCAATTTATAGAAATAAATGCTTAACAATATTTATTTTAGGTCACGTTCTTTGTATTGGAATAGACACTACATGACAATATATCATCTAATATTTTCGATTCTCTTTCATTTTCAATATATAGCATTCATTCGTTCTTTTTACTTTTCTTTCGTTAGTTGATAAGAAATAGATGATGGTACAAGATGCTTAAAATATGTTTAGATAGTTCATGGTTAATCTTGAGTTTTGTGTTGAGCAAATTTTGAATTTTTCTTTAGTATGTCAAATTTCAAATTTTCGTAATAATAATGAGGTAAAACCATTTTCAAAGTGACCATTTATATTCTCTAGATTAGAGCAATTTTGAAATTTATATAGATAATCACAATTTTTTTTTAATCTCTATAAATCATGAATTTCCATTTTAGGCAAGTGTAAAAAAGGCGGGAAACTATGTGGTGTTTTATTTGAAAACTTTATTGTTATAATATATATAAAGATAAAGATTTTGCTTAGATTTTTTATTGTTTCTATGTTAATTTCTATAAATTTAGATTGTTGACATTAGTTTGGTTTGAGATATACTATTGGTTATTGAATTTTCATCTACAAACTTTCTGGAATGATTATTGTTTGTTTGAACTTTATTTCGGCTAATTCAATTATGTCCGGCTAAGTTATATTTAAGAGAAGTTATTCTTGACTTCAATGGGTCAATGCTAATCTCTTTTGTATGAATTCTTGTCATTGATGAGGGTTCACAAGTGTTTTAAATTTTAAAATTATTTTACTTGGATAAATGTCGCTAATGTGGTATGTATTGAATATGCACACAACATGCTCGACTAAATGTCGTAAAATAAATTGACTAATTTTTCTTACTAATATTTCTACATCTTATCAATATCAAGAAATTCACATTAATTTTATTTGCAAAAGCCCAACTGATAGCGAAAGAATAATTCCACTCATATTTCTCTTTCATTGCAATTTAATTATATCCTCTTTTTATTCATTTAAACACAATTGAAATCATATTTTAAGTTTTGAATTTAGCAAATATTATTATACCATAAAAATCCCTAAGAAGAATGACCCTAAATTATTGTTAGGCTATAACTTGACTCATTTATACTTTGAGGGTAGATTTTCCATCGAATCACTGGTCAAACTCAATGTCATGGTTGTTAAGTCAAAAATTAATAAAGTTAGTTCTTTTCCTTGCTTACTTGAGTCTTCCAATTGTATACTAGGACACGTTAATTATGTAACTTTATGTAGATTAATTAACTTGATTGCATACTGCGTCCCACATTGAATCTAAACAAAAGTGTAAAACTTGTGTTGAGGCGAAATTGACAAGGTCATCGTTTCAATCAATTGAAAGAAAGACAGAATCACTTAATTTAATTCACAGTAAAGTGTGTGATTTAAAAATTGTACAAACAAGAGGTGGCTACAATTATATCATTAGTTTTGTCAATGACAGTACAAAATACTGTTATGTGTATTTACTTAAAAGTAAGGATGAAGCTATAGACAAATTTGTTCTTTATAAGAATGAAGTTGAAAACCAACTCAATAAGAAAATTAAGGTGTTGAGAAGTGATCGAGGTGGCAATGAAACACTTTTTGCTTAAGTTTTTGCACAACATGGAATCATGCATGAAACCAAAACACCTTATTCACCGTAGCAAAATGGTGTTTCGTAACGAAAAAATTGTACTTTAAAAAAAATGTTGAATGCAATGCAAGTTTTGGGTTACCTCAGAACATGTGGGGAGAAGATGTGTTGTCAACTAATTACCTTTTGAACCAAGATGTAGCAAACAAGACAGGAAGAAAAAAAAATTTATAGTCCTAATTTCCTGACCTAGAAACGAAATCTGAAAACTTTGAAGAAACTATGAACTCTTTAGAAGGACCTTAATGGAAAAAGGTCATTAAAAGAAGAAATGGGTTTCATTTTGAAAAACTATAAATGGGAGTTGGTGGATCTTCCCCCTTTAAGAAAACAACTAGGTTACAAATAGATTTTCAAAAGAAAAATGAAAGTAGATGAAACTATTTATAAATATAAGGTCATATTATTATTTAAACACTACCAACAACAAGAAGGCATTGATTAGTTTGATACATATTCTCTAATAACGAGAATAACATCTATAAGGATGATACTTGCAATTGCAACTTTGTGAAATCCCGAAGTACATCAAATGGATGTTAAAACTTTCTTTTTGAGTGAAGATTTAGAGGAAGAAATCTACATGGAACAACCCGATGATTTTTTGATCACCAAAGCAAGAAAAAAAGTCTGTAAATTAGTGAAATCATTATATGGCTCGAAACAAGCATCCAAACAATTTCAAGAAAAAATTGATCATATCGTGATACAATGTGGATTTAAGATCAAATAGTGAAATAAATGTGTTTACATCAACAACACAGAAAACGGTTATGTCTTTTTTTTTGACGACATACTTGTTGTTGGTAGCAATGATAAGATGATTAAATATACCAAAAATATGTTGAATTCAGGATTTAACTTGAAGGATATGGGTCTAGCTGATGTGATCCTTCGTGTTAAAATGTCAAGAATATCAAAAGGACTTGTTAAGTCAGATACATTACGTGGATAAGATTGTGGGAAGAAATTAACAATGATTATACTGGCGTGACTAGAGCATCGATAGATACAAGTCAGCATCTATCTAGAAGCAAAGGTGATAGTGCCTCTCAAGTACAGTACTTTAGAATTATTGGAAGTCTGGTGTACATAATGAGTTGTACAAGACCGAAAATAGCCTACAGAGTTAGTGAATAAAGTTGATATATGAGTAATCCAGAAACTAATCACTGGAAAGTAATAGTAAGAGTACTGAGGTTTTTAAGATTTTCTCATAACTATGAGCTGACTATACCAGATATCCACTAGTCATTGAAGGATATAGTGATACTAATTGGATATCTGATATAAAAGGCTCAAAGTCTACTAGTGGGTTTGTGTTCACGTTGGGAGGTGCGGCATATCATGAAAATTGTCTAAACAAATAGTTATTGGGAGATCTACCATAGAATCTAAGTTTATAGCTCTAGATAAATGTGGTGAAGAGGTTGAGTGGCTATGCGACTTCTTAGAGTATATTCCAAAATGGTCAAAACATGTGCTAACAATTTGCATACACTGTGAAAGTCAATTCGCGATTGGAAGGACACAAAGCAACATGTAAAATGGTAAGTCTAGAGACATTCATAGACATAATACCATAAGGCAATTACTCTCAACTAGAGTTATCTCTGTTAACCATGTGAGATCCAAGTATAACATTAGGATCCGCTAACCAAATGGTCAAATAAAGAGTTAGTGGGGGGGAGATCATCAAAATGAATGGGACTTAAGCCCTTGTACTAGTGATTTAACACAATGAAAACTTAACATAGTTGACTGGAGATCTCAATATCTAGGTTCAAAGTGACAACCTAATTGTAATGACTTAACTGAATCACTATAGGGAAAACATTCCATGTCCACTCCTATGATGTAAGGATAAGTAATAGGCTATTAATGATTCTTATGTGTTAGAAATCTGAGCTGAGTAGAGTGGGCTCCTCTTAATTAAGAGATCACCTATGTGACAGAGAAGTGGGGTCACTTCTAAGGGAATTGTGTTGGACTTAGAGGCTGTTTGCTCCCGGAAAAGTTTTGCAAATGGGTAAAATTTTTACTTTGATAGTGCGACCCACGAACACATTTACATTAAATTATGGGCAAAAGTCTGATGCATGGACAGACTACTCAAATCCGCTATAGTACCGCTACAGTAACCCATAGTTATTGGACCAAAATGCGTCACCAACTGAAAACACTTCAACATTTTTCAGAATTCCGATGTGTATTTGTTCCGTTGACTTGTAAACATTTTTTCCAACTGTTCAACAATGTTTTTGGGCCTTGTAACGTTTGAAATCAAACCATAAAATGTCCAAAACATACGTATTTTGGTTGAAGAATTTTCGGAAATAAAAAAAAATTACGAACGAGATTTTCTTGTTTTGGACGTTTTATGTTAAAAAAAACAGGACAAGCATGGTAAAGAGTGAAAATGGTAAAAGTGAAAGGACATGATTGAATCCTCATTGAATGAGAATCCGAATTAAATCATGATTCAATGAGGATTCAATCATGTCCTTTCATCCGGATTGAATCATGATATGAGGATTCAATGAGGATGATGATTGAATGGGATGAGGATTCAACGCTCAAATTCACTTAATAAATTTATTAAATTTATGATTTTCAAAAATATCTTTTTAATCTTTCTTTATAATCTTTTGGATTTATAAGTTATTCTTTAAACTTTTAATTGCTTTCAAATATTACTTATTTTTATTTTTAAATTTATGTAATGTTATCAAAATGAGGTTTCGATGTGGATTCTAGTTTTTTGTTATATCGATTATTTAATTCAATTGTAAATTGAGTTGCCCCATTTGTAATTTCTTAATTAAAGCCTTTTTTAATTAGACCAATTTCTTAATTAAAGTTGACTACACAACAATATCATAATTTTATTTTAAATAATGACCTCTATTTTGAAAATTATTTTTTTCTTTTCATTCTCTTTTATTTATTCAATTCTCCAATTATTTCTATTTAATGCAGAAGTAGTAATTTAATGCAAGTCAAATATGTTAAATGGCACAAGTTAGAGGTGTGATAGCTAAGCACTTGTGGGTATTCCAGGAGACGCGCTTCATTGCATTAAAATATTTTGTCTTCGGAATTAACTTTTTTTGTATAATCGACGAATTGTGCTTATTTTTCTCAAAAACAAAATTCAAAATTCAAAACTCAAAATCCAAACACAAAGAGAACGACCCCTTATTTTTTTTCTTTCTTTGCTATGCAATACATGTTTTTCCTTTTTTTTCAATTTTTTTTCTCTGCCCACCGATTTTTATGTATTGTGCTTTCACTACTTCAACTGTATCGAACTATATTAGAACAATTCTCACCATTTTGATCGAGGTAATTTCACATTATTGTCAACGTCAATTGAAAAATTATAACCAATTATATTTCCCAATACATATTATTCAGCAGTACTCATAAATGTACACCACGTGCAACCTTAATACACGACAAATTATCAACGAGATTGTCGGGCCATGTGTTCCCTTAGTGCATTCCATTCCGTGTCGTCATGCATTTCAGTTTCTTGCTCCGCTACATCTTCCTCATCTTGTCCTGGAAGATCAATTTCTGCGACGTCATCCACCAGCTCAGCCGATAAAAAACCCTGATCAATATGACCAGAGCTACGAAGAACGTTATGAACTGTCATCGTTGCAACAACAACTTCCGTCTGAATTTCGAAGGGATAATGAGGCATCCTATCCAAAATTTTCCAACGTTCCTTGAGGACACCAAACAACCTTTCGATAACGTTCCTGCATGACGAATGATAATAATTAAAGCGTTCATGATAGTTCCTAAATCGTCGTACCCTGGAAGAGGAGGCAGAACGAAACTCCTGAAAATGATATATGAAGCCCGACCCTTGAAAGGCGCCATGTAACCGCGTCTGTGTGAGAAACCAGAGTCCACTAAATAGTACTTATCACCAGCCGACTGTGGAAAATGTATATTTGGATCATGTATTGCCCTCGCTAGAATATAACTATCATGCATTTTTCCTGAGGTTGTCGTGCATATCCATTTGTGGCAGCTCGAGTAGATCTGGAGGATTTTTAATCACCGCTTGTTTGTGTGGTGGAAGGAGGATATGAGTCGGTCTTGGATGGAGACCTGTGTTTTTCGTAGGATATTTAGATATTCTCTAATAATGTTACCGTTGGATTTATTGATAGAGTAAATACAATTTAATTGTTCTGACAGCACCAAATAAAAAATTGACACAGTGGGGTCCACAAGGTAAAATTTTACTTGCAGAGTAAATTTTTGTTGTTAGCATACAACCTCTTAATTCTCAAAAACTCTCACAAAACTAGGCATATATTCATGGCCACAAATGAACATAACAATGAGAAGTGAATTGTATTGGAGGAATCGTGTGTGGAGTATATCAACTTTTACAAAAAAGAAGAACATTTCAAGAATATCATCACGTCTACTGGTCAGCTAGTGAGGTAAATGTACTTTCACAGGGGAAGATTTAAAGGGTAATACCTACCTTCCTATGCAGGTTTCAATCGTTGAATTATATAACCAAGTCTTTATATCTCATGTGTTTCGTGTCTATTGCAATTTTCATTAATGCAGGGGTTTGATAGAAAAATGGCTAAGTGAGACTCTTTAGGCATAATTTTGAGTGGGGACACATTTGCTCTTTGTGAAGATCAAAGTTGATTTGTGTTCTCAGTGAGAACATCGAAATAATATATTCATTTGTGAAAATTGGTGCTCGGATGAATGAGAAATTGGATTTCAACAGGAACTATTTGGAAGGTGTTTTTGTGTTTTGGTGGGAAAAGAGTTAAGGGTCCGTTTGATTACACAAAATTTTCCATGGAAAATGGAATATGTTTTCCAATTCCCACTTTTGGTTTGTTTGTTTGACAAAATTTTCCATGTAAAACTTTTTCCGCGGACCCCACTTTTTCTTCCATTTTCCTTGATTTGGTGGAAAAGATTTTCTTTGGGTTTTGGTGGAAAAATGTTTTTCATAATAGATGGAAAATGATTTTGGACACGTTTAATCAATTTTGTTATTGTTAATTAACTTATTTTCTTTCCAAAAAATAACATTATCATCATCAAGTACAAATATATTTAAAAAGTAAAAAAAAAAAAAATTGATTAAAATAGCAAAAAATTACTTTATTTTCCATGGAAAATAATGTCAATCAAACAACAAAAGTTGAAAAATTCCCTACTTTTTCCACCTAGAAAATTAAATCAATCAAACACATTAAACTTCTAATTCCCAGTAATTCAATTACCTAGAATTCAATTCCCTGGAATTCATTTTCTTTCCACCCAAATTCCACCATCGCTATCAAACGGACCCTAAACTTCTAATTCCCAGTAATTCAATTACCTAGAATTCAATTCCCTGGAATTCATTTTCTTTCCACCCAAATTCCACCATCGCTATCAAACGGACCCTAACATTTATTCCACATAGGAAGATTACAAAAATTAAGACTACTTTATATATGGTTACACTTTGGAATAGTCATGTGTAGTATAGAGGATCTATTTACATGCGCACAGGAGGGTGGAAATCTCACTCTGAATTGGCCTTCGAGCCTTGAGCTTGTGTGCATACATGAATGTCAGATCGAATAAACCAGAATTGGCCTCTCACATAGTCCATGTTTTGTTAATTTTCCTAATGATTTAATTATTTTTTTCTTCCAACAGACTCTAAAACTCTAAAACTCCTATGGTTATTGGCAATTAATTGAGGATTAATTGGCCATGTTAAAAGTGGAGTTAATATGTAATATATGTAACTACATTCCCCATTATAGCCTATTTAAACATCAGCTCCTCCACCAATCCAGACACACACGAAATCTCTTTTGTATAGTTCTATCTAGTCTACATACATTGTTTTCCAATTCGTTTTCTATTAAAGTCTTGGTGGTTCTGTTCTTATTCAATTCAAGTTCCCATGAGTAGAGATTGCAGTGCACAGCTTCTGCTGATTCCGCTGTTATATCCTGGGAAATAGACACTCAAACAAACCTCTAAGCACGTATGGTTAGGGACAAATTTGTTTTAAAGATATTGTGTAAAAACACAGGGTTCGATTCCAAAATCTACTCACTTTCTTCACTTTTTTGTTTCTGTTTAAATTATAGTTCATTGTTTACTGCAAATTTTACATTTCTGTTTGTTCTTTTGATTATTCACACAAAATATTAGTTTATTATTCTACAAAGTTTACCAACACTAATTACCTCAACTTAGAGGCGGACACTTAGGGGTGGGAATTTAACTGGATCCGAACTGAACAGTTCGAGACTGGTTTTATCTATAGAAAAATGGTTTTGGTTCTAATAACTGAGATCCAGACCGATTCGGTCCGTTCCGGTTCTCGGTTTGGATCTTAAACTCGTAATAAAACCAAAACACTGTAGCCCGATATTTAGTCCAATAATGTGACTTAACTTCTAAACAGAATAGGCACTTTTTGCAATTGGAACTGAAAAACAAAAACCTAATATAATAAAGTCAGAATCAATTCACCACAAACACTAAAGCATATTTACAGATATTTTAGTTTTTAGTTTTTATCGTCAATCATCTTCACTAATTCACCCTCTTCCATTTTCAAATTCATTCACTTTTTCGTACTTGTCATCCAACGTCTTGGCATCAACCTATTTTCCGGCCAAGCAATCACCACCACCATCGACCGATTACATCTTGCAGGTTAATAATTTCTATTTTTACTAATTTATTTCCCCTTTTTCTATCTTCAATTTTTATTAAATACTAATTCGTAAAAACTAAATAATCACGACACTTGAACTCACATTAGATTCAGATATAATGTGTGTTGATATTTTTCAATTTTTGTTTTCAATAGTTTGATTGTATGAAGTTTTATCGAATAATAATAGGCATGTACCTTGCCAAATCATTTATATAAGCTCAATAGCATGAATAGATGTGTTTTTGGTGATACATAAGTTAAATAGCAATGACTATCCAAAAACTAAAATAGCGATCTGTTTATATTTTATTTTGTATTTTCATTTTTTAAAATATTTTATATTTCATGTTTTTATTTTTGTTTTCAAATTTGTTAAAACCGTGTTTGATTTGTCATTTTTGAAAACTATTTTTGAAAATGAAAAGCTGAAAAACATATTCTGTTTGAAATTTCCCAGAATACTACTTAAACTCTTTTTAATTAATTTGCTTGCAGAATACTATTGGCTCGACTCAAATTTTCTTTCACAATGCACTGAAAACATGATTACCTGTAACACACTAATGTGAGCACTAAGAGTCTATATTAACACAGTTTGGTCAGGTTCAGGATTTGAGGAAGTTCTTGTTCTATTAAAATCCAGAAAATACAAGTTCTTTCAAAACCAGCAAAGTCCATATATCAAGGCGTTTTTTGAAATATAACAACAAGAATTCTCATTTAATTTTTTTGTAATGTTGATATTGAATTCAATAAAATTTTATTTTAGGCTTAGTTCCAAGTTATGTTAATTCAAAAAATATATATATATATATATATATATTTAGGCTTAATTCAAAATTAGGGTAATTCTCTTAAAAAAAAAAAAAAACTCAAAACGCATTTTCCGCACTTTGAACATTTGAGCACTAAGAGTCTATATTAACACAGTTTGGTCAAGTTCAGAATTTGAGGAAGCTCTTGTTCTATTAAAATTCAGAAAATGGAAGTTCTTTCAAAATCAGCAGAGTCCATTTATTAAGACATTTTTTGAAATATAACAATAAGAATTCGTACTTAATTTTTTTTTTTTTTTTTTTTTTAATGTTTATATTGAATTCAATAAAATTTTATTTTAGGCTTAGTTCCAAGTTATGATAATTATAAAAAAAAATTATTTAGGCTTAATTCCAAGTTAGGATAATTCTCCAAAAATAAAATAAAAAATTAAATTAAATTATTTTAAGCTTAGTTCCAAGCTAAGAAAATTCTTAAAAAAAAAAAAAAAAAAATCCCAAAACGCGTTTTCAGCATTTTAAACATTTTTTTTTTTTTTTGAAATACACTTAAAACGCCCAAAACGAGGTTTTTGACGTTTTACGTTTTATGTTTACAAAATTAAACCAACTAAAGAAAACTTAATTTCACAAATGACAAGTAAATAAATTACAACTCAAATGAAATACCTTAAAATCGTTCCTTGCGAATTTTCATACTTTGATTTTTTTCCTACTAAAATAAACAAGTTATAATTAAAAAATCATAAATGAACTTCACAAACTACAAACCACAAATCTCAAATTAAACAAACTCAACAAATACAAACCACAAATCTCAAATTAAGAAAATTCAATCAAAACTAATCAAATATATTAAAAATACCCACAAATGCCAAATCAATATTATTTTCACAAAATTAATTAATAGTATCAGTATTCAAAAGCATAAATTAAAAGTAATTACTGTAACATACTAACATTAACACAATATGTGAACAATGCACTCCATTCCAAATTTCCATTAAACAGCCGCACACCACCTCTAAAAATTTCCAATAAACCACGGAAAAATCAAGAACCCAAAGATGATCAAAAGAGGCAGCTGACCATTGATTGGGGAGGAGGTAGGCAACTGCAATTTCAATTTGAATCAAACCCAAAGACAAGCAGCTAGCACTAAGGTAGCAGAAACTTACCTCTCGCCGTCTTGGATGAGAAGCAACAAGCAGCAGTCCGGCGGAGGATGAGGAACTAAGGATCAGAGGATGGACGGCGGTCAGCAACGGGTGACGATGGCTTGAGGCTTATTTGTGGAATATAAGGGTTTCATTCACCCTAGGCACCAGCGTTCCTTTGATTTTGTGCGGGTCTTCTTCTGTTTTCAAAGTTATTTAATTTTTTTTTTTTTTTCATTGGACTAACCCGGGCCAGCCCAGAAATCCAATGCAGTCCATGGCCAGCGCTGGACCTAGGCAGCCTCCGCCCCTGGTTTCGAACAATAACTAATATTATAGAATCGAATTAGAACCGAAATCAAACCAAAATAAATTGTTTGGTTTTGGTTTGGGTTTTTAAATTCAATGAAACGGAATGGTTCCATTTCACAAAAATCGAAAGTTAATGTTCCGTTTCCGTTCTTGAGATACTTGAACCGAACCACCCGACGTCCACACGTAGGCGAAGTCAAAATTGGACTAAAAAAAAACTTAAGTTGGACTAATAAGTAAATAATTTTCTTTCATATTGTTTTTTTTTTCATAGTCAATCCAGCCAAGGAAAGATCCCACCCCTGCCTAAACGATTAAATATTGACTCTCATTCTATCCACTTTTAATTATACTAGCTAGTAATAGTATATAATGCGTGTGATAAACAAGATATTATAACGATATTAGAATATTTTTATTCAAGTATATGTTTTTTGAAATGGAATAAAAATTATCCAAATTTCTCAACATATTTTACCTAAAAAATATTTAGAGTGTTGATTTAAACAATTTCAATATCGAGCTCAATTCATTCTAAACATTATTCAAGTTTCTAAGTACACACTTATCAATAATATCATCATCTTTCTTCTAAAAGTGTACCATGAATCGATGATTCTTTGTGTAAAAGAAGAATCGAACCATACGGTTCTAGTTTGATTTTGATTCCATAAACTAAAAATTTAAAATCGAATAGCTAATGCTAACAAGACAATAAACATCATTATCATTCCCAAAAAAAAAAAAAGGATAAATTCAAATATAACGATCTCAAATATCACCAATCAAAGTACATTATCAAACTAATAAACAGAGTTAGAATACAAATATCAAGTTTTACACCATATAATATATTATTTGATAATACAAAATATTAGTTGGAACAGATGATAAAATGATTTTTTTTTTTTTTTTTTGTAAATTTGTATTCAAAAAAAAAAAAAAAAATCGTGTTTGATTTTATCGGTTCAGATTCTGGATTTTGGTTTCAGTTCTAAAATCAGAACTAGAACCAAAATCAGAATAAGAGCGGAATGGTTCTTGATTTTCACAATCATAACTTTTAAAAATTTTGAAATAATCGAACTAAATCAAAACCAAACTGCTTGGTCAGGTTGTTTTGGCTAGCCCTACTCCTGGGTCATGTGTAATGGAATTTTTTTTCATTTTAAAATAATAATAATAATAATAATAATAATAATAATAAAATGAGTCCAGTCCATGGAGGGACACCCGAGACCCGTCCCACAATGACCCGAGTTGGAGAAGTGTGCTCAGCCCCACCAATTCACGGGCAGTTAACTTTTGCTTCCATTATAGTCGGGGTTCCGTCTAATTCTGATCGAAATGAATTTTTTTGTAATTTCCACCATTTGGCTAACGCGCCTGATTTTCCAGGCAGTAGCGGAAAATATTTTCTTTCACTTTTGGTAGGAAATTATTTTCCACTTTACATGGAATATTATTTTCATCATGTTTGATTAATTTTGTTATTATTAATTGACTTAATTTTTTTTTCAAAAAATAACATTATCATTATCAAGTACAAATGTATTAAAAAAAAGAATAAAATAGCTAAAATCTATATTATTTTCAATGAAAATTAATTTCAATTAAACAACAAAACTTGAAAAAAATTTAACTTTTTTCTCCTAGAAAATTAAACCAATTAAAGATTTTAAATTAATTTTTCACGACTTAAAAAATATTTTATTTTCACCCATTTTTAAAAGTATTTTATACAATAAATTGAGAAGGTAAACTAACTTTTTGTTTGTAAAAAGACAACACGAGAACCTAGGAGAACAACTATTTGATACACGTAAAGCCTTATCAATATTTTCTTCATTGAAAGCATGTTAAGCGCATTGAAGCATATTTCCAATGAAAAATGTGAATCTTTTGACTCTAAAATGGCTTTGGGCTTGGCAATAAAGTGACCACAAACATAGGTAAAAACAAAAGTTCATTTTTACTTTTCTGGGAGACATCATCGACCTCGAACACTATTGAAACTGACAAAAGATATTTATACATTCTCTTATCAAACATATAGAATTGTCAAACAAGTGAGGACGTTCTATGCAAAATAAAATTGTATAAACGAAGGGAAATGGAATCAGTATACTCATAAGATGACAATATAAAAGGTCATTTTTATGTAATCCTTTTAAGATCACTTTTCTATAAACCTATATTTCTTTCTTCTATCCATTTCATGGATTTTTGAGAATATGTCTTTAAGTCTATATTAACTGCAACATGGAAAAGTCTTATTCGAGTGTATGATGCGTACTTTAAGAAATATTCATAAGAGACACATTATTAGTTGTTACATGAGCCAAAATTGTAAACAACGATTAAAAAATAAGAGACTAAAGAATTCTTTTTCTATATATATATATTAACAACGATTTGTGATGTCAAATATTAAAATTCGGGCCTCAACAATTACTCCAAGCGATCGCCTAGTGGTCTTAGAGTTTTCCTAACCGATCGCCTCGACCAAATCTGGAAGAATCGTGGTTTTTGCCATATTTTCATATTTTGCTATTTTCCTTATATTATAATATTTTCTTCCATGATGTGGGTCCGAGAATTATTGTGTAAATAATAGAATAAGGTAGATTATAGGTTTAATGTCTTTTTTCCATTGTGTATATATGTATTACTGCTTTTCATTGAAATACACAAAAGAATTTTCTAAATTCCTTCGTCTTCTTATATTTCATTATCGTCTTCAAGCTTTTAACATGATAACACAGAAAGAAGATCAATCCATCAAATCTAACCAAAATTTCGCAACTTCCTCGACAACGAGTATGGATCAAGCCCATACTTTGTTCAACATTCAAATCATCCTGAATTAATGCTTGTCTCAGTAAAGCTCAATGGAGTCAATTAGTAATCGTGGAGTAAATCCATGATGCCCTTATCGCCAAGAATAAGGTAGGGTTCATCAATGGCTCCATCAAAGCCCCTTCTGAGACAAAAACTCATTATGTTTGCTTTATAGAACAAATGTAACAGCATGACCCTATAATGGCTTACACACTCTATGGAACCTGCTTTTGCACAGGGAGTGATGCACACCTAGATAGCATGTCTAGTATGAGAGGACTTTAAAAATCAATTATCCCAAAAGAATCCACCTACTATCTATCAGATTCAATAATATAATTGACGTCATTATCACAAGGTAGCAAGATGATCTCCACATACTACACAAAACTCAAAGGTCTATGGGATGAACTTGATATGTATAGAACTCTTTGTAACCAGCACAAGGCTCATCTGGAACAAAGAGAAGAGGATCAAATGATGCAGTTTCTCATGGATATCAAGGATTCGTTTAGCACCGTGTATAGTAATATTCTAATGATGAAGCCACTGCCCAATGTTCGACAAGCATATACACTTGTTATTCAAGAAGAAACCAAACGACAAGTGATATCAGAACCGTCTGAAGACTTCTATAATGCAGCAACTTTTCAAGCACGACATAACGCAACAAATCCAAAGTAAACCATTGTGACCATTGAAATAGAGATGGACACATTATTAATCAGTATACTCATAAAATGACAATATAAAAGGTCATTTTTATGTAATCCTTTTAAGATCAGTTTTCTATAAACCTATATTTCTTTCTTCTATCCATTTCATGGATTTTTGTGAATATCTTTAAGTGTATATTAACTGCAACATGGAAAAGTCTTATTCGAGTGTATGATGCGTACTTTAAGAAATATTCATAAGAGACACATTATTAGTTGTTACATGAGCCAAAATTGTAAACAACGATTAAAAAATAAGAGACTAAAGAATTCTTTTTCTATATATATATATATATATATATATATTAAAATTTAATATTTTAACTAGTCTTCTTTTACTCCTATTTAACAACGATTTGTGATGTCAAATATTAAAATTCGGGTCTCAACAATTACTCCAAGCGATCGCCTAGTGTAAATTTCAAACGATCGCCTAGTGGTCTTAGAGTTTTCCTAACCGATCACCTCGACCAAATCTGGAAGAATCGTGGTTTTTGCCATATTTTCATATTTTGCTATTTTCCTTATATTATAATATTTTCTTCCATGATTTGGGTCCGAGAATTATTGTGTAAATATTAGAATAAGGTAGATTATAGGTTTAATGTCTTTTTTCCATTGTGTATATATGTATTACTGCTTTTCATTGAAATACACAAAAGAATTTTCTAAATTCCTTCGTCTTCTCATATTTCATTATCATCTTCAAGCTTTTAACATGGTAACTGATGAGTTCCGGACTGACTCAACGAGCGTTGACCCGTTACACGTGCCCGTAGGACCAATAACGAGGTAAAGAGCCAAAAGAATCAAGCAGACAATGCAAAGATTCATGCAAGCGTGGATGGATGAGTGTTCGAGTGCAATGACCTCGTTTACGTTGCATAACAAAGTGGAAGAAGAGCCAAAGTTATTACAATGCATTTGGATCAAAGAAGAACAAGAAAATAAGGCAGAAGTAGAATCACGACCGTAAAATCATCTTGGCTAAATTTGTGCAGAAAGGCAGTCACGGCCGTAAACCATGATCTCACGGCCATAACATTATCAAGACAAAATTATGCAGAAGAGGACTCACGGCCGTAAAGGACATCCTAACGGCCGTAAAAAAAGTTTAGTAATTTTTATATTTTTATTCAGAGAGTCGATTACGGCCGTATATAAATTTGTCACGGCCGTAACATGTGTTTTTCTTTTTAGTCCGTAAATTAGGCGGCGTATTTTTAACCTAGTTTCAGCGTTTAGTTTATTTGCAATTCTAGTTTATTTAGGTTTCTTTATTTTGTTAGCCTATATATATGGCTTTATTCAGCATTGTAAAACACAACTATTATTCTTGAGATTAATGATATTGAAGGTGAGATATTCCCTTAATTTCTTCGTGTTCTCGTCGAACAAATTGAACTTATCAAAGGATTTGACAACATTTGTGGCGTTCCCCCTTTGGGTTTAATATACTCATAGTTCTTGCGTCGTGAGGTCGGGGTTGCATTGTTACCGTCTACTATATTGGATTTTAGAGCTTTCCTACGTTTAATTCCGCGTGTTTTTGGTGATCCCCGTATCGGATCACATCAGTAACACAGAAAGAAGATCAATCCATCGAATCAAACCAAAATTTCGCAACTTCCTCGACAACGAGTATGGATCAAGCCCATACTTTGTTCAACATTCAAATCATCCTGAATTAATGCTTGTCTCAGTAAAGCTCAATGGAGTCAATTAGTAATCGTGGAGTAAATCCATGATGCCCTTATCGCCAAGAATAAGGTAGGGTTCATCAATGGCTCCATCAAAGCCCCTTCTGAGACAAAAACTCATTATGTTTGCTTTATAGAACAAATGTAACAGCATGACCCTATAATGGCTTACACACTCTATGGAACCTGCTTTTGCACAGGGAGTGATGCACACCTAGATAGCATGTCTAGTATAAGAGGACTTTAAAAATCAATTATCCCAAAAGAATCCACCTACTATCTATCAGATTCAATAATATAATTGACGTCATTATCACAAGGTAGCAAGATGATCTCCACATACTACACAAAACTCAAAGGTCTATGGGATGAACTTGATATGTATAGAACTCTTTGTAACCAGCACAAGGCTCATCTGGAACAAAGAGAAGAGGATCAAATGATGCAGTTTCTCATGGATATCAAGGATTCGTTTAGCACCGTGTATAGTAATATTCTAATGATGAAGCCACTGCCTAATGTTCGACAAGCATATACACTTGTTATTCAAGAAGAATCCAAACGACAAGTGATATCAGAACCGTCTGAAGACTTCTATAATGCAGCAACTTTCCAAGCACGACATAACGCAACAAATCCAAAGTAAAGAATTGTGACCATTGAAATAGAGATGGACACATTATTAATAGCTGGAGTACTCTCAAATATCATGCAAATATTTCGATAAGAGAGGTCTCACAAAAGACAGGTGCAGAATTAAGGATAGGACAACTCATGCAAATTGCACGTGTCATATCTATCTATGATGACTCCAAATTGTAATACCAGTACTTTTGCTAATGCAACATGTTTGTCTATGCTCTCTAATGCATCTGTCAATTCAACTTTCATTAAGCCTTGGATTTTGGATAGTGGAGCAAGAGCAACAGATCACATTGCTTCAGACTCTGCACGTTTCTTCCTGTCAGAACCATCTTCTACACCAATTAGCTTACTAGCGGACTCACCGACCCCCATCACATGCACTGGCACTATTCCACTTATCCCTAATATCACCCTTATATACATCTTATGTGTACCATCCTCCCACCTAAACTTGGTTTCTATTAGCAATTTGACCAAAACATTGAATTACGGTGTTATATTCTTTCCTGACTCTTGTATCTTGCAGGATTTAACTTCGGGGAAGATAATTGGCTCGGGTAGATAGCGAGATGGTATTTATTAAATGTCTCCAACTAAAAAACCACTTACCCGTATCGAATATATCAATCTCTAAACCTATGGCATATGCAGCTTGGACATCCTTCACTATATCGACTCAAATTAGCTGCTCATTTATTTCCTTCCAGTTCTATTTCATTAGAGCATAATTGTATGGTTTTCTCTATTGTTAAGCAAAACTATTTACATTTTCTTCTAGTTTCTATAAAAACTTTGACTTACTACACTCTGATATTTGGGGTCCACATAAAATTTCTACCCATTCTGATGCACTTTTTTGTTTTTTTGTTTTTACTATTGTTGATGACTTCAGTAGGTGTAGATGAATCTTCCTTATGAAACATAAATCAAAAATAAGAAATAGATTACAATCCTTTCCTTCATCAATTTTGCTAAAACTCAATTCCACACTTTTGTCAAAAGCAATTCTAGTAGATAATGGCTTGAAGTTCTGAGTGCCTGAATATTTTCAATCTCATGGGATTGAACTCCAATGTACTTGCGTATATACACCCCAACAAATTGGGTTCCTTTAACGCAAACATTATCATATCCTTACAATTTCTAGAGTTCTTTATTTCCAATAACATATATCACACAATTTTTGGGATGAATATAACTGATA
Source organism: Ligustrum vulgare (assembly GCA_963555705.1). Taxonomy (NCBI): domain Eukaryota; kingdom Viridiplantae; phylum Streptophyta; class Magnoliopsida; order Lamiales; family Oleaceae; genus Ligustrum; species Ligustrum vulgare. Next base: position 23,364,893 of record OY743169.1, on the reverse strand, counting down.
ACGATCCCCAGGTGCACGGGTCGCGTAGGTAATAAAGTGGACGTGAGTCCAAGTATCGATTCCACAGAGATTGTGTTAAATTGTATTTTAGATTACTACCTTAACCGGAACTAGAGATTTGTTTTGATTTGAGAATTTTGATTTTGAAAACTAAAATAAAGATTAAACTAAAAAATTGACAAATTTGATTTTAAACAAATGAAAATAAATGCATTAGAATTATGAATCAATTTTGACTCTATCATCCATATCTTAACCAATTATTTAAATACAATTCACGGGTTTTGAAAATCTATATTCCTAATATTGTTAAAACTTCCTTTCGGACAAACAATAACGTCTATTCCTATACACGACCCAACTATATTTCTATGTTGAATACGAATGTGCAAAAAAGTATTAAAAGAACTATGAATATTATAGCAGATAACACAAAGCATAGGGGTATATTTTTATCCCCTATCGGACTTTGTGGCAATCGAAACAAGTCTAATGAAATCCTAATCTTTCGAACTTAAGAAATCACAACATAAAATCATACAACTAGTGATCAAGTAATTGCATGATAGAAAAGGCATAATTCAATTGTTCAAAATCATGAATTGCATAAATTAAATAATAGATTAAGATATGGAGTCAAGAAATCAAAACTTCATCACAATTCCAACACCATTAACCTAGCTTAGAAACATAATAGAAAATAAAGAACAAGAGATATGAAAAGATGTAACACAATTCATCTCCTTGCAATTGTATCTTCAATCTTGATCTTGGCGTGGTTTGGATCCCTCGGCACTTCGACAGCGTTTTGGAAATTTAGCAAGTTGGGAACCCCTAATCTCATGCCTTAGGTTTGGTATTTATAGATTTCCCCGAAAATTAAGTTAATTGAGGAGAAAACTGCTGAATTCCGCGTAAAAAGCCCAGTTGAGGCCCAGTCGGGACTACCGTGCGACCTCACGGTTCAAAAGTGCGCGATCGCAGACTCGAAAAGCCAACCTTCAGTTGCTACTTTTTTTGGCCGTGCGGCCGCACGGTTATACCGGCAACTACAGTTTTCTTCTTTAAATTTTAGCAATTTGGTCCTCATCATTTTATTGCACAACATTTAGTATTTTGATCATATCTTTCTATTCCATTATCCGATTGAGGTGATTCAAAGTCCGTTAGAAAGATAACTTAAAGGGATACAATTCTTCCTAAAATAGGATTTTCCCAATTCGAACGTTTATTATCCCGAAATTGGGTTTCAAAGTGTGACTAAAAATCTGCTCAAATACCTTGTTTGATTTAAATGAATTTATGGTAATATTCTTACAATATTTCATTCCTTTTTGCCTTCTAATTGCATCCAATTGACTCCTAAAAGTCCTCAAATATCTTATCTTAATCCGAATCAACTACTGAATATTTGCAATTTGGCCCTTCTTCTTTTGATTTGTATACTTTAGTCCTTGAACTCCTAATTTCTTCCAATTTGGTTCTTTCTTTGACTTTTCTTCCAATTGACCCTTTTGATTTACTTCATCAACTCTTGGTTTTCATACTTTGGTTCTTTTATCATCCAATTTGCTTGTTTTTGCTCCAATTCCATTGTTTTCTCGACTTTAGGATTATTTCTGAAATATAAACAAATAACACAAAATAAATAGTAAATATTCTAAAACAAACATATAAAATCCTACCTTTAGGATAGAAATAATTTTATAAAATACACTTATCAACACCCCCAAACTAGAACTATTGTTCGTCCTCGAACAAAAATAAAACTAACTATAAAAATAAAAATGCAAATAACAAATGTTTTTGTTTTTGTCAACTTATTTACCATGTGCTTCAACAATCCAAATTGACGATTCACTTTAGAGAAAGAAATATGAACAACTTAAAATCATTTCATTCATCTGATGCTCAACTTCATTGTGTGTGTGTGTGAATAGCCAGAGTCAAATGCAAACTTATGCAAAAATAAACTTGACAATGTGTGACTTTTTATGCAAAAGTAAGTCTGAATCCCATGTGGTCAATAATAATTTTCTTTTGATTTTCCTTACCCTCTCATGAATGAGCACAACCTTACTGTTTTTCTCTCATATCCCGAGATCTTTCCTATTGATGTGGTTTCTAAACATGTATAAATTGCATTTTTCCACACAAAGCAGTTAGGATTAGACAAGTATGCACGATATGCCAAGAATAATTAACAAAGTGTGAGGGATTTCAAATAAACAAAGCTTATACCATTTTATTCCACCTTTCTTTTATATGGACGACTTTTTCTTTTAATGTCCTTGTCTTTTACCATCTTTGTGCAATACTTTTCATACTTGCTTTCTATATGACCCCTGTAGCGAGCTTTAGGTCGGCAGCTCCAAACTCAGTTGAGCTTAGGGTACCAGGTTCGAAGAACCCCTAAAACTTAATTACCCGAGTCATAAAGGCTTAAACAGAAAAGTTAAAGATGTTTTAACGTCTTATGTGTAAGTCCACTCTCCGTACTTACTTTCTAGTTGACTCCTGTAGCGAGCTTTAGGTCGGCAGCTCCCAACTCAGTTGAACTTAGGGTACCAGGTTGAGAGAACCCCTCAGACTTACTTGCTCGAGTCAAAAAGACATTTGAAGAGCGGAATAAGACCTTCAGTATTTTTCTGTTTTTATGCTGGTTTTTATGATTTATACCCATTGATTGAGACCCCTTACACTAAAGATGTAAAATTAAAAAGTTCAAATCCTCAATCTACCAATGCATACTCAATCTAACCTATCCACCCCCAAACTACTTCTTGAGCAGTTTTGTAACGACCCGGCTCCCTCGCTGGGGCCTTCTCCGAGCCGTACTCATGGTCTTTCCACTCCTCCCTTGGTCGTCCTGGTCCTCAAGGGCTGCCAGCCTCGTTTCCAGGAAGTGGATTCTTGCCTTCCGCAGGGATCGAACCTTGTACCTAGGGGTTAAGTACAAAGATTCTTAAATAGCAGGGATTTAAGAATCTTTGTACTTAACCCCTAGGTACAAGATTCGATCCCTGCGGAAGGCAAGAATCCACTTCCTGGAAACGAGGCTGCCAGCCCTTGAGGAGTAGGACGACCAGGGGGAGTGGAAAGATCATGAGTAGACGGCCGGAAGCCCTTGAGGATCGGGTACGCTACAAAAAAAGGCGCCTTTTTTGTAGCGTACCCGGTCCTCAAGGGATGCCGGCCATCTACTCATAGTCTTTCCACTCCCCCCTGGTCGTCCTGCTCCTCAAGGGCTGGCAGCCTCGTTTCCAGGAAGTGGATTTTCAGGTCTAATGGTAGCAGGATTCTAAGAATCATTGTACTAAACCCCTAGGTACATGGTTCGAATCCTACGGAAGGCAAAAATCCACTTCCTGGAAACGAGGCTGCCAGCCCTTGAGGAGCAGGACGACCAGGGGGGAGTGGAAAGACTAAGAGTAGACGGCTGGCAGCCCTTGAGGACCGGGTACGCTACAAGTTTGGTTCTACATTTCAGGTCAGGATCTAATTTTCTAAGGTTTGGGATTTTTAATCAGTTCTATGTTCAAATTGCAGAAGTTTACCCCACAAGTATTAAGTATCTCCCTACACAAGTCATTATTTGACGTGGCTATGTGCTCAAATTTGATTAAAGTCTCACATGGATGAATGTTAAGAAAAATTTAGTTCGCATGTTGTCCAATTTTCTAACTAAAGTACAAAAAGTTAATTCAAATCATGTCATAAGCAATAAATAAGTCAATAAAATTTTTCAAAATTTTCACTTTTTATGATTTTTTTTCACATTTTTCAATTTTTTTTTTGAATTTTCTACCAAAATCGAATGAATGTGCATATGAAAGCACGTGAATGAGATTCCCACCCCCAAACTAGAATCATACATTGTCCTCAATGTATTCAAAACAAATAAAGAAAATAAATACAGAAAGAACAAAGAGGGTTAATGTACTTCTCGGGTTTGGAGAGTTGGTGTTCCCATTTTTGAAGTTTTGAATTGAATGTTTTGTTAGATGAAATGACCCCTTACTTCATTTTCCATGTTTGGCGTGCATTGTCCTATGATGATATGTTTCTTGCAAATAAACATTAATGATCATTAGAAGCATAATTATCACATAGGAACTAAAGGAAATCAACACAACACACCCAAATTAGGACTTAGAAAAATTTTGAAATTTTTCTAAAATTGGTCGACCACTGATTTTCAACCCACGACATCACCTTGAAAAAGTGAAAATTTCCCGAGACATGTCCCGGACATATGAAAGTACATAACTTGGTCAACAACATGTCAAACAATCATCACATTTGGAGTTCATTTGGGTTATGAAAAGATGTGACAAAGTAAGTGCAGTGAAGCTTAAAACAGGTGCAGTGGTGCCTGCAATGGCCTTGCAATGAAGTGCTTTGTAATACAAAGATGTTCATGTTGAGTTCTATGCCTTAAATCTGTGTAAACAATGAATGGATGATGCACAAATGATGTTTAACATGTAGGGAGGGTGATCATCCAAGAAGATTTTCCAAAACTCAACAAAAACCTCATTGAAACATTTAATCAAACACCTTACATGCATATTAAGAAATCAAGAAATTCATAAAATTGGAGACTTGAATTAAGCCAAAAAATTTCACCTAATAAACACAATTCAATACTCCAAGTTCTAGCCTAAACCCGTTATCAACTATTCACAATTTCACAATTTACAAAAAGAATGAGGAACAAAAGATCATGCATGATTTTGTGTAGAAATTCATATCTCTTGAATGTTTTTGATGCAATCCAAGACATGAAATAATGTTAAAATGATGTGCAAGTAATGGGGACTAATTGGGGACTCAATGTGGGATGATTTAGGGGAGGTAAAACGAGTTTGAAAGTGGTTAAAATGAGAGAATTCAACATATAAATGAATCTTTCGAAACTGTCCAGTATTGAACCATGCGACCGCACGGTATAAAAGGCAATGTCCTGAATTTTTTTTCATTTTTCGATTTTGGACTCCTTTTTCGACCCTAAACACATCAAATGCATGCAACCAACTTCTAAACTATATGTACATGTCCTAAGCTAGATTCTCAAGTGGAAGATTGTACTGAAAAATGACAAAACAAATAATAATGCAATGGAAACTAAAAATGCAAGAACGTGCAAAATAGAATACTATAATTATTTAAAGCACATAACAAATCAATGCATGCACTCTAAATACACTAGTGCTCCTAAACTGCAATGTCAAGTAACTAAACAACAATCAAACAACAAAATAACTCAAAAGCAATAAACAAAATAACTAAAGAAAAGGGTTTGAAAAATTGGGTTACCTCCCAACAAGCGCTTCATTTATAGTCTAGAGCTAGACTTTATGCAAATTGCATTGGTCGTTCAAGGAACTTTAAACAAGACTTTTGATGACCTTCTTTGCTTGTGTCGGTTGAACTTGTACCAATTTTCATTCCTACTCCAAAAGCTCACTTTGCCTATGTCATGTATCTTGATGTCACAAATTGATTCAAACTTCAATACATAAACTTCAATCATCTCGTCTATGCCAATGAAGAAATCAATTATTGCGCAGTCAATGGAGTTGAAGGATTGCATGGTACAGTCTGCATCTTTCAATGTCTCTGTTTTTGTTTCCCTTATTGTGATCAACTCCTCTATTTCCATATGATTTTCTTCTTTGATTGAGGTTTCATTGAGCTTGATGTCCAGATCCTCAATTGTTGACAATGAGACGGTGGCATCTTCATAACAATTATTTTCCTCTTGGTCTGTTTGTTAAAAGTCCGGTGGAGGTGATTCCCTTAATTGATGTTCATTTACGCTTGGTAAAAGAAATACCTCACATGGAAAATCAAGCACATCAAATTTAGTTAAGAGTGAGACAAATAATGAAGCATGTAATGTATCCAGGATAGCTTCATTAACTTCATATTTGGCTTTTAAATCTCGTAGTCGCTCTCCTATGATAAAATCTGCTACTAGCATATCATCATCTTCAACTCCTTGAGCTATCAATAGTTGTTCCCTTATGAGGAAATCATGTACAGACATTGCGTTGAAGTCAACCACAGCCATCTCGAATGTCGAGTATCAAGACCTAAGAAGAAAACATGACAAATAGTGAACGAACTAAAAAGAAACTAAAAATAACAGAAATAAACTAACAATAAAAATAAAGCGGTAAAAAGTCCGAATTAGTGAAAGTAATCTAAGAATAAATTTAAACTACAATCCCCGGCAACGGCGCCAAAAACTTGATAACGATCCGCAAGTGCACGGGTCGCGTATGTAATAAAGTGGACGTGAGTCCAAGTATCGATCCCACAAAGATTGGGTTAAATTGTATTTTAGATTACTACCTTAACCGGAACTAGAGATTTGTTTTGATTTGAGAATTTTGATTTTGAAAACTAAAATAAAGATTAAACTAAAAAATTGAAAAATTTGATTTTAAACAAATGAAAATAAATGCATTAGAATTATGAATCTATTTTGACTCTATCATCCATATCTTAACCAATTATTTAAATACAATCCACGGGTTTTGAAAATCTATATTCCTAATGTTGTTAAAACTTCCTTTCGGACAAATAATAACGTCTATTCCTACACACGACCGAACTCTATGTTGAATACGAATGTGCAAGAAAGTATTAAAAGAACTACGAATATTATAGCAGATAACACAAAGTATAGGGGTATATTTCTACCCCCTATCGGACTTTGTGGAAATCGAAACAATTCTAATGAAATCCTAATCTTTCGACCTTAAGAAATCACAACTTAAAATCATACAACTAGTGATCAAGTAATTGCATGATAGAAAAAACATAATTCAATTGCTCAAAATCATGAATTGCATAAATTAAATAATAGATTAAAATATAGAGTCAAGAAATCAAGAATTCATCACAATTCCAACACAATTAACCTAGCTTAGAAACATAATAGAAAATAAATAACAAGACATATGAAAAGATGTAACCCAATTCATCTCCTTGCAATTGTATCTTCAATCTTGATCTTGGCGTGGTTTGGATCCCTCGGCACTTCGACAACGTTTTGGCATGAATTTAGCAAGTTGGGAACCCCTAATCTCGTGTCTTAGGTCTGGTATTTATAGATTTCCCCGAAAATTAGGTTAATTGAGGAGAAAACTGCTGAATTCCGCATAAAAAGCCCAGCTGAGGCCCAGTCGGGACTACCGTGCGATCGCACGGTTTAAAAGTAAGCGATCGCAGCCTCGAAAAGCCAACCTTCAGTCGCTGATTTTTTTGGCCGTGCGACCGCACGCTGTTTCAACCGTGCGGCCGCACGGTTATACCGGCAGCTACAGTTTTCTTCTTCAAATTTCTACAATTTGGTCATCATCATTTTATTGCACAATATTTAGTATTTTCATCATATCTTTCTATTCCATTATCCGATTGAGGTGTTTCAAAGTCCATTAGAAAGATAACGTAAAGGGATACAATTATTCCTGAAATAGGATTTTCCGAATTTGAACGTTTATTACCCCGAAATTGGGTTTCAAAGTCTGACTAAAAATCTACCCGAAGACCTTATTTGATTTAAATGAATTTATGGTAATATTCTTACCATATTTCATTCCTTTTTGCCTTCTAATTGCATCCAATTGACTCCTAAAAGTCCTCAAGTATCTTATCTTGATCCGAATCAACTATTGAATATTTGCAATTTGGTCCTTCTTCTTTTGATTTGTATACTTTAATCCTTGAACTCCTAATTTCTTCCAATTTGGTTCTTTCTTTGACTTTTCTTCCAATTGACCCTTTTGATTTACTTCATCAACTCTTGGTTTTCATACTTTGGTTCTTTTATCATCCAATTTGCTTATTTTTGCTCCAATTCCATTGTTTTCTCGACTTTGGGATTATTTCGGAAATATAAACAAATAACACAAAATAAATAGTAAATATTCTAAAACAAACATATAAAATCCTACTTTTAGGATATAAATAAGTGTATAAAATACACTTATCAATAACCTTATCCTATCTCATCAATTTCCTTCCTACACCATTGCTTTCAAATAAATCACATTTTGAAATTATTTACGGATGCCCTCCTTCACTTAAGTATCTGAGGACTTTTGGTTGCCTATGTCATGCTACCAATGTACACCCATCTTCCAAATTCAAATCTGTTGCCAAGCGGTGTATTTTTGTCAACTATTCGACCGATCAAAAAGGATATAAACTATATGACCTGGATAGTAATCATAAGTCAAGATATGATTTTCCACGAAACCACATTTTCATTTTCTTCCACCATAGATCACCTCATAACTTCACAACTCCATTTGGCTTCTCTTCGCTACCTCATGACCTCACAGATTCGTTTAAGTTTCCTAACTTCGATATAGATCCTCTAAACTGAACTTTCAACTTCAACAAATATCAACCTAGCCATAAATCCAACAAAACTATCCCAATACCTATCTATGAAGTACGAGATAATGATACCACACTCACCTCTTCAGGCGTTACAGATAATCAACCAAGCTCCACCGAGCAACAATCTATCTATTCAAATTTTGACACGACACCACTGATGTAAAATTCTTCCACATATCCTACTTCCATTTGTCGCTCCATTTGACCTAAAAAATAGCCGACGTGGCATAAAGACTACATCTTGTCCACTCTAGTAGATCACTCAACATCATTGCCAAGTTCAGCAAAATGTACTCGTTATCCTCTTTCCAGTTTAATTTCTTATTCTTGTTTTACATCGCCTCAACGTCCTTTATCAGCATGCATATCAAGTCACAATGAACCTCAATCTTTTGATCAAGATAACCTTGATCCAAATTTGCAAGAAACTGTGAAAGTTGAATTGCAGGCATTGGAAAGCTATAATACATTGAGCTTGGTTCCTTATCCTCATGGTGACAAACCAATTGGTTGCAATTGGGAGTACAAAATCAGGTATCACTCTGATGGTACTATTGAACACTACAAATCTTTCCTTGTACCTAAGGGCTATATTCAAGTTGAGGGGATTGACTATCATGAGACTCTTTTACCCACTTCCAAATTCACTACTCTTTAGTATCTCCTTGTTGTTGCTTTCTCTTGGAATTGGCTCATTCATCAAGTTAATGCTCAAAATGCATTCCTTCATGGAGACCTATAGGGAATTGTCTATATGGAACCTCCACATGGCCTTCCTCGACAAGGGCAGAATTTGGTGTGTCATCTCAACGAATCTTTATATGGACTCAAAGAAGCATCAATGAAATAGTTTTCTACCTTTTCAGATACTATTCAAAAAGTTGTTTACATTCAATCCAAGGCAGACTACTCACTATTCACCAAAGCTCTGGGTAACTCCTTCACTACATTACTTATTCATGTTGATATACTCGTGACAAACAATGATTTACACGAAATGGAGAAACTCAAGTGGTTTCTCCTCAAGCACTTCCAAATGAAAGATCTTGGCGTCTCAAATATTTCTTGGGAATTGAATTTTTTTGATACAAAAAGTAAATTTTCATGTTCTAGAGGAAATATGCATTGGATATCTTCGATGATACGGGACTTCATGGTGCACGACCATAAAAATTTCCAATGGAGCAGAATTCAAAACTCAACTCTACAGGTAGATCGTTGTTGAGTGATCCAACTAAATATAGAAAAATGATGGGGAGGTTAATATACTTGAGTGTTACGAGGCTTGATATAATGTTCTTAGTTCTCACCTTGAGTCAGTTCATGCATGAGCCTAGAAAGCCACATTGGGATGATGCGTTGTGGATTTTTAGATACATCAAAGATACACCATGTCAAGGCTTGTTGTTTTCTACTACAAACACTCTCACTCTCACTCTCAAAGCATTTTGTGATTCAGATTGGATTGGTTGTAGTTTCACAAGGAGATTAGTCATTGGTTATTGTGTTTTTCTTGGGGATTTCCTCATCTCATGGAAGTCAAAGAAGCAGACAAATGTCTCAAGATCGTATGCGGAGGCAGAATGTTGAGCCATGACAAATAATCAGGCTTTGTTAATCAGGAAACTCTATTTTGTGATAAATAACTCGGTATTCCATGAGCACACAAAGTACATCGAGATAGATTTCCACATTGTTTAGGAAAGGTTACAAATAGGCTTAGTTAACCCCTCTTATGTACCCCACTTGTCTACAGTTAACAAATGCATTCACTAAGGGCTTGGGAAATGTTCAATTTTAGACGCTACACGACAAGTTGGTTATTCACTATGCTCACTCTCCAACTTGAGGGGGGGTATTAAATTTCGGGTCTCAATAATTACCCTAAGCGATCGCCTACTATAAATTCTAGGTGAACACTTGGTGGTCATATGGCGAAGAAGAAAGTAAATTGCTTTGCGCAAGCGATTGCTTAGAGTTTGCCCAAGCAATCGCCTCGGCCAAATTTGGCAAAAATCATGACTTTTGCCATATTTCCATAATTTGATGTTTTCCTTATATTGTAATATTTTCTTTCTATTGTACATATATGCATACTGCTTTCTAAAATAAACACAAGAATTTTCTCAATTTCTTCATCTTCTTAGTTTTCATTATCATCTTCAAACTTTTAACATCAATATGACGTAGAATGAGTAATGCTAGCTATTTAGCATCAATAGTGTAAGTACACTAGCCTATATGACAATAAATAATGAGTCTATCGTTTAATATCATGTAAATCTTTTTATATCACAAGTGCTTAGATAGCATTAATATTCTAAATGTTGGGATGCGGGAATAGAATTACCAGAAATTAAATAAAAAATATTAATTCAAGAAAAAATATCGTCTAGATATCACTTGTATGTTATATTAAAAAAAAAAAAAAATCAAATTTATTATCTAAATTTAATGATCGATTCTTGAATTGGATCTGAATCCCAAACTTCTAGCTTTTCAGATCACCAGTTTCCATCTTTTAATTTCAAGAACATTATGTTTCAAACTTCCAAGTTTTTATGGTATTCTTCAGAATAAAAACTACACCGGTGCATGCACACATTTTTCTATGTGAATCAAGAAACTAATTATAAGACTGGAAAATTAAGAATTGATCTCTTCTCCAAATTGAACACTATAGAATAGTTATTGTATTCAGTGTAGTGTCTAATCTCTATGCGCCATGTGATCTCTATTTGTAGAGATGAAATTGTACCAATCCAATTACAATAAGAATTTAAAGTTCAAACAATACTCTTAATTAAAATCAAATTAGGAGTTTTAATTAAACTCCAAATCTAATTAGCTTATACATAGTTACATGTGTAGTCATAGAGCTTTATTTACAATTAAAATTAAGTTTACAATTTTATTGACAATTACAATTAATTATAAAAATTTATTATAATTACAATTAAGCTCAATAATTTTATAATAATTTTAATTAAGTTCAAATACTTTATAGAGTTAGTACGGAGTATTATCCAAGCCCCAATAATTAGATCATATCTAGTCAATCCTAGATCATCCAATGTAATTATCAATGTTTTTAGACCCGGTCCGATCATCAACCAGGTCAAGAGACCGAGCTAAGGGTCGAGGATCAATCCGGAGTCGACTCGAGGTCGACCCGGGCATTAATTAATATTAAGAAATTCAAAAAAATATATAAAACTCAAGTTAAACCAGGGTCCGGATCGACCGAGTCTACTGGGTTTCTCAGGTTTCACCCGATTGGGTTTTAAATGTGACCCGACCCGATTTTTGGACCGGGTCACGGGATTCCAGGCCGAATTTGAAAACATTGGTAATTATAAGTCTTTCTTCTTCCACTAAAGGTAAAAGACGGAACTCTCTGAATATATAAGATCACCTAAGCCAATTAATCTTTAATATCTAACTTGTCATATATGTATTTTCCATGTCCGAGATTTAATAATTATGTACGAGCATAAATAATAGTTTTGCCATCTTATTATTCTCATGAAGTACCATTTTCTTCACGGTCCTTTGAGAAAATCACCAATGTCAAAATTTAGTCGTCTCTTAATACTGAACTCATTATTAATCGTTCAATAGAAAATACTTAAGTAGTCACTCTGTTCATTTTTAAGGCAATATTGTGACGACCCGAATTCTCTTCCATTCGAGTGCCACTAAAAGTGACTCATATCATATTATCGAGACTTAAATAGTAATGTAAAATTATTCAAAAGAATAATTAGAATCCCATAATTTTATTTGTGAATAAAAATAGAACATAATTTTCTTACATAAAGTTCAACATAATTATCTCATCAATCTTAACAACTTTTGCCACTTCCATGTTGACCGCCTCGAACCTTCAATTATCTGAAAATGGTAAATATCGTGGAGTGAGATTTATAAAATCCCAGTAAGTATACCAAGCATAAATTTTCTTTTGAAAGCATATGGATCATTTTCATCATAACATAGGATAGGATCGAAATACTCATAAACATAGGGAGACACAAGAATTTTACCGAACTTAAATGGCAAGAATTCTTATGTGTAGCGCTACTAAACTCCGGTCCCCTTAGCATAATCATAAACATATCATATGGAACCCATAACAATCTTGTGAGATTGATTTCATAGCAATGATCCAAACATTTTCATAAAAACATAAGATATACTTACTTGTCATAAAAACATACTTACTTTTCATAAAAACATAAGGTGTATTTACCTTTCATAAAAACATACTTACTTTTCATAAAAACATAAAATATACTTACTTGTCATAAAAACATACTTACTTTTCATAAAAACATAAGGTGTATTTACCTTTCATAAAAACATACTTACTTTTCATAAAAACATAAGATATACTTACTTGTCATAAAAACATACTTACTTTTCATAAAAACATAAGGTGTATTTACCTTTCATAAAAACATACTTACTTTTCATAAAAACATAAGATATACTTACCTTTTAAAAGATTAAAATGAAGTGTAGTAGTAAATGGACCAAAACTTTCTTGACCACCTTGAATTTCTCTTACTTGTGGATTTTGTCAAGAGATTGGAAATAAGTGTATATGTGTAGAGTTGTGTGTAAAAGAGATGGGTTTAAATAGATGTATAAAGTTGGCATATTGTAAACATAATCATTCAATTCTATTAATTTTAACACATCATTTTCTTAAAGTAAAGCACCATTCATATACTTTTCCATATTTATACAAATAATATGCTCTTCATGATTATATATAATGGAGTCTATCAATCATTCATATACTTTTCCATATTTATACAATTATTATGCTCTTCATGATTATATATAATGGAGTATATAAATCATTCATATACTTTTCCATATTTATACAAATATTATGCTCTTAATGATTACATATAATGGAGTCTTATCAATCATTCATATACTTTTCCATATTTATACAAATATTATGCTCTTCATGTTTATATATAATGGAGTATATAATTCATTCATATACTTTTCCATATTTATACAAATATTATGCTCTTCATGATTACATATAATGGAGTCTATCAACCATTCATATACTTTTCCATATTTATTAAATTAAGATTCTCATAATTATTATATATAATGGAACCTCTCATGCTTGCATATATTTTCTTAATTTCAATAATAAAAATAATTTTTGTATAAATAAATATTGGGATAACATTGAATTAAGTACTTGGACTTAATATACTTTAAATCAAGAGAATGGAAATATTTTTAGAAATTCGGAATTTAATTTAAAATCGAACGATCTCGATTATTTCTTGATTTGGCTATACGAATACGTCGTGGCGTTAACTTAATAAAAATGGGTGAAATAGTAGCGACACGATTTTCTATTAAAATAATTATTAATCGCGTAAAAATTCTTGGTCGCTACAAACTTACCCCCTTAAAATAATTTCGTCCTCGAAATTAATCTTACTTGATCTTATGATTTCTGAACACTTAATCAGAATCTCTTCTTCTTCTTCTTATGTAGCATCATCGCTACCATATTTAACCCAACCATATTTAACCCACTGGACTTTGACTAAATGCATCAATTTGTTTTCTTAAGACATGGACTTTTCTATCAATAATAGACATATGTCTACTCATAAATTCTTCTGAATCAAAATGAAAATTCCCAATCGTATGTGATATTTCATCATATCTTGTAGTATTCATGTAACTTGTCATTTATCATCGTATCATGTGACCTCAAATATTCGTATTAATATCTCTAAAATTTCAATAAATCTTTACTAACATATCATACCATAATAATTTGTCATTTCTTCTTATCACCAAATATCCCAAAATAATTAAAACGATTACCTGAATATTCTCTATGTAATATACCCAAACATGTTATTCACATATCAACATAATCATCAATTTATCTTTCCAATATTTGTAACCCAAAATTTCTGCAAAATTCAATAAACAAATATCTCCCAAATAATTAAAATTCTTAACTCAAATATCATAACATTTCCCGTAAGGTATTCCTTTCACTTGCACAAACTTATTAATCCTGATTCAATACAGTCCTTATTTCACTTTCACGTATCCCCGTATTATTTCTATACCTTGATTATTATATCAAAATATCAGTACCCAAAATCCAAGAAAATATTCCATATCTCAAATCCCGTCATCATCAAATCTTCCTTTTATCAAGAAAGTAAACGGCGCATAAACTCTTGTTCCCTCTTTTCCATTATTCTATTCCGCGCTTTCTTGCTGGAATCAATATCACGCGGATTCCCTCCGATCCTTAATGCTTTTAAATAGTTCATGCTGGGAAGAGGTTAGATCCATCAAAAACATGGATATCATTCTTACAAACATTCGCAAGTATTATTCCAGTCTTCCAATGAATGATCTGAGGAAAATTTATCGAATAAGACTCGAAAGATTGAGGTTGCTGATGGCTCATGGTGTTTCAGAAGATGTTCGCTGGTTGATCGAAGCAAAGGTTCGACTATCTGGTGAATTACCTATGACATTTCCAAAGCACATGCCTGGTTTAGGCAAAAGCACCTTCGCAAAGAAACGAAGAGCAAAAAGGCTGAATGGTTGCTACAAATGTGCTCGTTGGAACTGTGATACTCGTTGCAAAACAGTAGGATATTCTTCTACTAATCGGGATGATAAAATCAAATTCATAAAGGGTGGACTGAGTAAGGAGTCTTTGGATGATATTCGACTGACTCTTGAGACGCACCCAAGTGGTTATGTGCAACGTGAACTTCTCTCCTTATACGCTCAGTTTAACGAGGACAAAAATCGTTATAGTCTCCAAAATATAATAGCAAAAGATCCTGTTTGCCAGTCTGTTTTAAAAAATGAGGCTTCTGGCAGTTCAACAATGATATAAGGTAAATCTCTTGATACACATTTAAAATATTTTGCTGTTTTCTTTCACGCGTTTTGGAAATAAAATATATTTTCCTTTCTCGAGTTTTGATAAAGCTGGAAATAAATCACCGAAAGGTGATATCTTTGGTAAAACAGTCAAAAGTTGGCCGATTTTGTCAAAAGTAAATCTTTACTTTTTCATAATCAATCAAAAACAGTAAATTTTTTCGGCTTTAAATAGCCAAACATATTTCATAGTTCAGGCATCCCAAAATCACATCTTCTTCGTAAGTTTTCTCTTCTATACTATCAAAGATGGAAGCACCAAAACTTCGACAGATCAAAACTATTTGTGTATTTTGTGGATCAAAAGTGGGGAAAGGCTTCAGTTATCTAGAAGCGGCCGTAGATCTTGGAAAGAAACTGGGGGAAAAAGGTATCACTCTTGTGTATGGGGGTGGTAGCAGTGGTCTAATGGGTTGTGTTTCCCAATCTGCTCTTGCAGAGAAATCAAAAGTAATCGGTGTCATACCTGTCCCTTTGGTAGATGTTGCAGGCAAAACACGAGGGCATGAAGTTCAAACCTTATCCATCCATGAACGCATAACTTGTATGCTATATGGTTCTGATGCCTTTATAGCCCTGCCCGGAGGTTTTGGTACCTTAGAAGAAATCTTTAACATTACCTCGTGGGCTCAACTAGATCTCCATACTAAGCCTATTAGGCTTCTGAATGTTAACAATTTCTTTGATGGTTTGTTAACCTTTCTTGATTATGCTGTGGAACAGGGATTCATCTCTCAATTTTCCAGAAGGCTTCTTATTTCTGCTCCTACTATTGATGAACTACTGGATAAGCTGCAGTCATATATCTCAATACAAGATCCAGCAGGGGTTAAGATAGATTGGTCGCAAGGAAGGGGAATCAAGCGAAAATGGAGTCCGGTTAATGTAAACTTAACTTTATGAATCTTAGAATAGGTGGGGGTAGAGTACGGAGTATTCTTACTCTCGAGACACCCCTCTAATTTCCTAGGATTTCCTTAATGTTTAAATCTTGTGTGTACCTCAAAGGTTCCAGGTGGTAGATTACGGAGTATTCTTACTCTCGAAACATACCTCTTTGAAGGTTTCTTTATTTCCTCAAAAGGTCAGAGGTGGTAGGATACGGCTACTCCGGAAACACATCTCTCAATTTGAGGAATTTCCCATGTTGCTTTCTTTTGCTTTTGCGTGTTTCATGTATTTCTTTTCCAGTGTGACTCTTTGTATGTTCTCCTTATGAGAAAATAATAAAATCTCTGCTATCATCTACTAAATCTCGTTTGTGATGTAAATGAACTTGCATGTCTAACCTTAATTCCTTTAGTGGATGCTTATCATATCATGCTCTTAATTCCAAATGATAAAATTCTGGACAAAGTCTCCCTTGTAATTTGGACTTATCCCAAACCATAAGCATACTTCATAACTCACAATAATAAATAACTCCACATTTGATCACAACGATCTAAAAATATTGAAAACGATTCCAACACTTCAATATCATCAAAAAAATATCCCATAATTCAATTCATAATTCCTCAACATAACAATTTCAAATCATATTTTTCAATATCACAATATCACTTCCTTCCATACCTTAATTGGCTCAAAAGATTACTCATACTTATATTTATAAGTCATAAATCATATTCCCAAAATTTAATCACAAGGCCAAAGTTCATAATAAATTTCTCTTCAATATAGAGGCATAATTCACTTACTCAACATAATATCCATTACTTAATTCCCAATAACCAAATCTTTAAATCTCTAACTTCATAATGCTTCTCATAAAAGTCTCATTAAAACCACTTATAATCTTAACATCTCATAAAACTTCATAAAATTGGCTCGCTATTTCTCATTAAATCTAAATGATAGATAATCTGAACATATTTCTAATCATTTCTGTTGACTTCTCATACTTAGTGTCATGTCTAAAATCAATTATGCAAAGTCCATTTAAGGTTCATCATTTCTAAACTCAAGGACAACAATTATTTTGAAAATCATTCTTAAGTCATATTATTCTCATTATGCTCAACACCCGTTCTCTTTCTTTCTTTTCTTTCCGAATTTTTTTTTTCAGAATTGAAACTTGAAGAGTGGTACCAATAATCATCCACAGTTTTTCCTTGCTTTTAAGCAAAGGTAGTGATAAAGGGATAAATTATTGAACCGAAAATTGAAACTTGAAGAGGAAGTACTAATAACCATCCACAGTTTTTCCCTTGTTTTTACACAAAGGTAGTGATAAAGGGATAAATTATTGTACGAATTCATTATTAATTTTGTTTGTTTAATATATTATTCCATATATTTTGGGCAAAAGTTACAACCCAACTTAATTTCTAATTGAGTCAATCTTACTAAGCTTAATATGCACCAAAATTCATATAAATATCCTCTCTATCTCATGATTCTACATTGAAAAGAATAAAAAAAATTGAGTCTTCTATCAATTTATATCATACTTGACATGTATATTATGTGTAACACATAAAGATTCATAACATATGAATATTTCATACTTAACATGTCTTAATAAAATCGTAAATGACTTGCAAAGCATATAACATACCTGGTTCGAGGAGTCAATACGTGGAGAGTGACATAGTAGAATGATGAGTTAAAATATTTCATATAATCTTATTTTCCTTTAATCAACAATAATTTAATGTGGTTGTATCCAAATCAACATTTTCTTGAATCATAATTCCTAATTAATCACAGTCTTCAAAACAAATCCAATATCGATATAGTAATTATCTCCCCATCAATAATTAATAACTTAACCCAAATAAAATTTATCGTCAAATCTTATTTTTCCTTTAGTCCCCGAACTTCTAGAAATTTATCAAAGACATCAATATAAACATCATATCACTAACTAATTATATTCCATAAAATTTTCAGGACATTACAAACTCCCTTGCTTAAAATGAATTTTGTCCTTGAAATTCGCACATCAAATTTCATCATGCTTTTCAAAATCATAACCATACTTGACATGTGAAAATTCAATTTTTTTTTTTATAATGAATAGTGATTTCGTTCACTGTTCATCATGAATAGCACGTCGTTTTACTGTTTACGTGAATAGTGATTTTTTTTTTTTTTTTTTTAAAGAAATAAAATTTCAAAAATCTACAAAATCGTTTTTAAAACTCTTTGCTCTGATACCAACTGTGACGACCCGAATTCTCTTCCATTCGAGTGCCACTAAAAGTGACTCATATCATATTATCGAGACTTAAATAGTAATGTAAAATTATTCAAAAGAATAATTAGAATCCCATAATTTTATTTGTGAATAAAAATAGAACATAATTTTCTTACATAAAGTTCAACATAATTATCTCATCAATCTTAACCACTTTTGCCACTTCCATGTTGACCGCCTCGAACCTTCAATTATCTGAAAATGGTAAATATCGTGGAGTGAGATTTATAAAATCCCAGTAAGTATACCAAGCATAAATTTTCTTTTGAAAGCATATGGATCATTTTCATCATAACATAGGATAGGATCGAAATACTCATAAACATAGGGAGACACAAGAATTTTACCGAACTTAAATGGCAAGAATTCTTATTAGTAGCGCTATTAAACTCCGGTCCCCTTAGCATAATCATAAACATATCATATGGAACCCATAACAATCTTGTGAGATTGATTTCATAGCAATGATCCAAACATTTTCATAAAAACATAAGATATACTTACTTGTCATAAAAACATACTTACTTTTCATAAAAACATAAGGTGTATTTACCTTTCATAAAAACATACTTACTTTTCATAAAAACATAAAATATACTTACTTGTCATAAAAACATACTTACTTTTCATAAAAACATAAGATGTATTTACCTTTCATAAAAACATACTTACTTTTCATAAAAACATAAGATATACTTACTTGTCATAAAAACATACTTACTTTTCATAAAAACATAAGGTGTATTTACCTTTCATAAAAACATACTTACTTTTCATAAAAACATAAGATATACTTACTTGTCATAAAAACATACTTACTTTTCATAAAAACATAAGGTGTATTTACCTTTCATAAAAACATACTTACTTTTCATAAAAACATAAGATATACTTACTTGTCATAAAAACATACTTACTTTTCATAAAAACATACTTACTTTTCATAAAAACATAAGGTGTATTTACCTTTCATAAAAACATACTTACTTTTCATAAAAACATAAGATATACTTACCTTTTAAAAGATTAAAATGAAGTGTAGTAGTAAATGGACCAAAACTTTCTTGACCACCTTGAATTTCTCTTACTTGTGGATTTTGTCAAGAGATTGGAAATAAGTGTATATGTGTAGAGTTGTGTGTAAAAGAGATGGGTTTAAATAGATGTATAAAGTTGGCATATTGTAAACATAATCATTCAATTCTATTAATTTTAACACATCATTTTCTTAAAGTAAAGCACCATTCATATACTTTTCCATATTTATACAAATAATATGCTCTTCATGATTATATATAATGGAGTCTATCAATCATTCATATACTTTTCCATATTTATACAATTATTATGCTCTTCATGATTATATATAATGGAGTATATAAATCATTCATATACTTTTCCATATTTATACAAATATATGCTCTTAATGATTACATATAATGGAGTCTTATCAATCATTCATATACTTTTCCATATTTATACAAATATTATGCTCTTCATGTTTATATATAATGGAGTATATAATTCATTCATATACTTTTCCATATTTATACAAATATTATGCTCTTCATGATTACATATAATGGAGTCTATCAACCATTCATATACTTTTCCATATTTATTAAATTAAGATTCTCATAATTATTATATATAATGGAACCTCTCATGCTTGCATATATTTTCTTAATTTCAATAATAAAAATAATTTTTGTATAAATAAATATTGGGATAACATTGAATTAAGTACTTGGACTTAATATACTTTAAATCAAGAGAATGGAAATATTTTTAGAAATTCGGAATTTAATTTAAAATCGAACGATCTCGATTATTTCTTGATTTGGCTATACGAATACGTCGTGGCGTTAACTTAATAAAAATGGGTGAAATAGTAGCGACACGATTTTCTATTAAAATAATTATTAATCGCGTAAAAATTCTTGGTCGCTACAAATATTTCCCTACACGAACTCATGTTTCTATTTTGCTCATTCTTAAGCTACCAACTCAGTGACATATTTGACCAAGTAAATTGATCTCACCCATTGGTGAATTAAAGAACCATTAAAGTCATGAAAGATATACATAACATTGTCCAGGGAAATAAATGAATTACACGACGATCAAGTGGAATTTAATTCTCAGCAAAGTCATGTTATATAATTAAACACAACACATGGTCAATTCAATACACTCCAAGTGTACTAGTATCATTTTTAACTATTTTTGCAATAAGGACCATCGCAAATCCTGATAATTAATCGATCAACACCACAACCTTTCAGTACAAGATGTCAACACTTGTACATGGTTGTGAACAAATTATTTACGATCGAAATATATGTTGTGTCACATTGTACATTTTATCGCAAGTACAACTTGTATTATTACAAGTGATCGTAGATACTTAATTCACATGCTCTATCATAAATAAATAATAAACAAATAAAACTAAAATTCGTTTATTATCAAATGTTATTTTATCACAACTAAATCTACAATATGGACAGACAACCCGAACACTAAAATGAAATAGATTTGTACTTTAGGATTTGTAAATTGTATTAAAAAAAAAAAAAAAAAACAACTAGTAGTAGTTATTAATACGAAGCCAATGGAATGATATAAGCTTAGGTTATGTTCGATAGAACTGTAGCAATTATAAATTGATTTATTTATGTTATTGGGATAAAATATGTGGTAAAAAAGTGAAGATGAAAAATATTATGATAAAAAAATAATTTGAAAATTTGTATTATTTATAAATTAATTTATAAATCGTAATAATTATGTTAAACAACAGGAGCTTAGTTAACCACGCTATAAAAATTATTAACAGAAGCACTTGACTACTTGTTTCTTTAATGGATGGTTTAACTACAAAAGACCATTAAAATTTTAAGATTTTATGAAAGACGTGGGTTTTTACCCTTTTCTTCAATAAAAATATTTATAAAAAAAGAGAGAGAGAGAGAGAGAGAGAGAGAGAGAGAGAGAGAGAGAGAGAGAGAGAGAGAGAGAGAGAGAGAGAAGAATTCGTTTCCAACTTTCCTACTGTCCTCACACACAATCATATCCCCAAAGTCCATTTCAAGGCTACGCAAAATCGGGAGAACACAAAGATTAGATGAATGAGATGTAGGTAAGGGGGGTAAGAGCATTCACAATCATCGATGGGCTTGGTTTGGATTAGGTCGGGTCGGGTCGGGTCGGGTCGATTTTTTACCAAATTCGAACTCAATTCATTATGGTCGGGTTGATAAAAAATCAACACAATCCAACCCAAGTATAAATTCAAACCCAACTCGAGTTGGGTGGTTTGGACTTTGGTCCAATTAGCAAAAAAATCTTGAAATTTTAAAAATTAAGCCCATAAATCAACTATTAACTCAAATCAATTATATAAAATACAATAAGCTCAAATATAATAAATTGAATACTTACTAATAAAACTAAAATATGTTCAAACCATATTTGAATTTCATCCAAATTATAAATGTACTTGAGATTCTTGAAATTTAAATGGTCTTATATTTTTAAATTTTTTGTTCGATTGGGTTGGGTTGGGTTTTTCACTTAACCCACAAACCAACCCAACCCAACTCGACCCGACCAAAATTTTTTTGTAGAACCCGAACACAACCTAATTTTCATCAAAAACCGACCCAACCTTGTTGGGTTTGGCGGTTTTAGCGGGTTGGGTGGGTTAATTCCCACTCCTATTCACAATGGAGATATTATAGTTAGCTAGCCATATAAATAAGAAATCAAGAGTTAAGTGACAAGTGCATTTTAAAGTTAACATGTAATTTTTGCTATAATGGATATGTTAAGTTTTAACTAAAGTCCGAGAATAGAATAAATATTTATTTTTAAAATAGCAAAATTTATATAATAATATGGTAATCATTTTGAAGATCTCATTAAATTATATAATATGAAATTCACAAAAAAATTTATTTTATTTATGAATATTAAAAAAATTAAAGAAAAAAAGAAAAAAGAATAAGATTTTTGGGGAATTTTTCAACTTAACATTGTTATGTCATCCACTAAATTACTAGCCAAATTTAACAAACAAGTTAACATGTGTTAAAAAAGATTCCCTTAACATGTAATTTAACTTACTAGTATTCCATCACGTGCTTCGCACGTCTTATGTACAAGATAAAAAAAACTTATACTTTGTATCTCCTATATAATGAAGTATAAAATGAAAATTATTAAAATCATCATATTATACAAATATAATTATAACTCATTGAATATAAAATAATAAATAATACGTTATTATTTATGATATATAGTATTAAGGTATATTAAAGAGTATTAATACTAAATCGTGTTGGGTATAATCGTTTTAAACTCCTATGATTATGATGATGTCAAATTAATTATTATTACTAATTTTAAATTTAATAGTGAAAATAATTATTCATGTGAAAATTACTCGATAACTTATTTATATATTAACCTATGAGTAAATTTTGTAATAGGCATTTTCAATTTTTCTTAATTATTAAGTGTACATCATGACATTTATGTAGCAAAACGTAAATCCGAGAAGATGTTGAAAATATGTTTGAACCATAGAAATATTTTCATTTTTTTTTTTTTTTTGTCAAATTTAAATAAGCTGGATTTCTTTTTCATTTGATAAGGATTTAAATCAGATTTTGATAAAAGTTGATAAATTTGTGTGGTTAAAATTTTGTAGGTTTCATAAAATATTTGGTTGAAACTAACTATTAACTTTGACTTAGATTAAAATTTGAATTAAAATCAACACCAAACGGGGGCTTAACTACATTCATCATACAAGTGAAGATTGAATACTTATTTATCTATAAATATATTTTAATAACTTACATCTTATTGCATTTGACTAAAAAAAATAATAAATTATTTTCTTCAAATTGACCCTTATGTTAGCGTCCAAATAAATAACTCTATATGTTTTATTTTGATTATTCAAAAAGTTATTGGTTTTAAATTATTTTAACATAAATCGTAGTTTACCAATTATTCATCATGTTGATTATTTTAACATTTTCCACACTATTTCTATTGTGAGATTATCTTAATTCTACTATAATATTATTAGAATCTTGTATTGTATAAAAAAAAAAATTATGTCTATTTTTGATTTACGTTGTAAACTTGTAATAATTCAGTTTTAGAACTCTATAAACATACGTATTGAATTACAACGTGGTATAAGATTGAAAATGGTTATCAATAAACATATTTTATAAATTATATGCATTGAATATAAGGACCTTATTTGGAATTTGAATTTATTGTTTAATTAAATCAAAATCATTTGAAAAGTTATTTAACATTTATTTATGTGAAAAGATGTATTTTTTTTAATTAAGAGTATTATAGACATAAGAAAAATAGAAGTAAGGATATAATTGGCAATTAAAAGATTTCTTGACATCCACGCTTTTATATATTAGTGATTATTGTACACCATTTTTCAAACTTTAACTAATTTATTTTACTAACATGTAGTTTAACATGTACATTGTGGATGTACTAAGGAAAGGAGTTAAGGGCTTTCGCATAGTCAGGATTGCAAGGACGAGTTGGGGCTGTGGATTTGGAGTTAATTGTCCGATCACTGAACTTATGCTCATGTTTTCGATCGATCATTGAACTTTAAAATATCGAATTTTGATCACTGAACTTATTATTTATTTATCTTGATAATCACTTAACTATGTATATATTTTCGATTGGTCAGTGAACTTTAAAATATCGAGTTTTGATCACTAAATTATGAGTTAATTGTCTCAATAATCACTGAACTTATGTAAATGTTGAGTTTTGATCATTAAATTTATCAAAGTGGTAGACATTAGTCATTAACTTAACTTTCGTAATAGAATTGACGACGTGGTAGACAGAATGTACACATTGTGTCACATCACCTTCAACCATCAAATCATGACACACTAAATTACAACGTAAGAAAGCTTTAAAAAAAGTCATCGATTAGTCACTATACTTTTAAAACGTTTCTGATTGTTCAATAAATTTTAAGTTGATCGAGTTTTTGTTACTGAATTTGTAAAAATGTCACGATTGACCTAAAAACTTACAAATACTCTTTCAAATTATCAGTTGTATATAACAAATCAACAGTAAAAGTATTTTTAAAGATTTAGTGACCAAGCAAAGACATTCTTATAAATTTCTTACTTAGCAATTGGTGTGTCGTGATTGGTTGATTGAAGGTGACTGGCATTCCGTCTGTCATGTAGTCAATTTTGTTACGAAAGTTAAGTTAATGACTAACGTCCACCATATTAATAAGTTTAGTGATTAAAACTCGACATTTACATAAGTTTGTTGATTATTGGGATAATTAACCCATAGTTTAATGATCAAAATTCGATATTTTAAAGTTCAGTGACTAGTCGAAGACATTTACATAAGTTCAGTGATCAAAACTCGACAATTAAAAATTCAGTAATCGATCGAAGACATGTGCATAAGTTCAGTAATTATTGAGACAATTATCTCCTGGATTTGCGAGGGTGAGTTGTGAATTTATTTACAAGTCAATAACGGAAAAGAAAAAATATTGGCAAAAAATTTCCAATTTTAATTGCTTCAAAACAAAAAATTCTCTCCGCAATTTTCGATCAAGACATTCAAAGCAATTTGATTGGTTTGTAACAATTCCTAGCACTCTTTAGTCTTTATGATCTTATCACTGTAATACCAATTTCATTTTTCTTGGGGCCAAGCTAACTATTTACAAGCTACAAGCTCGTGGGGCTCACACAAAATACTTCACAATGACCTTAGTTAAATTTGGTAGGAAAAAAAAAATTGTCGCTTAAGAATCGCAAATTTGAGGATGTTTGTCAAAGTTTATAATTGTTTATATGTTGATAAGATAAAAAATAAAATAAATAAAAATAAATAAATAAATATATATATATATATATATATATATATATATATATATATATATATATATATATATATATATATATATATTTTATCCACAAATTCGGTAGGATA
Organism: Ligustrum vulgare; assembly: GCA_963555705.1. Classification (NCBI taxonomy): domain Eukaryota; kingdom Viridiplantae; phylum Streptophyta; class Magnoliopsida; order Lamiales; family Oleaceae; genus Ligustrum; species Ligustrum vulgare. Next base: position 23,339,269 of record OY743169.1, on the reverse strand, counting down.
TGAAACTTCTATATTTGTTAACATATTCATTGAACCTTCTACTTATTTAAGCAATTATAAATCTTGACTAAGATGGACAAAATGTACAATTACGTCCTATTTGCTCGTGAGAAAAATTTTCAACTTTCTATTTCAATCCATTTTCAACAATACATCTCTATAGAACTCATCACTTTACACACTTTTTTAATAATTTTTCCAATCGCACATTTAATTTTTTTTTCCAATTTCTCTTACATCAAATAGTCTCTAAAAAGTGAAACAAAAATATTGTAGGTGAATTGGCGGTGGTGGAGTTTCCGCAGACTTGTGCTCATTCTTCACTTTCTTCAAATTTGACAATGAAAGAAAATTCTGTGTGGGCTGCCAATTTTCATAAAAAAGCCATATCATGTGGAGTGGAGAAAACTCTTTCAAGTGGACTCTGCTTTTTAGCTTTCCAAGTACAGATAATTAAATTTAGATTTTTAGTAAATTTTGATATAAATTAATGAATTGTAGTTAAAAATCATGGATCCCATAAAATCTACGTTTAAAATTAATTGTTGACTTTGATCTGTGATATAACCAAACAGGGCTTAATTACCAACCACTATATATATATATATATATATATATATATATATATATATATATATATATATATACATTCTGATTGGCCCTCAAAAAATTAAGACTCCCCATTGTTGTCTTTCATCTCTCTTCTCTTGCCTCATCATGAGTAAACTTAGGGTAAACACTTGTTCACATGAAGATGCATATGAGCTAAGAAAAGGTCCGTGGACTCTTGAAGAAGATAATCTACTTATTCAATACGTAACTATACATGGCGAAGGAAACTGGAATACCTTGACTAAATTTGCAGGTATCAATTCAAAATTCAAACAAGTTAAAAAAAAAAAAACTCTCTAATTTCTTTATTTTGCAGTATTTTGACCTAAATTTGCTGTTTTAATGGGGGATCCAGGGCTTAAGAGAACAGGGAAAAGCTCCAGGTTGAGGTGGTTGAATTATCTGAAGCCTGATATTAAGCGTGGCAATCTTACCCCACAAGAACAGCTCTTGATCCTTGAACTCCATTTCAAGTGGGGAAACAGGTGAATACTTTTATATAAAAATCTTGATCAATTTTTGTAATCTGTGGACCTTTTCGGATTGGAGTTGATCTGAGTCTAACCACGCTCGACCGCACTGTAATTGCAGATGGTCAAAGATTGCACAGCATTTACCAGGAAGAACAGATAATGAAATCAAGAACTATTGGAGAACTAGAGTGCAAAAACAAGCCCGGCAGCTTACAGTTGATGTGAATAGCAAGAAATTTCATGAAGCGATTCGACGATTTTGGGTGCCAAGATTGCTTGAAAAAATGGAACAAAAAACACCATCTCCCTCTTCCTCCATCTCGTGCTTGGAAGTTCAAGAGCCCATAATCACTACACCATGTCCTAAATCCAGGTCCCAAGTGGATTATACTGATCAGCACAAGGAAAATTTACAGTTGCCCGCAGAGAATTCAGAAAAGTTGAACCATACTTGTGCCAACAATAATACAGCCTATGATAATTCATTACAAGGTGATGGTTACAATGTGGACATTAGCAGTAATAACATGACAGAAATGGAGTCTCAGCAGGAGAATTTGCTTGCAGAGATTGATTGGTTTGATGAAGAAATAGCAGGCAGTACGTTTTTGAATGATGGTGAATTCTGGGATTATTACTAGTGGAGTTTTTTTTTAAAATTTGTTTATAAACAATTCTATAAATAATACATTCTGTTATTTAAGACATACCATGAGAGTTGGAGACGAAATCATATGGAGAATCACGAACCAAGGCATATCAAATGTGAAGCAAGCATCATACTTGAAATCTGGAAATAGAGGTAGAAACACTAAAATTGGAGACAAAGAAAGACTTGAACACAATTTAAGAAAATCATTGTCCTAAAAGTACATTTGCCTCCTCTCGATCGAAATGCTTAAAGAATTGATGCAAATGACTTTAGCGTATTTAATTCAAGCCTTCAACCGAATATATTCAAAGCACAACGAAAAATCGGAAGAGGAACAAGAAACAAGAAAATAAGTATGTGTTATGGTGGAAGTGATCTCTCAACTTATCACAATAATATGGATGTTCTCACTTATAATTTTCTTTTAATATTTATGATCAATATAACATCCTATATATAGTAATTAATCCACCATGTACGAAAGTACACAACACTTGGACAAACAAGCACCTTTTGGTGCCAAAAAATCGACTTTGGTGCCTCTCGGAATGCACCTTGCAATCGCAAGGTTATGTGCCTTGCGATCGTGAGGCACAGCAAAATTTCAATCTGCTTAATTTGTTGTTAGGCTTGCAATCACAACAAGTTAGTCATTCGGATCGCAACGCCTAGTTTCTCACAGAGTTTATCATTTGGAAACAAATTTTCAACAATCTCTCACTTGTTCAAATGTCTTCACTAACTCATTTTAAAATGGTGTTATGTATAAAATAAGGTATCTTTCGATTTGAACCTTACTTTAGTATAAACATCGCAAAAAGTATTATCGAAATTATGGGTAACCATGGCTTTTAACTCGTTATTCCATGTGACAATACCGCCAATGTCATACACAACACTTAAGTCTTTTGTTCCACTCACGTTATAGTTTTAGCGCTATTTTGGCCTTTCGTTCATCCGATTCATAAACTTTTAAGAAAGAAAACTCCGACACTCTATTGAAGTAGCACCACCTCGAAGTTCATATAAGTGAAGTTCTTCTAGTATCTTTATTATACTGAACTTCATTAGGAGTTTTAGACTAATCCCTCCAACCGTAACAATCAACACTTCTAATCTAGAATGAGAAATGGTTTAGCAAAATGTTAAAACTATACACTTATCAAATGACTTGTTGTTACCGTTTGAACCTGATGTATACTTTTTTGGTATAGTTATGTAGGGTTGTCGTCATTAGTGGATCTTTTATAATGGAGTTTCACCATATTCTACTCGATTACGCTCTTATAATTTTCCATAATATATTATAAGTCAAGTTTTAACTCAACTTTTCACAAGTTATTGAATCACGTTTTGATTCAATTTTTTTGTCTAGACTTCTTTTGAATGTATATATTTGATCACTTCACAATTATTTGAAAACACTTGTCAATTTTTATCACAATATTTTGTAGTCTTTTTATGCATTTTATAGATTTCAAAATAATATTGCTTATACTTTATTTAAAGTTTAATTGTATTACCCCCACACTTTTATGGTAGACGTAAAATTGTTCTTTCACTGGAGAAAAAAATCTAACTTTATATTATAATTTATTTACTCGATAAAAGAAATTGTTTTCCCAGTTCTTTCATTCAATTAAAAGAAATGGAATCTTAATTCTATGAACACAATTTTTCTAACGATAGTTTAATTGTCTCTTCAACGAGTACAATAAATATATTGCCATTTTGTTTGAGTGTTACACCGACGCTTTGGGATAAATTTCAAACTTCTCATTTTCATTTAAGTGAATAATTCACTTTTGTGAACCACAATGTTCAACAATAATCCATATTCACTTTTATATTTTCATATTACTACTCTATATTAGTAGTAATGTAATTCACATATGATATCAATCCTTAATATCAATATCAGTTAGATAGACTCATTATATGCATACTTCACAAAATAATAATCAAATTTGATTATACACAATAGTGTGAAATAAGATGATAACATAATTTTGAACAAAACTTTCATTGCATAAAATATTTAAACATGTATTTTAAACAAGTCTCTAATTTGTTCAAATTTTCAAGTAATCAAATAAGAAATTTGCATTTCCATGTAAAAAGAAAATTTATAATAATATTCACATGAGTATTTTATTTATTTATTAAATCAGATTCACATATTTTAAGAGATAAATGCTCTACAATTACATAATAAATATTTATCATTTTGCATAATATTTCATATACTAATTTCATTTAATATGCAATAAATTAAAGATTGTGCCATAAATATAACGCGTATATTTGTTTTACATAGAAACTAAGCAAAGCAAACAGAAATTACATGACTCATCATTTATATCATGCTTCTACAAAAGCAAGTTCATGAAGGTTCACACTTTTTGTTCTCCAATATATATTTGAAATTTCATAATTCAAGTTCTCAACATAAATTTTGATACTATAGGAAAATGTACTTTAAGATTGTTATTTAAAACATATCACAAGAGTTGGAGACAAAATCATATGAAGAATCACGAACCAAGGCACATCAAAACATGAAGCAAGAATCATACGAAATTTGGAAATAGATGTAGAAACATCAAAAATTGGAGACAAAGAAAGGCTCGTACACGATTTAAGAAAATCAATGTCCTAAAAGTACATTTGTCACATCTCGGTCGAGATGCTTAAGGGTTTGATGTAAATGGGTTTAGCGGTTTTAATTCAAGCATTCAACCAAGTACATTCAAAGCACATCGAAAACTCGGAAGAGGAACAAGAAACAAGAAAACTAGTATATGTTATGGTGGAAGTGGTCTCTCAACTTATCACAATAATATGGATGTTCTCACTTATTTTCTCTTGTTTATTATGATCAACATAACATCCTATATATAGTAATTAATCCATCATATATGAAAGTACACAACACTTGAACAAAAGGACACCTTTGGTGCCAACAAAATCAACTTAGGCACCAAAAGGTGCCTCTCGGAATGTGCCTTGAGATTATGTGCCTTGCGATCGCAAGGCACAACAAAATTTCAATCTGCTTAATTTGTTGTTAGGCTTGCGTCCGCAACAAGTCACAGAGCTGCGATCACAACACCTAGTTTCTCGCCGAGTCTTATCAATTTTTTGTTCTTCTCAATGCCTCTTCGCATTGATTTATTTATGTACTTTATCCATGATCTTAACATATTTTTGAACAACCATTTAGAAAAAAATTTCAACACATTTTTTTAAATCACATTTTAACTACATACATTTTTTCAAACAACTTTTCAACAACATATTACCTTGAAAATATTACACATTCTTTGTTTATATATAAAAAACTTTACATGTTTTAATGAATTTAATGTTTTATGTATATTTATGAGTTTAATGTTTTACATGTGCTTTTAATATGGATCCTATGGTAGCCTATGATAGATTGCAGGCATGCTTGGTTAATTTTCAAAGTTACTTCAAGGTAAATCTACATTTGTTACTCGTACAATTATACAAGAGTTTAGTGGTAAAACTAAAAAGTAAAGAGAAAAACTAGTCGATTAGTACGCAAATGATTATTAAATATACCTTATTGACTCTAATATTGGACATTTATTGGTTCAGATCAGCTATTGAAGGAATCGAATTTTCAATTGAGTTTCAATTCTATTCCATTCAAGCTAAGAACTGAACGATTTAGATTTCGGTTGCTTTTTTTGTTTGTTTGTTTGTTCCTACTAAAAAAATATGAATTTCATGCAAATGCTTAAACATGTGAATACACGTTTAAATCTCTTCCTCAATTATGGAGAAGTGAATACACGATTTCCTGGATTCTTAACATATCGGTAAAAAAATTAAAAATATAAAAAATTAATGGAACGTATATATATTCAAGGAAAAAATAAACAAATTTCTTTTATTGAGTCCGGTTTCGATTTTGGTTTTGGTTTTGGTTTTGGTTTTGATTTTGAGAATCGATTGATTATGATTTTTTAAAATTGGTTTCAACTCTGTTTTTTAAACTTTTTCTATAAACCCGAATGGTTTCCGGTTTTTTGGTTCGATCTGGTTTCAATTCGACTAGTTTGATTCCAAATTTTTATTTTCTATCCACAACCTTCGTTTGGTAATACTTTAGTGATTTGTAAATTGAATCGCCTTTGTTTCGTAATAATCATTTGATTTATAAATTGATTTATTTATAATTTTGGGGTGAAAAGTAGTGATTGAAAGTTGGAGAGATAAAATGTGTATGGTTAAAAAGTAATTTGAGAAATTGTGTAATTTATAAATGAGTTTAAAAATCAATTTATTTTTATTCCCAAACGAGAATTTTGAGATAAAATATATAATTGAAAAGTTAAGAGAAAATATTTATGATTAAAAAATGGTTTAGAAATTGTTTGATTTCTAATTTACGGACCGTTCGGTGGCTAGTGTCAGTTTTTTTTGTGGTTTTTGATATTTTTTAGGTAAGATATGTGGTTGAAAACTGAAGAAAAAAAATGTATGTGACTAAAAAATAATTTTAAAAAATATATTTTTTATAAATTTGTTTATAAATTATAATCATTGCATAAAAAAAAACTATCTTATAATAAACCGTTTAGCAAACATAGACTTTGAATTGAAATCTTAGCCTCTGTTTGGCAAACCTATTTTTAAACATGTTTTTTTCTACACAATTCTCCAAATCACTTTTTAACCACACACATTTTCTTTCTCCATTTTTTAACAACACATTTTACTTAGAAAACATAAAAAAATATATTTTTAAACAAAAAACTTTTAACAAACAGAGAGTTAAGTTCTTAGTGTAGTCTAATCATGCAATTACTTGAAAGTACACTTTAATTAATGGCCTTTAGACTTTTGCCGTTCTTATCGGAAGATGGGCGAAAACGAGATAGGAATGAGAATCATATGGATCTCGAGTCAAAAATTGCGGTTATCATGATGTATGATAAAACGTTTTTAAAGTTCAAAAGTGGCGACACCGTTTGCTAAACTAGTGTTTATAAAAATACTAATTATATTGACACTACTAATTTTATTAATCACGTCACATTATATTGACACCACTAATTAAAACATAAATTTTATAAGTACACTTCATTTTTTTTACAAATATAACCTTTGTTAAATAAAATAAAAATAAAACACAGTACACAACATATACTACCAATCCTTTTTAGGTTAACAATTAAAACAATAAAATAATTTCGAAAACATGAAAATTAGCTAGAAAAACTAAGAAATATGATCAAAATATAAGATTTGATGAATATCAAGATATAACACCCAAAAACATAAGATCTAATCTTCTTTTATGATTTTCTTCTTGCAGATCTAACAAAAATATACAAGCACGGATTTATGTACACTCCAGATAATATTTAGAGTTGCTGCAAAACTTAATTTATTGTTTTTTAATAAAATCTCTATCTATTACAAAGAAGATAGCACTTACCCGTGTAAAAGGTAATAAAATCTCCCGAGACCAAATCTCTATCGAACCATAAATAGGGATTTGCATATGATGACAATCATGTATTATTGTTAATAAGAATAATAAATTATATATATAAAAAAAAGAATAATAAATATATAACATAATTTGTTTCTTGGGAAAATATGTGGAATTTTTTGCAGACCTTCACGTTTAGAGAGATTAAGATGGAAGATGATTGTTGTGTACCGTAACCATCCTTTTGGGTAGAGAGATGAAGATGGAAGAAGATGATTGTGGTGTACTGATTTTATTTTCATTTTATTTGTTATTTTTGCAAAAGGAATGTAGTGTAATTATAAAATTCTCGTTTTAATAAAATAGGAGGGTTATTTTATTGGAGGGTTATTTAAGTCAATTTATTTGAGACATATTTAGTAAATATGAAAAATGTGGTTTGATTAACAAAAGTTATGGTGTCAATATAATTACCCTTTTCTAAAACACTTTTTAGTTATATGTATTTCTCAAAATTATTTTACACCCAAATTTTTATCTTAAAAATATAACATTCTTTGTTTATAATTTTTTTTTCTTTCTAAACATAGACTTAATACCAAGAACCTTGCATTAGCAATTTGGTAAAAGTTATTTTTTTATAAATTAAAAAAAAAATGTTAGTTTCAAAATAAATTATGTACAAGTGGTGTAGGAAAACGTATTTTTTATAAGCTTATCTATAAACAAGATATCAAATAGAGGCTTGTGACTTGCCTCCGTTTGATAAACTTGTTTATGAATAAGTATATAAAGAATGTCTCCCTACAATTATACTTTCTCAAAACTAATTTTAATTAGGCTTATTTTTAAAATCACTTTTCAATCAAATATTTTTCCTCGAAATCATCACATTCTTTGTGCTAAAAAACATAAATAAAATAAAATTACCAAACGAGGCTTAACATAATGTCTTTTTTTATTTTGATTTTCTACGAAGGGATTTTGTGAAAATTAATTTTTTGACTGTTTATTTTATTTTTAAGAATGACTGAATAATAAGTTAAAAAAAGGGGTGAGTTCAACCTGGGTAATCCAACCTGGGTAACGAGACGGCGACGTTTGACATTTGATGACGTCTCTGACTGGAGGTGTCGGATCAGATCAGAATCAACAGAAACAATGAATGTCCGACTTGACTATGTCAGATCAGAAAATACCTTATAGCCGCCTGTTGAGAAGATATTGAGGGCCTAACTACCCAATTCCGAGCCAGACCTGTCAGGTCGAATATTGACTCAGGAAGATGAAACGATGTCATAACTACCTTCTTACAAAGCAATTGAAACAGTTATTTAGACATGAAAGGGGATAGAATAGATAAAAGTCAACGACTTTGTACTATGTAAGAGTTCAAATAATTTAATTGTGTCCTAATGTCAGACAGTCAGGTATTGTAATAAGTCAGTTCACCTCTTTCTCCCTATAAATATAGGAGAGAGTAGCTCACAAAAGGACCCCAACTTTGTGATGTGATCCGGACCAGGCATCGAAGGGCGAAGTCGAGCCATCGGCAATATGATAGTGATCTACGTGCAAATCGGAGCAAGTTCCGTGTTGGGGTCGAGCCGAGAAGGCGAAAGGATCGAGCCGAGGCAGGAAATCAAACAATAAGGCAGAAACTGATTCACGGCCGTAACCTCCATTCTTACGACCATAACATTCTTCAGGAAAAAACAGGCAGAACGCGTATTACGGCCGTAAAACTGAAATTGAAATCTTTTACGGCCGTAACATGTTGATCATGGCCGTAACGCCTAATTGAAATTTGAGACAGAATATTCATTACGGCCGTAAACTAGATATTCACGGCCGTAATTCAAGATTTTCCGGAATTTTCAAAGTATTTAGTTTCCTTTTATTATTTTAGGTTATTTTCCTATTTTAGAATTTTAGTATAATTAGGATTCTATTTTGAGTAATTAGATGCTAGGTTTTCTTGCTTATTTATATTTCTTTTCATCATTGTAAACATTAGACAAGTTTGAGTTGATTAATAAAATTTGTGAGAGGATTCTCCAAAATTGAGAGGTTGAGTTTATTCCCTTTTTCTTGAACTTATCAAAGATCCGATCTTTGTGGCGTTCTTCCAGCAAACTTATCAAATATTCGCAAGAATATTTGTGGCGTTTCCAAATTCGATACTTATCAAGGAAATTGACAAGTCCTTGTGGCGTTCACCAATCTTGGTTCTTCAATCCGCATCGTCATAAATTGCGTCGTGATTGTCGGGTCAAGGCTTTACCGTCGTTCTATCCTTATTTTTCGTTGTTTGTCTTGTGTCGATCTGATTTAGATCTTTCCTAGGTTTTAAATTTCGTTATTCCGCGTTTTCGACAAGATTCCCCGACTGGGATCGCGTCACTTTGGCTATTTAAAAGCCAAATATATAGCGATATACAATCATACGTGGAGTCCAGGTCATCCATTCCAACCTGGGATCCACCTCTTCTGTATACAATTTTCCTTTACATAACTGATATTCACCATTTCCTTACTGATTTGGAATATTTATATTTCAACCGTCAACAATTGGCGCTAGAAGGAGTGCCTTTTATGATAAAATAGCCCATATCAACCAGTTCATTCAAACCACACAGTTCTTAACAATCTTCAGATAACATGGATGACCACGATTCAGGGAGCAACCATGAGAACCAAGGGGAGGCACAAAGTCGTATAAGGAAGGAGGTGTAACGACCTGGGTCCCACTTAACGAGCTGTCCCGACCGTTAGATGACGACGTACTGTCCCCACTGCTGTACCAACTTCAGTCTTTTCAGCATGCTTTGTCCTCACTTGTATGCTCCCCGAGAAAACTTCCCAAGAGGTCACCCATCCTATAATTGCTCCAAGCCAAGCACACTTAACTATGGAGTTTCTAATGATGGACTTTCGAAAAAGAAGGTGCACATTGTTGGTATGAGTAGTACCTATCATTTCTTTTAAGCTTTCTTGGTCGAGATATTACAATCACCCCATGTTAGACTCGCGATGTCCTCGTCGTACTTAATCCATCTGAGGATCTGTTGCCTAGTGTTGGGATTCTAGATATGGCTCCCGCCTTATGGCGTAGCACTTAGTTCCCGATTTTCGACGGCGGCCGCCTCTGATACCATTTGTAACGACCCGGGTCACACTTAACGAGCTGTCTCAGCCGTTAGATGACGACATACTATCCCCACTGTACCAATATGAGTCTTTTCAGCATGCGTTGTCCTCACTCGCACGCTCCCCAAGAAAAATTCCTAAGAGGTCACCCATCCTAGAATTGCTCCAAGTCAAGCGCGCTTAATTGTGGAGTTTCTAATGATGGACTTCCAGAAAAGAAGGTGCACTTTGTTGGTATGATTAGTACCTATCATTTCTTTTAAACTTTCTTGGTCGGGGTATTACAAGAGGACAACCTGAATGCCAGGTCCTATCCTGATCCTCAAATGGTGGAGGTCATGCGTCAGTTGCAAGAGCTGAAACAGGTGGTCGGCAGGATGCAACAACATCAGACATTCGAAAACCTACATGCCCTCATAATGGGGTAGAGCCTTCTTACCATCTCCCTGAAAATAGACAATTGGTGCGCCGAAAGCTCAACTATGTGCAAGATAAGTCTGAAAGTTCTACTAGAGAGAGTAATTCTCGTTCTCCCCCACAAGAGGTCGCCCAAAAGGACACAGTTTATTTAGCAGGTTAGGTCCAGATCCAACAGCTCCAACAAAGAAGGGTCAGGCATCAGGAATGAATAGAAGACCTACTACATCACATTATTCAGAAAGATCGACACGTATTCCATACCACGAACCCGTAAGAACCCGAGGTGGAACTTTCAAGTCTACTGCTAGGGATGCACCGACCTTGGACCTCATCGATCCACCCTGTGTTGAAAGAAAAGGAAACGTGGAGGAACTCAATGCACTAAAGAAACAACTAAGTAACTTGTAACACAAACAAAAAAGGGACAACCCGACTGATAATTACGCTCCCTCCAGATCCTCCCCATTCTCGAAGGAAATTCTGAAAGAAACCTTTCCTAGCAAGATCAAGATGCCTCAAGTACCTAGTTATGATGGAACTACCGATCCAGTGGCACATATATATCGGTATATCTCTTGGATGGAGTTACAAGGAATCAGTGGTGCCATCATGTGTAGGACATTTCCCCTAACTCTAGGGGACAGGGCTTAGAGGTGGTTGTGTACGTTACCAAACCACTCCATAACAAACTAGGGAGATCTATCCTCTCGGTTCCTCTACAACTTCATGGCTGCAAATACTAGGACCACCCCCAAAGAGCAACTTGTCACCATCAAGCAAGGTAGAATAGTGTCGCTGAAGAGCTACTTATACCAATTCAATCGACAAATTATGGACACGGATAAGGTGTCAGATGATGCGCTTCTCATGGAAGTAACGTAGGGTCCTTGGTTGGAATCCAGATTTTGGTGGACAGTACACGAGGAAGGACCAAAAACTTTTCGAAAATTTCTAACAAGAGCGGACAGGGCAATAGGAGTTGTAAAGGCGAAATCCAGTAGAGCAGAAGATGGAGGAGTAGTGAGAGACCAAGAAAGGCTTAAAGGAAAGGAGAAGAAATTGGTGAAGAACAATAAGATCAACCCGGAAAAGAGGTGTGATTTTCAAGGACCTAGGCAATTCCGACCTCATCAAACAACATCCTCACCGATTGATCTCCTGAACGCCAAACTTGAAATCGTATTCATGAACATAAAAGTTAAGAATCTTTTACCTAGGCCCAGACCGTTGAGGACGGGTTCATCCGAGCTCAATCATTCAAGGTATTACAGATACCACAGAGCAACCGAGCATAACACAGATCATTGCAAGGACCTGAAAGTGGAACTTGAGAAATTGATTAGCAAAGGTCACTTGAAAGACTATGTAGAAGACCCAAAAGTGAATCAAGACAAGAGGGACCAAGTAGAAATTGGAGGCATACCTCCAACTGAAATTCAGATGTTGATAAGCGGAAGTCCAAGTCAGGAAGGTTCGAAGAGACAAAGGAGTCAACACATCAAGGACGCTCAGAATAGTTACCAGATCCTATCAGCAAGAGCTCCAATTCTTGCGAAGGAAGATGAGTCTTTCGATTTTAATGAAAGGGATTAAGAAGGAGTCCTCCAACCACACGCGGATGCTTTAGCCATAACCATGCCCGTCTCAAGGGAGAAAATTCACCGTACTCTGGTAGACAATGGGAGTGCTGTAAACATCTTGTACTGGAAGACCTGCGTCTAAATGGGATTGAAGGAACAACATCATCGCCCTTACTCCACGAAATTACAAGGTTTCACGGGCGATTATGTTACATCCATAGGTCAAATTGCGTTGATGGTAGAACTTGGGGATTCTCTATGCATCAGGCGGGTAATAGCGGATTTTGTCATAACAGACATACCATCCAATCATAACGCTATTCTTGGAAGGCTAATTCTACATAAACTGAAGGCAGCTACCCCAATATACCATTATGTGATGAAGTTTCCTACCTCTCACGGGGTGGGCATAGTAAGGGTTAATTTAGATCCAGACAAGCTTGAGTTACAGCTAAAGATCAGGATAGATCTAAGGGATCCGGTAAGGAATGAACTTATAGACTTCCTAAAGAAGAACAGAGATGTTTTCGCCTGGACCCATGCTGACATGGAGAAAATACCTGTACACCTAGCCTGCCACAAGCTCAATATCAATCGTCGAGAAAAATCGAAAAGGCAGAAACGTCGGCCATTAATTGGAGAAAGATATGAAGCTCTCGCGAACGAGATCATGAAATTGTTGGGGAACAAATTCATACGTGAGGCAAGATATCCAGAGTGAATCGCCAATCCAGTTCTGGTGCATAAGAACAAAACCTGGAGGCTGTGCATAGATTTCACTGACTTAAATAGGCTTGTCCCAAAGACAGCTTCCCACTCCCGTGCATAGACCAAATGGTGGACGCTACCACGGGACATGAATTGTTGAGCTTCATGGACGCTTACTCAGGATAAAATCAGATTCCCACGTATGGACTGGATGAGGAACTCACCTCATTCATAACAGATAGGGGCCTTTATTATTACAAGATGATGTGATGTGATCCAGACCACGGATACAAGCCCGCACAAAGATCCGTTGAAGATCAAAGGAAGACCGATGACTCGATTGCAAAAAAAGAGGGCCAACGAAGCAATGGACAAGCTAGTTCAAGGAACAATGGCCAAAACAATATTCATGTCATCAAAAGAAGCAAGTTCCATGTTGGGACCGAGCCAAAACGACGAGTGGATCAACCTCATTCAATGCGTCGAAGAAAATTGTGAAATTTCAATATTACGGCCGTAACATATATTTCCTCATGGCCGTAACCAATTCACTTCTGAAATTGACTTTGCGAGACATAAGGGATTACGGCCGTAAAGGTTGAGTATCACGACCGTAATGGAGTCACTGCTCAAAACTGGAATTTGGACGTTTTTGGGCTTACGGCCGTAAGTCATATTGTCACGGCCGTAAGAGTGGATCAGTAACAAGGTTACGGCCGTAAGGGAGGTAGTCACGGCCGTAAGAGTCTATACGCGTAATTTTAGGGTTTTAATTATTTCCTTGTTTTTAGTTATTTGTTTCCTAGTTTAATTAAAACTCTTAACCTAGTTTTTGACCCTATTTATAGGGATGTAATTTTCATTATTCATAGACAAATTTGATATTATTATTGAGAGGCAATTTGCTTTCAAACCTTATTCTTTATTGAATAAAATCCGAACTTGCGAGTTAATCTTGTTTGTTCAAATCTTGGGTGAGATTTATTTTCATTGTGATCAAGAGGTCAGCATATCTATTGATTGTGTTGGTTGCTTGGTTCAATTAACTTGAATCAATCTCGAAATCGTGATTCTTTGGCGTTCTTGGGTCAATTCCAATAATTTTTGGGTTGCGTAGCTACAATTGCTACGTGGTTTGCATCATCTGGTATCAGAGCTTAGGCTCCAAAAATCAAGGTTATATCTTTGTTTTGTTTTCTTGAGTCTTCTTTAATCTTGTTCTTCGTGTTCTTCCAGTTCTTGAGTCTTAAATCAAAAAAAGTGTCACAAAAAAAATTCAATAGTCGTTATTTCCTTCGTTTGTTATCCAAATTAAATTTCGTTTGTTCGTCTTTCTCGAAGTTGAATTTTCGAGAAATCTAAAAAAAAAACGAAAATTCCAAGTCCAAGAAAAAAAAATAGCTGTTATTTGATTTCAAGAAATATATTCTTGACTCAATCTTAGTTTCCATAAAAAGTGTCAAGTTCTATATCGAGTCAAATTCCATTCTCTAAAGGTCTTCTTCAAGTTTTCCAAACAGTTCATAAAATTCTCACTCTTACTCGATTTGAATCATTCGGGCTTAAACTTGTTTGAGTTCGGGTTCGTTCTTTGAAGCAATTGGGGTGAAAGCCATTGAGTGGAAAAAGGCAGAGAGGTGAGATCAATAGAGGGTAAAAGTCAAATTTGAGTGATACACGAGAGAAATACACGTGAGGCATATAATATTTAGTTTTAGGATGTCTGAACAATCTTCTACTACAAAAAACAACGATCGAGTCAACATGACGGAAGAGATGGTACAACGGTTTGAGCGGTTGTTTGGGGATGTGTTAGGTAGGTTAAAAAGGCTTGAGCAACCTCGGGAAGTGCCTAATGCCCTAGGCAAAGTGGGCAAGGTCGTAGAATAGAGGGGATCGATGAGAATGAAGAAGGTAGTGATTTTGACGATAGAGAAATTTTGGATAAAGGAATTAGGCATGGAAGAAGGGATAGAGATCTTAGTGGCGATAGAATGGATGGTAGTATGAGCAACATCAAAATGACAATTATGTCATTCAAGGGTAAGAGTGACCCGGAAGCATACCTAGAATGGGAAAAGAAGATGGAATTAATTTTCAATTGCTACACTTATTCGGAAGAGAAAAAGGTTAAGGAAGCTGTACTTGAATTCTCCGATTACGCTATTAATTGGTGGGATCAATTGGTGACTTCTAGGAGGAGGAATCGCGAGAGGTCCGTTAGTACTTGGGATGAGTTAAAAGCTATCATGAGAAAGAGGTTCGTTCCTGGTCATTACCATCGGGAGCTTCATAAAAAATTACAAAGTCTATACCAAGGATCAAAGAGTGTGGAGGATTATCATAAGGAGATGGAGATGTTGATGATTAGAGTTAATGTAGAAGAGGATAGGGAGGCTACAATGGCTCGATTATTGAATTGGTTGAATAGGGATATAGCTAATGTGGTTGAACTACAACATTATTTGGAGATGGAAGATATGTTGCACATGGCTATAAAGGTGGAGAAGCAAATAAAGAAAAAGGGAACAACAAGGTATCAATCTGGTTATAATTCTTCTTGGAAGCCTAAGTGGGAAAGTAAAGGAGATGGGGCTGTTTCTAAAGGGAAGTTTGAAGCACCAAAAGGGAAGTTTGAGGCACCAAAAGGGAAGGGGGAACAAGCTAATAAACTCGTACCTAAAGGGGAACCTCAACCATCTAGGAGTAGAGACATTCAATGCTTCAAATGTTTGGGGAGAGGACACGTGGCATCTCAATGTCCTAATAGGCGAGTGATACTTTTGCGGAAGGATGGAGCCATGGAGAGTGATAGTGAGGAAGAGGATTATAGCGATATGCCGGCATTGGAGGAAATATGTGATGATGAGGATATATTATCCGGGGAGCATGGCGAGTTATTAGTGGCAAGGCGAGCTCTTAGTGCCCAAATCAACACGGATGATTTGGAACAACAACGGGAGAACATATTCCATACACGATGTCGCATTAATAACAAGGTATGTAGTATGATTATTGATGGTGGTAGTTGCACTAACGTCGCGAGTACTATACTTGTTGAAAAATTATGATTACCTTTGTTAAAACATCCTAAACCTTATAGGCTTCAATGGTTAAATGATAGTGGAGAAATTAAGGTGAATAGGAGGGTGTTGGTGAGTTTTTCTATTGGTAGCTATGTGGATGATGTTATGTGTGATGTGGTTCCTATGCATGCCGGACACATTTTGTTGGGTAGACCTTGGGAATATGATAGGAAGGTAACGCATGATGGGTATAAAAATAGGTATAGCTTTACCAAAGGGGGAAAAATCATTACACTTGCACCATTGACACCGTCACATATGTATGAAGATCAAATAAAATTGAAAAATGATGAAGAAAAAAGAGTGAAGGAAAATGAGAGAAAGAGAGTTGAGGCCACGACCTCAGAAAAAGGAGAGGAAAAGAGAGTTGGAGCCACGACTCCAGAAAAAGGAGAGGCGAGAGAAAAAAAAAAGGAGTGTTGGGGTACATACCTCAGAAAAAGGAGAGGGAGCGAAGAGTGTCAGAAAAGAAAGAAAAATGAGTTTCTATGCAAAAATGAGTGAAATCAAGAAAGCATTCATGGAAGAACGGCCAATGGTCCTTCTGCTATACAAGGAATCATTCCTTACATTTGATAAAACTAACAAATCCCTCCCTAGTTTAGCTATTTCTCTCTTGCAGGAATTTGACGATGTATTTCCCGATGACATACCTAGTGGGTTACCACCCATTCGAGGTATTGAACATCAAATTGATTTTGTACCTGGAGCAATCATTCCAAACCGCCCCACTTATCGAAGTAACCCCGAGGAGACGAAGGAGCTCCAAAGGCAAGTGGAGGACTTGATGAGCAAAGGGTATATAAGGGAAAGTATGAGTCCATGTGCCGTCCCCGTGTTACTTGTACCCAAGAAGGACGGGACTTGGAGAATGTGTGTCGATTGTAGGGCCATCAACAACATAACGATAAAGTATCGTCATCCTATTCCTAGGTTAGATGATATGTTTGATGAATTGCATGGCTCTAGCATATTTAGTAAAATTGACCTTAAGAGTGGTTATCATCAAATTCGAATGAAAGAAGGAGATGAGTGGAAAACTGCTTTTAAAACTAAGTATGGCTTGTATGAATGGTTAGTAATGCCTTTTGGACTTACTAATGCACCTAGCACATTTATGCGTTTAATGAATCATGTTTTACGTGCATTTATAGGTAAATTCGTTGTAGTTTACTTCGATGATATCTTGATATATAGTAAAACTTTGAATGAGCATGTGGAGCATGTTAGGTGTGTGCTTGTGGTTTTAAGACAAGAGCAACTTTTTGCTAATTTTAAAAGGTGTGATTTTTGCATGGAAAAAGTTGTGTTTCTTGGCTATGTGGTTAGTGCTAAAGGAATAGAAGTAGATGAAGAAAAAGTCAAAGCTATTAAAGAATGGCCAACACCTAAAAGCATAACTGAGATTAGGAGTTTTCATGGCTTGTCTAGTTTTTATAGGCGGTTTGTTAAAAATTTTAGCACGATTGCCGCACCACTCACAGAAATTGTCAAAAAAAGTGTAGGTTTTAAATGGGGAGTAGAACAGGAACATGCATTTGAAACAATAAAAAATATGTTGTGTAAAGCACCGGTTTTATAACTTCCTAACTTTGACAAGGCTTTTGATATTGAATGTGATGCCTCAGGACTAGGCATTGGAGCTGTTTTAATGCAGGATCAAAGGCCAATCGCCTATTTTAGTGAAAAACTAAAAGGGGCTGCACTTAATTACCCCACATATGATAAGGAGTTATACTCACTTGTGCGCGCTTTGGAGACATGGCAACATTACTTGTGGCCACGGGAGTTCGTGATACACACTGATCATGAATCCTTGAAGTATTTGAGGGGTCAAGCTAAGCTGAGTAAGAGACATGCAAGGTGGGTAGAATTCATCGAAACATTTCCCTATGTCATCCTTTACAAACAAGGTAAGGAAAATGTGGTGGCAGATGCATTGTCTCGAAGGTATGTTCTTTTAAATTCTTTAAATTCTAAATTACTTGGATTTGAATACATTAAGGACATGTATGCTAGTGATCTGGACTTTTCTAATATTTATGAATTATGTGGTAAAGGGCTGTGGATAGGTTCTTTAAACATGATGATTATTTATTTCGAGAAAATAAATTGTGTGTCCCTAGGTGTTCAATGAGGGAGTTACTTGTGAGAGAGGCCCATAGTGGAAGTTTAATGGGTCATTTTGGGGTTAAAAAGACCATTGAAATCCTAAGTGAACATTTCTGTTGGCTTAAGATGAAGATTGATGTGGTTCGGGTTTGTAATAGATACATTACTTGTAAGAAGGCTAAATCTAGAATTAAACCCCATGGATTATATATGCCTTTACCCGTCCCTAGTGAACCTTGGGTCGATATCTCTATGGATTTTGTTTTGGGACTACCTAGGACTAAGAAGGGAAGAGATTCAATTTTGTGGTAGTAGATCGCTTTAGCAAAATGGCACATTTCATACCATGCCACAAAACTGATGATGCTACTAACATAGCTGAAATTTTCTTTCGAGAAGTCGTGCGCTTACATGGGGTTCCTAAAAGTATTGTCTCGGATAGGGATATTAAATTCCTTAGTCATTTTTGGAGAGTCTTGTGGAACAAATTAGGAACAAAACTACTTTTTTCTACAACTTGTCACCCACAGACCGATGGACAGACCGAGGTAGTAAATAGGACAATGATTCAATTGTTGCGCACCATAATCAATAAAAATTTGAAAAATTGGGAAGAGTGTTTACCATTTATTGAATTTGCATATAATAAGGTTATACAATCTACTACTTCTTGTTCACCATTTGAAATTGTTTATGGTTTTAATCCGCTAACACCATTGGATTTAATTCTTTTACCTGTGAATGAATGTAGTAGCTTAGATGGAAAGGAAAAGTCTGAAATGGTTAAATCACTCCACGACAAGGTGAGGTTGGCGATTGAAAAGAAAAACGAACATTATGCTTCGCAGGCTAACAAAGGGAGAAAGGGCGTTATATTTGAACCCGGTGATTGGGTTTGGGTACACTTGAGGAAAGAGAGGTTTCCCGAACAACGCAAGTCAAAGTTACAACCGCTAGGGGATGGTCCATTCCAAGTGATTGAAAGGATCAACAACAATGCCTATAAAATCGATCTTCCTGGTGAGTATAATATTTCGGCTTCATTTAATGTTTCTGATCTATCTCCGTTTGATGCAGGTACAGATTCGAGGTCGAATCATTTCGAAGAGGGAGGGGATGATGTGATCCAAACCACGGATACAAGCCCACACAAATATCCGTTGAAGATCAAAGGAGGACCGATGACTCGATTGCAAACAAAGAGGGCCAACGAAGCAATGGAAAAGTTAGTTTAAGGAACAATGGCCAAAACAATGTTCGTGTCATCAAAAGAAGCAAGTTCCATGTTGGGACTGAGCCAAAACGACGAGTGGATCAACCTCATTCAATGCGTCGAAGAAAATTGTGAAATTTCAATATTACGGCCGTAACATATATTTCCTCACGGCCGTAACCAACTCACTGCTGAAATTGATTTTGTGAGACATAAGGGATTACGGCCGTAAAGGTTGAGTATCACGGTCGTAATGGAGTCACTGCTTAAAACTGGAATTTGGAGTTTTTTGGGCTTACGGTCGTAAGTCATATTGTCACGGCCGTAAGAGTGGATCAGTAACAAGGTTACGGCCGTAAGGGAGGTAGTCACGGCCGTAAGAGTCTATACTCGTAATTTTAGGGTTTTAATTATTTCCTTATTTTTAGTTATTTGTTTCCTAGTTTAATTAAAACTCTTAACCTAGTTTTTGACCCTATTTATAGGGATGTAATTTTCTTTATTCATAGACAACTTTGATATTATTATTGAGAGACAATTTGCTTTCAAACCTTATTCTTTATTGAATAAAATCCGAACTTGCGAGTTAATCTTGTTTGTTCAAATCTTGGGTGAGATTTATTTTCATTGTGATCAAGAGGTCAGCATATCTATTGATTGTGTTGGTTGCTTGGTTCAATTAACTTGAATCAATCTCGAAATCGTGATTCTTTGGCGTTCTTGGGTCGATTCCAATAATTTTTGGGTTGCGTTCTTGGGGTACATGATACACCAGAGAGGAATTGAAGCAAATCCAGAGAAGATTAAGGCCTTGATCAATATGAAGCCCCCAAGCAACATAAAAGAAATACAAAGCCTAACCGAAAGAATAGCAGCCCTGAACAGGTTTGTCTCAAAATCGACCGAAAATGCAGGCCTTTCTTTGAAGCCCTAAAAGTGGGAAAGAACTTCCTTTGGACGGAATAATGTCAGAAAGCTTTTGAAGATCTGAAAAACCAGCTCGCTTCACCACCCCTACTCTCTAAACAAGTACCAAGAGAAGTGCTAGAACTATACTTGGCAGTGTCAAAGAGGTCGGTCAGTTCAGTCCTGATTAGAAAGGAGAACGGTATTCAGCACCCAGTATACTATATTAGTCAGGCACTGAAAGATGTAGAACTGAGATATCCACCGATGGAGAAGTTTGCACTAGCATTGGTTACGAGTTCGAGAAAGTTGAGACCTTACTTCCTTGAACACTCGCTGGAGGTGCTAACCAACTATCCACTCCATCAGACCTTACAGAAACCTGACACCTCGGGAAGATTGATGAAGTAGGCAGTAGAACTGGGGAAATTTGATATCACTTACAAACTAAGGACCACAATCAAAGGGTAAGCATTGGCATACTTCATAACAAAATTTTACCACATGGAAATTGACCAATCTGACCGAGATGAGCTTTGGGTCCTCTATGTAGATGGTTCATCTACTGAAAACTGTGCAGGAGCCGAAATTGTTCTCTTCAACCCCAAAATGGCAAGAGAGATGGGAATAACCAGAGTGGCCATGCATAGCGATTCCCAACTAGTTGTGAACCAAATCCAAGGAACCTACAACACGAAAGAGGAGAAAATGGCATCTTATCATAAGGTGGCCAAGAAAGAATTGGAGAGGTTCATCTACGTAGACGTGAAATAGATACCAAGAACTCAAAACAGTCAAGCTGATGCTCTCGCCAGACTCGCCACTAATGAAGGAGTCGATACCTTGGACAGTGTCCCCATTGGAAAGGTAAAAAATTTAGCCCTTGTAGAAGCGGAAATATCAACTATGGAAATTGACACAAATAAGAGCTGGATGGATGAAATCATATAACACTTGAAGGAGGGAGCAACGCCCCCAGTAAGGATGATGCTCGAAAGCTAAAAATTAGATCCACCAGGTACACTTTGATCAATAATGTGTTGTACAAACGAGGTTTTTCCCTCCTACTCCTCAAATTCCTGAATGAAGAGGAAGCCCCGTACGCCATGAGAGAGATATATAAAGACGTATATGGTAACCATACTGGAGGCCAGTCCCTCGCTTTCAAGATCTTACGACAGGGGTACTTTTGGCCATCAATGAAGAAAGATGCTCTGGAATTTGTGAGAAAATGTGAAAAGTGTCAGAGGTACACCCCAATTATCAGATCTCCCCCAGAAGACCTAACCTCTATCATGGAACCATGAACATTTTCAAAATGGGGCATTGACTTAATCGGACTACTACCAACAGGGAAATGATCAACCAAGTATGCAATAGTTGCAGTGGACTCTTTCACAAAATGGGCTGAAGAGGAACTCCTGCAAAAATTACCGAACATCAGATCACAGACTTCATCTGGAAGTCAATCATTTTCTGATTTAGCATTCCACATTCTATAGCAATGGAAAACAATTTGACAATGCCAAATTCAGTTCATTCTGTGAAGAGTTGAAAATCAAGAAACACTTTTCTACCCCATGTCACCCACAAGCGAACGGACAAGTGGAAGCGGTCAACAAGATCATCAAACGTGCACTGAAGACTAAACTTGATGGACTGAAGGGTGCTTGGGCTGATGAACTTCCCGCTGTATTATGGTCTTACAGAACAACTTGTAGGACAGCAATAGGAGAAACTCCTTTTTCCTTGGCTTTTGGATCTGAAGCTGTGGTCCCTATTGAAAATGGCATCCCCTCAAGCAGAACACAACATTTTGAGGAAGGAATGAACACGGAAATGCTACAATCCAGTCTAGACTTAATTGAAGAAAAGGAACTTGATTCGGATCTCAAGAATGTATCCTATAAGAAAAGAAGCACCAGGAATTATAATTCCAAAGTAAGAGATCGGAAGTTCCACATTAGAGACTTGGTACTCATGAAGGTGTTCATAGCCACCAAGGAAGCTCAATTAGGATCGTTTGCCCCACCTTGGGAAGGACCTTACAAAATTAAGAAAACCTTACTTAATGGGGCATAGGAACTAGAAACTCTGGACGGGAATGGAACGCAGAACATCTGAAGAAATATTATCAATAGTTCTCTGTTTTCAACATATGTAATGACCAACGTGTCATGAAAATATTACAATGAATAAAAATTCTTAGCAAAAACAAGTGTTCTAGACAACAAGATTACGCATCCAATTAGGTCCATCCTAACGGAATTTACTCATTCCTTAGGACCTTAATTATGCAACGGAATTTACGAATTCCTTAGGACCTCAGTTATGCACCAATTTGGTCTGTCATAACGGAATTTACGAATTCCTTATGACCTTAATTACGCACCAATCAAGTCTGTCATAATAGAATTCACGAATTCCTTATGACCCAAGAATGAGACCCAGATATGCATTGAAGTGCGTAGGCGATAAGTTTACCTTTTTAAATGTGAAGTCCATTTTTGGACCAATCCGACCTGAATGTTCCAGTTAGGCGATAAGTTAACATTTTTACCTGAAGTAAAATTTTCAACCAATCCGACCTGACTGTTCCAGTTAGACGATATATCTACATTGTTATGTCTATTTTTGGACCAGTCCGACTTGACTACTCCAGTCAGGCGATCAGTTTACATAAGTCCCAATTTTGAGGACCAACACGAAATATTCAGTTCAACGATGTAAGTTCATTCAAAAATTAGAGATAAAAGTTGGACCTAAAATGCCATTACAGACGACCTGGAAGAAAACAAAAGACGAAAAATTACAAGTCTTTTCTATAACTATTCAGCAGGAGGAGCTTCCCCTTAAGCCAGGACAAGGATTGCTTGGGCTTGCTGCTTCTTGAGTTTTCCCAGCTCTTCCTTTAATTGGTCGGCATCAAATGCGGGGTGGAGCTCCTAGAACCGAATCACTGTATCCTCCAAATCCAAGATGTAAGTGTCAATATGGTCGACCTCGTATTCTTTCGACTCTTTATAGTCCTCAACAGCTGAGACCCAGTCAGATATGGCCTGCTCAAGATCCTTCTTCACTGCCTCAAGTTGGGCATCCATATCCTCCTTGGCTTATCAGCCTCATCTTGGGCTTTCAGTTCAGAAATTTCAAGCCGGGCTCTTTCCAGCTCGAATGTCAAGAGGCCATTTCTCTAAGCCAAGCCTTCACATTAAAGCTCCAGCTCCTTCTTTGCCCCTACCATCCTCTCCTTAGCCAGTTCCAGTGCTTTATTCTGATCCTTTACCATTAAACTTTGACGCATGAGTTCATCATCCAAATCCATCTACTCATGGGCCTTAGCTCGGACATGAGACATGTAATTTTGTGCAAGTCCTAGGAAGGCAGAAGTGGCATGGGCGATGTTCAGCAAATCCATGTCAGACACCATGGCCTCCTTTTTCTTGTCCCAGGATAGCACGATGATGTCAAGGGAATTATTGACACTGCTAGGAAGGACCTTCAAAGAATTTGAGCTCGGACATCTGTGAGACCGGACATCCCTCAGAGCTTTAGGGATCTTCCCTTTCAGCTTTGCCTTCTCAACAGCTCGTGCCTAATGTATTCTGAGGTAGGAAAAGTATGTGGGATCATCAGAAGCTGGAGACAAACGTGTCAGGTGATCTATAAAAGTGTAGATATCAGACTGAACTGCATTCTTAGAGGAGGTCAGATCATCTGAAAGAACTAGAGGACCAGAGTGTGTAGGTAGGGTGGGCTGACTCTCTTCCACCGGTTTTCCCTTAAGATTGGATCGGGATGGACCAAGACCAGACTGCTGGGTCTCCCTTGATTGACCTAGGGAAGGAATAGTTCCTAGACTTGGAGGTAATTTCTTTTCTCCAGTAGTTGGCCTCTTCCTTTTGCTTCCAACAAAGGCAGATCTGTCGAATGGAGGATATCTTTCTTCTTGGATGTGGTCGAACCTACAAAGTGAAAACAACTTAAGTACAAACTGGGTAAATTTCAAAAAGATGAATAAGAAAAGACTTACGATTTGGGGGAGGATAGAAAGTAGCGGAATGGGGAATAGTAGTGAGACCTGCCAAGAACAAATTTTCTTCTGTAATCAGTTCCCTGAAATCCCTGTCACGTTTGTCAAGGTTGTGTGCACTCTGAAGTTGCAGTTCGAAGTCTATTGACGGGATGGGTTAGAAGGACCTGAAAGAAAAGAAAATAATTAATATTAGAAGAAGCAGTTCTGAATAAACAAATAAAGTTCTGAAACATACAGTAGGGCTTGTAATGAGCTGGGACAGCATAATCCAACTCGTCCGTCCGGTCCAAGGTCTGCCAGTCACCTCCTACATAAAACCACCGATTCCTCCAACCATTAATGGAGTCCCGCAGCTCTTCAATTAAATTCCTTCCACTTCTAGGTTGTATTATAATGTAATACCAGCCAGAATCTTTCCCATCAACTAGGAATTGATAGACAGAGTCAAACTCACGCGCTTGAGGGGGAGAAAATCCTAACTTGTTCCTAATAACTAGAAAACCTATGATGACCCTCCAACCATTTGAAGTAATTTGTGAAGGAGCTAAGCCCCAGTACCTAAGATAATCTGTCACGGCACGAGGAAAGGGAAACCTCAAACCTGCCTCTAACATCATCCTATTGGTAGCTACACACCCCTCTGGAGGCTCATCTGCTTGTTCGTAGCTTTTGGGTAGAAAAGATAATACTGACTCCGGAATCCTAAACCTATATCGACACTCATCCAGATCACCCCACGACACTATGGAGGGATGATAACGGGCATGCTAGAACCTTGTACCAGAACTAGACAGACCCGCCCAATCATAACTGGATTGTGGATGCACAGGACGAGAAATTAGGGTAGAGTTCACTGACCTAAGTGGGTGGACACCATGGGTAATGTCCTGCCTAACATGCGACTCACTAGAGTTTGATTCGCAGGGCTAGGTACTTGGGTTCTGACTGGAATTTTCCTGCCTTCTCCCCCATGATTCGTTCCTAGTAGCCTCGCTATCGGAATCACTCATGTTTATGAAAGATAAAAAGAATACCTCAGTGGAATAAGCAGATCTGAAGCGAAGGTCGTAGGAAGAACTTCCATTGAACAGGAGCTCACACTGGATTAGAGAATTTAGAGTTTTTATAAAAAGCTAAGGCAGAATGAAGGAAGAAATAATGAAGTCCCTCTTATATAAAGGTTATCATTAATCATCAGTGCATAATTCGAAGAGGTACTCGAGTCCTTCAACGAAAATTGAGGGAAGTAACTGCTGATTGTACTTCCCTGACAAACGCAGAACCGGCCACAACGAGCCACTGACACGTGGAAACATAATCATTAGTTTTTCCATTATACTAGGTCTATAAACAGAAACGACAACAGTAGGAGCAGACCAGAACTCCTTCAGCTCAGCTTCTAGGGGAAATGTTGGTGGGTAATCCGACCTGGGTAACGAGACGACAACATTTGACATTTGATGACGTGTCCGACCTAGAGGTGTCAGATTGGATCAGACCCAACAAAATCCATGGATGTCTGACCTGACTGTGTTAGATCGAAAAAGACCTTATCGTCGCCTGTTGAGAAGATATTGAGGGCCTAACTACCCAATTCCGACCTAGACCTATCAAGTCAGATGTTGACTCGTGAAGATGGAACGATGTCATAACTACCTTCTTACAAAGAAGTTGAAACAGTTATTCAGACATGAAAGCGGTTAGAATAGATAAAAGTCAACGACTTTGTACTATGTAAGAGTTCAAGTAGTTTAGTTATGTCCTAATGTCAGGCATTCAGGTATTGTAATAAGTCAGCTCACCCCTTTCTCCCTTAAATATAGGAGAGAGTAGCTCAAAAAAGGATCCCAACTTTGGCTATTCAAAAGCCAAATATATAGAGATATACAACATACGTCGAGTCCAGGTCCTCCATTCCAACCTGGCTGATCCACCTCTTCCATATACAATTTTCCTTTGTATAACTGACATTCACCTATTTCCTTACTGACTTGGAATATTTATAATTCAACTGTCAACATATATATATATATATATATATATATATATATATATATATATATATATATATATATATATATATATATACTTTTTATTATGAAAACATATGATTGAAAATGAATTCAAAAAACTATTTAAAATCAAGCAGAGGACTTCATGTGAAGGTT
Organism: Ligustrum vulgare; assembly: GCA_963555705.1. Classification (NCBI taxonomy): domain Eukaryota; kingdom Viridiplantae; phylum Streptophyta; class Magnoliopsida; order Lamiales; family Oleaceae; genus Ligustrum; species Ligustrum vulgare. The sequence continues at coordinate 23,312,686 of OY743169.1, read as the reverse complement.
TCTTAGGCATCTCCGATCAGACTTAGAGACTGAACCTGCTCCAATGTGACGGTCTATCATTGGGCCATCTTGGTGCAGTGGCGCAGCATACGATTTAGAGTTTTTTTATTCCAATTTTTCCCTATCATGTTCTAAGAGAATTTTCTACTTTGACTCTTTATTATTTCTCTATCTACACTATATTAACATTATGCTTTTAGTTTGGCGTAGTGTTAATATCTCACTTCGATTTTGCTAGTTGATGTTTATGTCATTTCTCTCATTTGCTATCATATGGTATCACTTGTTTTTACACTTAATATTTATTAAGTTGATTTCCAGTAAACAAGTTGACAAGCAATTGAGATGCTGCAGCCTGCAGTATTGAGTGTTTGAGTCTTACAAATTAGACTTTGACTTTTGTAATCATTTTATTATTATGTTGTTTTGTCACGAAATGTCACAGAGGGAGTTTCTTAGGTTCTGATGTAATTGGCAATTTTGTCATGAAAAATATTCGTTTATAAAGTCAAAATTAGAGTTAAAGTGTTATGTAATTTTTGGGTTAGAAGAAGACGAAGTATGGATCAAGGAGAAAAAGTTGGAGCAAAATTGCTTGATTACCGCTTGAAATCCGCTCGAGTATCATTAGTAAGAAGCCCACCACTCGACCGGTGGTGATGAATAAGCAATGCTAATTTGCTATTTTAAGCAGTTCTAAAAGCCTAAAACATCTTCTACTATATATACAAAAGTCATATTTCGTTTTTAAGTATGGTTGATCGTTATTATTAAATGAGAGAACATCATATCCATCTTTCGATCCGTTCTTTGATTATTCATGACCAATGACAACAATTTCTTGATTACTAATTTAAGATTGTTCAATTTAAAAATTAAATCAAAAGCCTTTACTAATAAGATTTCAGAGTTGTGAAGTTGGGGAGAGGTCGCTTGAGTTTCAATAGAAGAAGAACGATGTTCATTCTTGGTGATCTACGCGGAAAAAAGATAGGCCAAAAGTTATGGAAAGTGCTTGAGGCACAATCAAAGTGTTCTTCGGTGATTTATAGGTTATAATGTTAGAGTCCACTAATGTTTATTTGTATTTGAACCAACTATAAGTTATTTTTTATAGTGGAGTTTACTGGCACGTTCGCCCGGAGCTTTTTTTTTATCTATGTGAAGAGTTTCTTCGAGGGATTTTCCTACGTTACCAATTCTTGATTTTATTTATTCTAAGCATTTATTTATTACTTTAGATTTATTTTTATTTTGTTTAATTGATTGATTATTCATCTACATTTAAATTAATTCATAATTCCACATTATATACCTATTCACCCCACTCTAAATGTAGTTGGATCAACGAAAGTAATTTCACATTCTATTAATTAATAAAATAATCATGTAAGTGCATTCATAATTTTTCTCTATTATTTTAACCATGCATTATCAAATTTGTATCAAACATACCCTGTATTACTTTCCTTGTTTAAAAAGAGTTGTTTTCTATCTCATTGAGAATATGTTTGATTGTGTGAAATTCCATGGAAATAGATAATGTTTTCCATCAATTTTCATATTTCATCTATTTGATTGTTTTTGTTAGAGTGTGCATTATTTTCCAGAATCGGTGGAATCAGACTGGAATCAATTAGAACAGATCGGTTCGGATCGAGTTCGACCAAGGAACAAATCAGTTTTGGACTTCTTGATTAGAAACGAACGGTTTCGGTCCTGTTCCCGGTCCTTGTATTTTAAAACCATTGGTAATTCGGTTCTTCAGTTAAACTAACTTTTTTTGGGTAAATTATTCACACGTCATGTGAAGGCTAAAGCTTCTCATTTAGGTTATAATTGGTTTCCTTATTTCTTTACATAAAAGATGGAAGTCATAATTGTTGGATATTGGTTTAATAATACAAGAAATTGGTTAAGTATTGAAAATTGACTAAAGTGACTTCGTGTCAATTTCAGCCAAACATTTCGAAACCAATATCGGATGAATGAGAAATTACGGAAAAGGACAAAAATATGGTCAAAATTTTACCCATGCGATCACACGTCGACTGTTTTATTAAAAATTCTGTTACGCGTAAAGTCGTGCGGTCGCACGGTTGTCCGGAAAAGGTGTGTCTTTTGGAAGAGTTGCAATGTTTGGAAGGGTTGCATGGATTGATCCACACCACTTCGTCCACAACATTTCATGCTCTATAAAAAGGACCCTTGGGGTGTCCTAAAACAAGTGTTCGAAAAAGAGCCAAAAACGCGCCCTTACGCGCGCATTATGCGCGATGCGCGCTGCCCACGCGACGTTTTGGCCGAAAGCGCGAAAAACGCGTTTTTGAAAATTTTGTTCTAAAAAGCGCGCGCGAAGCGCGCACAGTGCGCGCTTAAGCGAGCTTAAGCGCGCATTGTGCGCGCTTAAGCGTGCACTGTGCGCGCTTCGGCCTTTTTCTTTTTTCTTTTTTTTTTTTCCTTTTTTTTTTTTTTACTTGTTCAAGTATGGGTAAAATTTAAATCAAATATTTAGAAATTGAAAAACGCTTTTTAACGCTTACTCCCGCTTAAGCTTCAAAAGCTTGACTCTTGGGCTCCACGCTTCGTCACGCTTCACGCTTTTTAGAACACTGCCTAAAACACACACCAATTATATGCAATAACATTATCATTCTCTCTTCTCCTCCTAAACAAAATTCTTGCATATTTGTTGCATAATTTTGATTTATCTTGTTCATTTCATTTTTTGGAGTATATAAGCCGAAATTCTGGTTCGTTGTACTTGTGTTTTAGAGTGCTACAAACACAAGTTGAAGTCGTTGTATCTTAAAAGTCGATTGCCATAAACCATTGGCATCTTTGTGGGGGCACATTCGACTTAAGGACAAAGTGTTCAACACTTGCTTCGACTTTGTCCCTTTCTTCTTTCTTATTATTTTCCGTGTCGTTATTCTGTCCATTTATCGGCCCGAATTTCATATATAATATATTATATTTCTTTGGCGTCACTATATGCAAAATATTCCAACAATAATTGGACCTTCCTTATTTCTTAATTCTTTCCATAGAAATCCTCCATGACTCCATCTTCTCAATTTCTCTTTTGATTAGTTCCAATAAATGATAAATTCATTTTTTTGTCTTGTCTCCATTCTCGCATTTTTCCTTGAAAACAAGTAAAATGTTTTCTTTGTATTTAGTTGAGAATTCATTTCGCACATTTACTAGACTTTCAAAAGTTAATTCTACTTCCAATTAAATATACCTAAATTTCTTGAATTTATTTTACATAAAGAAGCAAGTTATTGACAATTCATGCTTTAGTAACTTACTTTTTTTCTCACCCAAATTCTATTATTGCAATCAAACGGGTTATAGATCTGAAGTTTCATCCAAGATTGCGTCCGGTCATGTCTGATTTTCCTTAGTGGTCGGCCCCTCCATTTCCGAATGGAACTGGACTTCTCTTACACGACATACCCCTTTGTTTTTCCCCCTCAATCTTAGTCAACAATTAAAATGAGGTTAACGATATTCCACGTTACGTCTGTAAACGTGAGTTTTGTGCTTTTTTGATACAGAGAGTGTAATTTTATAGTTATACAGGAAATCGAATTATATATTTATTGAAATTTTTATATTATAAATTTAGCAATATATTATATGTATCCAAATATTAAAATATAAAGAATGAAGTAAAAAAATATGTCATGTGTATGGGATTAAATCTTAGGTAAGAATTTTAATTTAAATTAAAGTCAACAATTAATTTCAACCACGTATTTTATAGGACTCACAACTTTTCAACCACACATTCCATTAATTTTTATCAAAATATACTAAAAATCTGATTTTAATCTCTACCAAACATGGGCTTAATGTGTATAATTTGATTAAAGATTTATTTATTAATAAATTTTATAGAATATATGAAATAAATATTATTTCTGACTAAATTATGAGGTATGATATGATAGATAATTAGGTTTAGACAAGTAAATATGTATTATATCATATAACAAAAGCATTTTTGTAGTTACTAGTTGAAGCACTTGCATTGCATATACAATGTCTACAATGGATCATATATTATTGCATTTTGATTTTAATTAATTTATAAGAATTTAATAACATTATGAGCACAATTCCTATTAAATAGCTTGGAAAACTTGCTCTTACCATTTTGATGCAAGAGTGGTAATTTGACCTTGGAGATTGATTTGGACACTTGAAGATCATCCAAGATCGCGATCAATTAGTTAGAAAAATTGTTTGAGCAATTGCATGAAATTTATGAGTTTAGGAAGAAAAGTTTGACAATGAAAATGTTCGAGGACTAAATCATAAATTTTAGGAATTTACAAATGATTAAGACGTCAGGAATTCGGAAGGATAATGGTGAAATTGTACCTTGCAATAATTTAAGGACGAAAGATAAATGAAATAGAAAATTTTGGGAACCAAAGTGGAAGTTTTGAGAAGTTGGAGGAAAGAAAAAAAAATTGAGGGTGAAAAAAGGAGGTGATGACACGTGGCGCTTGAATGCATCTTGATGCAAAAGTGGTGATTTAAGCTTAAATATAGATTGAAGCACTTGAAGATTATTCGGGGTTGCCATTAGAAGAAGTGTTGGAGGGACTGAAACTCATAAGTTTAGGGAGGAAAATTTTAATAACTTAAATTTTCGAGGACTAAATCATAAATTTTAAAAACTTACAAAAGATCATGACATCATGAATGTTTTGAAAGACAATGGTCAAATTGTTCTTGGAAATAGGAGGAAGATGAAAGAGAAATGAAATAGAAGAATTTGAGGACCAAAGTGAAAGTTTTTAGAAGTTTGAAGAAGAAAAAAATGAAGGCCATAAAATGAGGTACTAACATGTTGCGGTTTGAATAATAGCTAAACATTGCCTTTTTATCATTATTCTAACTAATGGGTAAACGTCCGTTGCATGTTAGTTGGTTAAAAACAAAGCAGGACAAAAAAACAGGACTTCATATTTGGTGAATGGATGAATCTTTGAACTGGAAGAGGCTGAAAACTTCTTTCTTCTTAAAATTAACTCTTTTTTATGTATCAATATTCTTGAAGAAAGCATGTGTGGAAAGTTCACTTCCCAGAATTCCTAAAGCAAACTGCAAACCAATGACATGTATATACAAGACATATGCTTTGGCCACCATAAGGATAAGAGGATAACCATACTAGCAAGTAACTTTGTGGGTAGTCATTCATCAATTATACACACAAGTATGATCATCAGAATTATCATAGAGCTTATTCAGAACAAATACTAACCATTAACTACTACTTGCGTCCAAATTATTTCATCTTTCACCTTATTCCTCATTATTGGAAATCGAGGCTTCACCATTTATGGTACTCTTGATAGATCCGTCTACGCTGGAATCGTCATGAGATACACCTTTTTTGGGCATATCAGCTCATGGATCAGCACCTTCTTGAACTTTATACAACAGGCCACACCCATATTTATTCATCAATCGTCGATCAGATCCAGTTTTTAAAAATCTCAATCTGCGGATCGGGGAGGGGTGGGGTGGGGGCTGATTTTGGTATTAAATTGATATTAAATTGTATTTATCTTATACAATTATGTTTACCTCAATTGGAAAAAAAAATGGACAAGATTGGAGAGCAATTAAGCTAAAAGAAAAGCAAATTTGATGTCCAAGTATCTAATTGAAATAAATCAAAAAAATTTGGGGACTTAATTGCAACATCTCAAGAAGTTGAAGGACTAGAAGTGCAAATATTTTAGTGATATGTTTGTAATGAAAGTCAAAATTCAAGAATTAAATTGAAGAAGACCAGAAGATGAAGGACCTAACTTCAAAACAATGGAAGTCGCCACGTAGATATCACTGCACGGCCGCGCGGTCTTAACAACAGCGAGGCCGCACGATGGGCTGTGTCATTTTCCGTCGCCTGTGTGGCCTCAGAATGTGAGCCTGTGCAGCCGCGCAGGCCTTTTTCGACCAGACCGAAAATTATTTTCTGATTTTATTATTTTAACGTAAGGGCGTGTTTGACTCGGGGTTTGACGGGTTTTTTGTGGATGTTTTAGGTCAGATTTTGTGGAGTATTTATACTCTCATTTCCTCACTTCTCCCATAAGCCTCAAATCCTCAATTCACTTCTAACCCTAACCCCTCTCTTTCCTTTTCTTCTTTCTTTTATGTTCATTGTTTTTCTTTAGTTTGTAGTGTTGTTTTGTTTCAAAGTTGCTAGTCTCCATTGAAGTTAGGAAGTAAGAAATGGGGTGAAGATTCAAAGCATTGTTAAGGAATTTTGGAGTAAAAATCAAGGGAAGTGGTTTATTTCATTATCTTGTATTTTAATCTTTGATTTCTATATTTTGTAATATATTTTTATAAATCTCAACTTTTGTGGAATATTTATACAATGGGTTAGTTGTTTTATGTTGGGATGAATGATGTAGCTTAACTTAGTTTAAGTAATTTGAATGTTTGTTTATTAATTTTGACATTATTTCATGTGTATTTGTTATTGAGATTATTCCATGTGTTTGATTGATCACCAAATATATATTTTGTGAAGTGTATGAAAATCGAGAGATATTGTGCATTTTAAATCAAATAACAAATTCTCTAGGCTCTTGTTAAGGATAAAGATATACCTTAAACCCTAAATGATCCATTAAGTTATTTTCATAAATAGTTAATGCAATTGATTGTGTTTTAATCGACATAAAGATATAGTAGATTAAACAAATTGATTAGGGTTAATTTCACTTGAGAAAGGTAATTAGCTAAAGTTGAAAAAGCGGGTCTAACATTGTAAATAAGTAATTTATTAATTTGCATGTGTTGAGAAATTACTTAAGCGAGAGTTAAATAAAATCATGAATCCCAACTATTTTATCATTCATTTTTCTTATTTTAATTTGGTTTAAAATTAGTTTTATTAATTTAGAATTTACAAAATCCATCTTTTTATTGTGTGTTTAATTATTTAACACTAAATTAACTAAAATGTAATTGAGTATGCACTCCCCGTGGGATCGACAATTCGGACTCAAAAAGTCAACTTTATTACTTGTACGCGACTCGTGTGCTTGCGGTACACACTTTTAGCGAAAAAAGCTTTTGGTGCCGTTACCGAAGAATTTTTTTACTTTGATTATTACTTTAGTTAATTTTAGTTTTAACAATTTGTTTATATTTATTTTTATTTTATGTTTTATGTTGTTACTTTTGGTTAACCGCCACAATTCTAATCTTTCTTGTGTTTGGTTTTCTTTCTTTACATAATTGATTTTAACATTGGCAAAATAGGAATGCAATTGCAATGAACAATCTCAATGTAGGTGATGAAGACATGTTTGGAGAATATTCAAGTTGTGAAATTTGTTACAAGACGCATTGTAATGGACAATGTTTGTATTCGGACTATCACGACCTAAGAATTCCCATGAATTTTTTTTTTTTTTTTTATACACGATTTATACATTGAAACGTACACATAAAACTCTTTACTCGTTCATTTATCTTTGAACAAAGAAAAACAGATTTCAGAAGGCTTGTAATAGCCTAAAGCTGCACTGGAATTCAAGCTACAGAAGGCTTCTAATAGCCTGCTGCAGAAGTAGCCTAAAGCTGCACTGGAATTCAAGCTGCAGAAGGCTTCTAATAGCCTGCTGCAGAAGCTTCTTTATTAATCTTCTTTTAAGATTTCATTTATCTTAAATGATAAGAGAAGTTCAAGACAGAATAATTTCATTCTCAAATAAATAGAAGTAGGAATATACGATAACCTTCACTAAGGATCTTACAATAGTTACACATCATGTTTTGTCCCTCCAAGACATATTAAGTTTATAACCATTTCAAAATATGATTTCTTGATTTTACGATATGTCTTAATGTAACTACTCGGGTCTCACTTAAAGGGTTGTCTCAATCATTAGATCAACGACGTATTGTCCCCCACTGTACCAACATGGGTCTTTTCAGTGTGCTTTGTCCTCACACACACGCTCATCGAGAAAACTTCCTAGAAGGTCACCCATCATAAAACTTCTCCAAGTCAAGCACTCTTAACTGTGGAGTTTCTAAACGATGGACTTCAAGAAAAGAAGGTGCCCCTTCTTGGTATGAGTAGTACCTATCAAATATTTTAAGCTTTTCTGGTCTGGTGTTTCAATCACCCGCTTGTTAGACTCGCGACGTCCTCGTCACGCTTAAACCATCTGAGGATCTGTTGCCAGGCGTTGAGATTCTAGAAGTGGCTCCTATGGGTTCAAGAGGTGGCTCCCGCCCTATGGCGTAGCACTTTGTTCCGCATAGCACTTAGTTCCCGATTTTTGGCTAGCGACTGGCCCTGATACCATTTGTAATTACCCGAGTCACACTTAACAGGCTGTCCCGCCCTTTAGATAAACGACGTACTATCCCCACTGTACCGACATGAGTCTTTTAAGTGTGCTTTGTCCTCACTCGTACACTCCCCTAGAAAACTTCCCATAAGGTAACCCATCATAGAATTACTCCAAGCCAAGCACGCTTAACTATGGAGTTTCTAAATGATGGATTTCTAGAAAAGAAGGTGCACCTTATTGATATGAGTAGTACCTATAAAATCTTTTAAGCTTTTCTGGCCTGGGTATTACAATTAATGCTGAATAGCCTTAGTTTTATATCAAAATAGGAAAATCTTTGCCCACACTATTCTCTTAGTGATAATATGATACTTGATCAATCTGAGAAAGACCTCCTCCAAGTACGCAAAACCTCCAAATAGTTAGAGCTTGTGACCTACATAAGAGTCATAAAACGACTATAAGATATGACGCTTAGTAAGTAAAGCTACACATTATCATTTAAGCATGTTATCATATAAATATGATCAATTTGATACAAACACACTTTACTTCTTAACTTTGAAGAGAATAAGTAATTCACATAAATCTATCCGGGATCATCTCAAGTACAAAACATCTTGTCTCATGAAATCTCAACATAAGAATACTTGAATTCGCATATTACATATCATTCTCATATTACACTTTACCTCTTAACTTTGAGGAGAATAAGTAATTCACATAAATCTGTTCAAATTCATCTCAAGTATCTTTTACCATATAAAACATCTTGTCTCATGAAATCTCAACATAAGAATACTTGAATTCACATATTACATATCATTCTCAAATTACATAATGTAATTAAAAGAATATGCATGTCATGATGTAATACATGAACTCTCTAACTTTATTTATTAATTTCTTTGGGCCCCTGCCCTAAGAGCAAGTATTCACAGAGCGATCAATATAAGATTTGATACCCTTTCGGCACAAATCTAGTACCCTTTGGTACAATTCTGATAAATATAAGATCCGATACCCTTTCGGTACAATTCTGGTATCTTTCCGGTACAAATCTAGTACCCTTCTAGTACAATACAAGAATTATCCCCTTGGGCATCTAGAATCCCAAATTGGTGAATACTTAACATCTTAGAGTTCTATTCTTGTTCATGCACATTCTTAGGTGTACTTTTAACCTAACTGCATGCTTAGAGAGTGAAACATGAATACATTTAAGACTTTGCATGAGAGTTATATATCAGCATTTGATACTCATGAAATCAAAACTTCTAAATACTTGTTCAACATAAAAGCATATAATTTTGCTCAAGTCTTTGCATGCAAGATAGAATTCTTTGAACTTAATATAATAGGATCTTTAACTATTAAGTATATCAATTAAGTTCACATGTGCTTCACAAAATTTAAGAACAATTACCATTTAATGGAGAAAGCTTGCGACACTTAGAGTGATTAAAAGTAAACTTATTTAAACAAATTATAGAGATCAAAGGACTTACAAGTTGCTGGAAATAATTTAAGGAATCTGAAAATAAATTTTTCACATCTACTTAAAGATGTAATTGAAACAAAGTACTTATGAATTCATCCAAAGTCTGAAAATAACTTTAAAATACTCAATTATCTTCATTTAATAATCTGAATTTAACTTTAAATTCCCCAAATATCATCATTCAAAAATCTGAAAATTTCCTTTAAAGTGTCAAATCCACATTATTTAAGAATATGAAAATTTTCTTTAAAGTACTATAAATAAACTGTTTCAAGAATCTGAAAATAACTTTAAATTATGTAAGTAACATTATTCAAGAATTCAAGAATCTGAAAATCACTTTAAAATATAAAACTAATGTTATTCAAGAATTAAAGAATCTGAAATTTACTTTAAAATATATAAGTAACCTTAAACAAGAATTCAAAAGTCTGAAAATAACTTTAAAATATATAAGTAACATCGGTCAAGAATTTAAGAATCTGAAAATAACTTTAAACTATACCAATAACATTATTAACATTATTCAAGAATCTAAAAATGCTAGATTAAGGTAAATTAAGTCACTTTTGAAGTTGAGAGCTTGTTTTACTTCATTTTATACACATGCAATATTGTCTTGGTGATGATAACCTTTATAGAAATCAAGGATCCGACATGCAGTTAAATAAAATACAAAATTATTGCAGTAACTCTTTAGATCCCAAAAGAAAAATAAGCTTTTAAACAAAAATTAACTTTAGATTAGTACTTAGTGAAGAAGTTAATGAGAAGCATGAAAACCAACATTAAGTATTAAATAATCACAATTATATAACTCTAATAAGTCAAGGATATTACTTTACAGCAGAAACTAAACTCTATATAATAAAAATTGCAAGAAAACACATAAATGATTTACTCACTGCTTGTTAGGGTGTTTATACTTTTAGATCCTGCAATTAAATAAGTTTTTGTGATTAGAAACCTTGTATAAACTCAGTTAATAAAGAACTATTACTTATGAACAGTCTACAGCTTAGTTTTTCCTCAGAAAAATTTCCAGAAATCTGATTAGTCCATCATCTGCAGAAGACTACTAGATGCCTCCGTTTGTGTAGAAATTAGACTTCTAGTAGCCTAATCCCGGCTAACTGTTTATGGGCTAATTTTTCTGCAGATTTTGAAACTTAAATGTATTGAAATCTTATGTTTAACAAGCTGAAGATGATGAATTTCGTATAGAATCAAGAATCCATCATTTTCACTTGTTAATCCATGCTTTAGAAATGAGAAATCTCTACTTACCTTTGATTTCTTTTCCAACAAGTTTTAAGAGCTCAAATGAGGCTGTGTTGTATTTATAGAGGCGAAGTAAGGTCATGTTTGTCCCTTCTTAGTTCTCCAACTTTTAGTTTATAAGTTTTTCTCAATAATTATACAGTTGTTATGTAGTTACAATATTTTAACATGCACTCTGATTAAATAAGTACTTCTAACTAAAATAAATAGGCTGCCAAACATATCCTTAGGAGTTGAGTTAATGGAATGACACATGTCCCAACTCTATTATTTTAATAATATTTCTACCAAATTCTCATGTCTCAACAAGCTTGTTTCGGATTAACATTCGAGGATCGAGACTAATTCCAAACTTGTCAAATTTTATATCGATGGAAAGCTTGTACTATAAGCTTTATAATGGTTACACATGTAAAAGCATGGGATCATCCAAATGTTCGTACAACACTTGCAAACATGGTCACTCGTCCAATATTTTCATACTTAGAAAAAATTAACAATTTGCACATACTTACCATATTTCAACTATACTACTATAGCTCAATTCTTCCAACACATGCGAACCCGAAAACATGGAATCAATTAATCGATCTCAACGCTCGCTATAAAGTTCGCATTGGTATAATATGCATTGTCCTCAGATCAATATTTAACTCATACGATGACTACAAAGATCACTCGATGAAATGTCGAGGTTGAAATAAATCAACCTTTTTCAAAAATTTCACATTGGTCCCCAATTTACCTAATCATGTTAAACTAAGGCTCCAATACTTTCCATAACTTTAATTTCTAGCAAAGTAGTCCTCAAGACTTTTTAACTCGTGTAAAGCATTCCCTAGATTTAAAGAAATTTAAATAGAAATGTTATACTCATTTCCATTAAACGAGTTTTACTTAGGAAAATAGTATTATGCCAATTAACCTCAATTATCATAATTCATGCAACTTTCTCCTCCACTTTCCAAAAATGTTATCATCTCATGAAATTGACTATTTTCTAATAAAATAATACCATCTGGATTTCTAGATAAATAAAAATAAGGTACGAAATTTTCGGGTTGTTACACGGACAATTAATTGTATACGTCAAAACTTATTGGGTTTAGACAATACTTGAAATGCCGAAAACAAGCAATTGACACATTCGAAGTAAGTTACATGCTCTTGGGAGATTGTGTGCCGGATGAATGGGATGAGGACATCACTCTTATGGGAGACGGTCCTCCATTATTGAATGAGAAGGTACTTGCAAAGTATTACAATGAACTTGTCAAGTTGAACAAGTATGATATGCCTATGGGAGATTACATGTATTAGGAAGGATTTCAAATGTGGGGGTATAATCCACTCTTGTGGATTAATAGGAAAAATTTGTCATTGCCCATGGATTCAAATTTTGGATCGGTCATTCAATCCGAGGAGACATCAACTAAAGGATCAAATCAAATTTTCTCAATTTTATTGATTGTCTAATAATTGAGTTTGTGATTAAGCTACTTGGGAAGGTGCAAGTCTATTTAGTTGAGTTTGAATTTGACCAAATAGGCAAGTTCCATGACATTGGAAGGGGCAAGGTGTAAGTGTTTAAAACAAATGAAAAGTGGAGCAAAGTCAAGATAAGCAAAATGGGTAAGGTATCAAAATATATGCCTAGAGTATCATGAAGTGCTTATGCGGAGAGTCGAGCTAATGACTTTAAATAAGCGCTTAATGGGAGGCAATTCATTCTCTATATTTTATTTGCTTTATTTTATTTTATTTTTTTTTTTTTTTTTTTTTTTTAGCAAATAAGTTGGTTAGGCCTAAATCTTTATCTTCGACATTTATTTTTCTCAAGTTGGGTAGTGTGAATAGCTCCAATGCATTCTCATTTAATACTAGCATACACTCATATCAAGCTTTTCAAAGTTAAATAGTTTGCTTAAAACTCATTTTTAAATCACTTGATGCATAATGTATTTGATCTTCAAGTGTGATTTAATGTTGAGGTGGATGGGCAAATTATAATGAATTTATGAGTTAGAATTGAGACGTTGAATGTGATTTAAAGTTTTTGGTTATTTACCACTTAATTAATCCAGGGACTTCATAGGCCAATAAAGTGAAAGGGCCAAAGTGGACGGATCAGAATTTAGAGCAATTTATGCCACATCACTAGTTATTTTGGGATTAATGCTCTTTATACATCCAAGTTTGGGATATTCGGGCAATATCGTTGACTGTAAACCGCCTACGGTACGAGTGAAATTTCCCTCCAAGTTTACCACTTGGATGGAAACTAGATGATGTGAACTTGGATGTACAACTACCATCTCTCTTATTTTGGTGACGGGCATAATTAAGGAGTCACTTGTAAGATTCATCACCCACGTCATCTAAATCGTTAACTTTTCTAACGCGACTAATTGAGCGGCAGAGGAAATACATATTGATAGGCTATGTTTGGTTGGAAACATTTTCTAGGAAAATGTCACATCAAGAAAAAGATTTTCCACATTTTTGTGTTTGATTGTAACATTTGGCCTAGAAAACATTTTCTAGGTACAAGCATATATAAGCACAACATGCCTATTTTTCAAGATTATATTTCCTCTTGCAATTGGTGAGAAATTTTGCATGCAAATCAAACACACCCTAAGTTCAGTGGCAATTCGAGAGCATTTTCAAAATTTCAGTGATATTTGAGATATTTTACCCCTTAAAAAATGAGTCATACACGAGGAATAATTAATCCACATACAAGGAGACTGATGAGAAGATCCACGTGGACAGCCAGCTCGGCTTGTGAAAAATGTTACATATATTAAAGATAACATTATTGAGCTTGTCCACGATGCTTATGATACATATATGATCCACCTCAACAAAGTCGACTTCATATGACACATTACATTTCAGCCAACGAAAACAAGAAGAAAGAGACTCTGAAACTATCTAAAGATCCCAGTTTGATTGGCATTGAAAAGATGGGGAAAAAATGTTTTCTAGGAAAATTTTCATTTTAGTTGTTTGATTGCAAAATTTTTCATAGAATTTATTTTCCATTTTAGTTCAAAAATGACCTATTTTCCATTATTTTGTAGAATTCAAATTCTTTGGGTAGGGATTAGAAAATGAATTGCATGAAAATTGTTTTCCTTTTCCACCCTACTATCAAACATATAGAGTATGGTAACCCAGTAAAAAATTCGAACACACAACCTCAGCAACATCAGGTAAGCATCTATTTAAATAAAATAAAACCTGCTAAATTTTTCTCATAAACTATCCATCTTACTATTGTTTTCAATTACTGGAATTTGATTGACTGTAACATCCCTTGTAAAGAATTTTATTTCAATTACAATAGAGATATTAAAGTCAACAATAAATGGGTCATAAAAACTGTGTAAAGAATCATAAAGCACCATAGCCATTTTGATATAGCTAATATGAAGAAATTTCACAAATTTCAGTCATCATCAACTTCAACTAAGAAAAGCGGATTCGTGTGTACAAAATTCGTCGACTGCTCAGTCCAATCTTCTTCGATCAGTAAAAATCATAAACCATAAAGCGTTGTGTTTAATCAAGAAAACAAAAAACAGCCCAACATTTATTTCAATGAAGAAAAATAAGATTATGAACAATTATAATCAGAACTAAACAAATTAGCAATCCAAAACAACTAAACTTATATATTACATTTACACCCTGATTTTACCAGAAGAAATTCAACTTCTTGATCAAATTCCTCATTCACCCAGGCTGGTGCATTGTGTATTAGATTAGAAAATCCTTCACAATTTAACAATTTCTTGTCAGCAACTCATAAGGCCCTTCAAACTCCGAACAACTGCAAACTCAATCATCAATGGAGAGTTCAGCTCCAAAACTCAACAATGCCATCAAACCCAAATCATTGTTTAAAAAATGTTTTTTCGAAATAAATGGTGATTTTTAGGAGAATTGATGGTTAAGATTTAGTTGAAAAGTCAAATATTGTAAGTTTACTTTTAATGGTTAAGATTGACTACGGTAGGGGGAAAAAAGAAAAAAAAATCAAAGGATATCAAACAAGTCTGTTCGGCCACGGGAGGGGGAGAATTTAATTTATTTTGTTGATTTATTTGTATTTTTTAGGTAAGATGTGGGGTTAAAAATTGGTTTGGGAAATTATGTAATTGGAGAGAGAAAATATGGATGATTAAAAAGTGATTTAGGAAATTGTGTAAATTAAATTAGTTGTCTTTTTTTGTTTTTTAGTGTATTAATTTGACAAATTAATACATAAAAAATTAATGCAAAACCGAACAGAGGCTGAAACCGAAATCAAGAATTCACCTTTTTTCATCTATGGAGCAGCTTCTGGAACTTTGTATATGTCCGGTGTAATTTCCGACAACCACAATCCCGGAAAAAGTGTCTGCAGAAAGCCCAAAAAAAAAAAAAAAAAAAGAAAGAAAGAAAGAAAGAGGGAGAGAGAGAGTTAAAATCAATGGAATAGTGAAAATTACTCATTTCAATCAATAAATGATCAAAAATATAGAAATCCCTGTAAACATTCTGTAAAAAAAAAAAAAAAATTAAAAAAAAAAATGGTATTTGATGTATTGAATTTGAATGGCTTACATCCAATTCTTTCTGAACAATTTTTGCTCTCTTTTTAGGTCTGCGAGGGGGCCTGTGACCAACTACTGCCATGAAATCCTCTTCGATCTCTCTTCTCAACAGTGGCACCGAAAATTTTGCTCTCTCTCTTTTCTCGCCGCTTGGAGATTCCGCCACCGCTCCGGCTATGGCAATCCTCAGATGTGTCATCAACGGTGAAAGTAGCGAACTGGGCTGAAATACATTCACCGTCATCGCCTTTCCACTATTGTTGCCAACAGCGGTGGCGCCGTCTACAGCTCCTCCATGTTTTCCAGAACCGTCGGAAAGGGAACCACCTAAAGTTAACTTACACGCAGCTCGCTTTGTCCTCAAATTCCACGGCCTATAAATCCCGTATGCTGCAGGCGGCGGCGGAGGCCGTGGTGCAGGCGGAGATGGAGAAACGAAAACCTCGCCTTCCTCAAGACCTTCCTTGAAAATCTGGTTTCTCATCTGGTCAGCCATCGACTGTAGATCGAACATCACCGCCTCTCTCACCGCAGAAATCCCAACGTCATCACCGTTTTCAAGTTTCCGGTCACCGTTCAAACTCTTCGCCGCCTTCGCGGGACCCATCTTGTGTGATCCATTACTATCCATCTGTTTCTCTCTGGTTGTACGCCGTTGTTGGTGCTGATAATCAGAATCATTCGCATTGAAGCGGTGGTAGGTTGAAATTTGGCTATTGGAGTTGACCTTCATGCATCGGAGGTATCGCTGGTTGCCCCAGCGGAGGCCACAAGGCATGGTGAAATTGTGCAAAGCCTTTGATCTTTCTGTCCCCATAACCATATCTCGATCATTCACACACGCATTTTACAGACAAGAACTCTCAAAAGATCTATGTATCTCTTTCTCTTATTTTAATGAGGGAATTCGAAAATCAGAAAGTGAGAATATTGTTGTGCCTTTCGTTTTCCGTTTCGTTATCCCTATATACATACAGTAAATAAAAGAGCCTATGGGCACTATTCATAAGCCATTTAACACATGAAGCCACGTCACATATAAGCCATATTATTCATCACCTAATTTTTATTATTTTCTGCCCCAGGCACACTTCTTTATCCATTTTAATAGCAACACTGCAACCATACCCAGGGCGGACCTGCTTTGGGTCTTACTCGATCTTTAGATCCAGTAAAATCTGGTCCAATTTGTTTAATTTTTTTTTTTCAAAAAAAAAAATTTTAAACCCAGTTACCCAGGTCCCAGCTCTAGTTGCAAGGCAGAGAGGAGAAACAATGTCTGCAACTCCCAAAATCCAAACCCCTCAGTTGCTGAACTTGTCACTTCGTCCGAGCGTCCACCAACCGACCACCACCACCACTGACTGCGTCTGCATTATACCCACCGGCGCCGCCACCGCCAGAGCTGTCAGCAATGTTGCTTTAGCCTGTAGCGAAACAGCGACGCATCCTGGAAGCTGGAAGTGCAAGCTGCTTCGGTCTTCCAGTTCCGCCGGCGCCGGGCCTGCCTACTTCATTTCAGCTGTCGATCAGTGATTCAGCGCTTCAAACTCACACTTCCATCGGACCATCTCCATCAGCTTCAGCTTCTAGAGAATTCATTGTAGAGTTCAGACTTCATTTCAACAAAGGTTAGTAACGTTAGTTAATGAGTCTGAAATCCTAATTTTAATTGTGCTGTGATTTGAACTGTGAAATTTGTGAATTTATGATTTTGAATTTGAAATATGCAATGTTGTGCAGTAGCCAGTAGAGTAGTGGATTGGTAGTTGTTTAATTATTTGTTTACAATTGTTTAATTTATTGTTTGTATCAGTTATGGATAGATATTTTAAACGGAAATCCAAGTTTTCTTGTGACGAGCAAATTAATGAAAATGAAGTTGGGGATTAAAGGGTCAACACAATTAATGAAGAAAAGAATGAAAATGAAGTTGGGGATGAAAGGGTTGACATAATTGGTGAAGAATCAGATGTTGAACTTAGAGATGTTCCTCTTGAAATTAATGTCGAGGATGTTAGGAGAGATACTGTCGAATTTGATATAGCAAATCTTCCTTCGGATCCTGGGTTGAGAATTCCAATAAATGATTATGATTTTAATGTTCGGGATTTGGTTCGAAGAACATATGTGCAAAGAGGTCCTTGTCAGCCTCGCGAGCATGAATTTCCCCTAACAAAATTTAGTAAACAAGATAGGCGATTTTGTGTTTCATGGTATAATGAGCATTCTATTTGGTTGGAATACAGTATAGCAAAAGATGTTGTATTTTGCTTCTATTGTTATCTCTTCGACTCAATTGGTGGTTCATTTGTTAATGGCGGGTTTAGGAATTTGAAAAAGAAATATTTGCTTAGAACACACATTGCAAAATCAAGTAGTGCACACAATTTGGCTCAGGTCAAATATGAATCATTCAAGAATCAACAAAGAGGCATTCGGTCATGTCTTAATAAGCAATCACATCAAGCTCGATAAGAGTACCGAATTCATTTGAATGCGACACTTGAATGTATTCAATTTCTTCTACGACAAGGGCTGGCCTCTTGTGGTCATGATGAATCTGTAGACTCCAATAATAAGGGTAATTTTCTTGAACTATTGCATTGGTTGTGTGACCATAATGCTGAGATTAAGGATGTTGCTTTGATGAATGCTCCTGAAAATCTCAAGTTAACATCACCACATGTTCAAAGAGATATCGTGAGTGCTATTGCTTCTGAAGTTATAAATGTGATTATCAAAGATATTGGTGATAGCCTTTTTTCTATCCTAGTTGATGAATCTCGTGATATTTCAATGAAGGAACAAATGTCAGACGTTTTTCGTTATGTTAAGGATGGATGTGTATTGGAACATTTTATAGGTGTAACACATGTTTCGAGTACTACAGCTGCCTCACTTAAGGCTGGAATTGATCAGCTTTTCTCCAAGTACAGCTTAAGCATGTCTAACTTAAGAGGCCAAGGATATGATGGAGCTAATAATATGAGAGGTGAGTATAATGGTCTCAAAGCACTTATTTTGAAGGAAACCCCATATGCTTATTACATTCATTGCTTTGCTCATCAACTTCAACTAGCTATTGTGGATGTGGCACAGAAACATGCGAAGATTGAAACCTTCTTTCATGTAGTACATAGATTGTTGAATGTTGTTGGAGGATCAGCTAAACGGAGTGATCTTCTTAGAGAGAGACAAAGACTCACAATTCTTGAAGCACTAAACGTTGGTGATATATCAAGTGGACAAGGTCTTCATCAAGAAACTACTCATAAGAGTCCAGGTGATACACGTTGGGGTTCCCACTATAGCTGTTTAATTAACTTGATTATCATGTTTTCATCTACATTTAAGGTTATTGAGATGATTGCTACAGATTCTACAAGTACAGGAACAAGAGGTGAGGCATGTATGTTATTGGAGTCGATGTTAAAATTTGATTTTGCATTTAGTTTACATCTAATGAAAAAGATCTTGGGCATTTCAAATGAGCTGTCAAAATCATTACAAAGAAAAGATCAAGATATTGTCAACGCCATGAGATTGGTAAAATTGTGTAAAGTACAGCTTCAAATGGTGAGGGATGATGGTTGGAATTCATTTTTTGGGATTGTTTGTTCATTTTGTGAAGCTCATGAGATCAATGTTCATAATATGGATGATATGTTCATAGCTCCGGGACGTTCAAGGCGTGACACCGTGACAAATTTGCATCACTACCGTGTGGAAATGTTTTACGCCATCATTGATATGCAACTTCAAGAGTTGAAATGATCATTTTTCTGAAGTAAATAGTGATTTACTCCTTTGTGTTGCTTGTTTGTCTCCAAGTAATTCATTTGCTTCTTTTGAGAAGAACAAGTTGCTTAAACTATGTGAGTATTATCCGATGGATTTTGATGCATCAGCTATTTTGGAATTAGATGATCAACTTGATACATTATTCTCGACATGCACACTGATGAAGATTTTGAAGGATTACATGGCCTTGGTGATCTTACAAAGAAGTTGGTTGCCAAAAATAAACATCAAGTGCATCCATTAGTCTACAAGCTTGTGACATTGGCTTTATTTCTTCCGGTGGCTACTGCTACAGTGGAGAGATCATTTTTTGCAATGACTTATGTCAAGAATCGTCTACACAATCGCATTGGAGATCAGCTGTTGAATGATAGTTTAATTGCATATATAGAGAAAGATGTATTTGACAATATCGAAAACAATGTGATCATGGAACGTTATCAGCGTATGAAAACGCGTAGAGAACAATTGTAATAAAATTTCAAGTATCTCTTCATTTTTTGAAACATTTATACAACTTTGATTATGGTGATTGGTATTTGTTGAATATTTATTTACAATTGTTTATTTGATTGCTTGCATTAGTTATAGATACATATTTGAAACGTAAATCTGCGTTTTTTAAGGCTCTTCCTTAAAAAAAAAAAAAAAAAAAAAATCGAGGGCGCTGCCCCCGAACCCCAGTAAACTCCACCGCGAAGAACACAAATCTATCTTTAAAAAGCCCCACTAAGATGAAATGTCTGCATCCGCCACTAACCATACCTCTTCCATGTCTCCCACAAAACCATACCTCATTCACGTCTTTCTCTTTTTCTCCATTTTTCATTTGTCTTCTCTCTCGATCCTGAAGGTTCGTCATCGTTTGCTCCATGTTGACCACTTCAATCGATTCGATCTACAGGACCACAACAGTTCATTTATCACCACTCACCAAAGATTTGATGAGACTCTAAAAAGTGGTATGAAATTTGCCCATTTTTTCTATAAATTTATTCATTTTTGGCACATGTAGTATCTCAAATTCTTGAACATCTGTTATGTAGATCTCTATTTCAGGTATTATAGTTGTCAACATTCGTTCTTGTGGTGTCTTTTTCAGGTGCCAATGAAATTGGGGCTAGCTGGCTAAGGTTCTTGCGTATGACGGTTAGAAATCAGTTATTAGTAACATTAAGCCCCTTAAGTGTGATTTTAGATTAGATATTTAATAGAGCGGCCTTATTTATATATAGGACTGCATTTTAAATATGGTACTCATTAACTTTATATTTCTTTGGGTGAATCCTAAATATGGTTTGTTCTTTAATCGATTAATATGATCACATACTTATTAACTTTACATTTCTCTGCGTGAATACTAAGGATGTGCACAAAAGTTGCTGATATACTTGAGCTTCTATCACCTGGTTTTTCATTTCTCATCCAAGAGAGGGGACAAATTTATTTATTTAAACTATATTTAATTGTCTATATGATTAGATTAAAATTTAGAAGGGTAAATTCAATTGTGCAGCTCTATGGTTTTGCATATTCTGGACCACTTGGGCACTTTTTGCAAAAAATAATGAATCTCATATTTAGAAGGAAGAAGGGTAAAAAATTGTTACAAAAAAGGTAAAATCATTCAATTATTGTTTCAATAATCATGTGTCTGCCTCTGAGTTTATGAAGATGAAATTTTAATATACACTTTTGTACTTGTGAATTTTAGTTTTTTTTTTTTTTTTTTTTTTTTTTTTTTTTTTTTTTTTTTTTTTGGGATACAAATATTGGATTAATTATCGATAAATTATCCGAGTAATAATAAATGGTTAAGAGAAACTGAAATATTTTTGGATATAAGACTGCATTTTGGTTATCCTTTTTTCTGAAGTGTAAATAGTTTTTTTTTTATTTTTTTTAAGTATGTTTGGAATGAAAATGTGTAACTCATTCTAATATTTGGATCTGATTAAAATTTTGAGACTTTACGTATATATCGTGCAATATTTCTGCTTTTACACTTTGTAACTCGTGAACTTCTATATCTACTTGTGGTGAATCTGAATCTTGATGGTACAGTTGCGGAGTTGACGTGGACATTATATTTGTTCCTTAATTCGAAAATTTATTCTTTCTCCGATATTGAAAAGTTTGTTCATGCTGGTAGTAATTCAAAATATCCGAAGAGAAAATATTGTGCTGGAGAGGCTCCATTGAATGATGCAAGTGTAGGCACTGTTTTGCAACTTGTGAAGAACACATATGGCTGCACCATTGTCTCGTTGTAAGCGAAATTCCAATACAATCATTCATATTTTGTCATCTAGCTACTCAGAGGCGAATCTAGCCCGCTGCGAGGTAGCACAGCCGCTGATGCGCGTCGCTATGCTCCAAAATTTAATAAAATATCTTACTTGCCAATCACTAGTTTTAATTGTAATAGTGGAAGTAAGAGTCGATCTCAAAAGGAACGGGAACTAATATAGTTTTATGTCAATCAGAATAGATGGGGGTTTTTGAGTTCAAATATTGTAGATGGCTTGAAAAATAAGGTAAACACGTAAATTGGTTGGAATATAAATCAACTATCAACAAATCCTAGTTCTCAGGTTCAATTGTATTTTATCACAATATTACTACTTTCCAAGTAATTAATGTCTAATTCAATTCTTGATTTATCATCCGTAAATAGTTAACAAGTTCTAACTACCTCTTTTCTTCCTTAATTGTGTTTAATTAGAACAAGCTCTCTAATCAAACTATAACTATTGGACAATCTAAAATAAGCTCTTTAGATTTTATACAATAACCAAATAACGCAAGAAGAAATAAGGTGATCTAGATTACCAATCACACAAGCTCGTGATGATTAATCTAGGTTAATTTCCAATGGAATTGCAAAAATCCCAATTGCTACTATGAATTGAACAACAAGAATTACGGATCTAATCATTCAATTTAGCATGCATCAACACAACAAGATATGAGATAGGCCTAAATCACATAAATCATTGTATTAATCGAAATAAAATGCATAGAAATCCAACAATCAAGAATATAGAATTTAACACTAAATTACTAGTTGGAAAATAGAAACATAATGAAATTAAATGCGATGTCCCCCTTGAACTAGGTAGAGAACTTAGCCGCTTAAAGCCGTGAAGAATTCCAGAATTTCCGCTCTTGATTCACCTTCTCGAGTCGCTTGATTTCTCTTCCACGCTCCTAGCAAGCCGCTCAATAATTTTTCCACCCTTTTTCTGTCATGAAATTTCCTTTTTATAGCCACCAAAATCGTGCCCTAGAGTTGGGCTCAAGACATACCAAAATTATGCAATGAATCGGAAAAGGAAATTTCTTAACAAGCAAGTTACGGCCGTAACTTATTCTTTACGGCCGTAAGTCAGTTTTTGCTGATTTTCCACATTTGAAGGTTACGACCGTAACCTTTGGGTTTACAGCCGTAAGGCAGGTTCTGCTACTTTTTACCTAATGCCATCAAGAAGTTACGGCCGTGAATGTTAATTGTTGCGGCCGTAACTTATTTGCACCAAAGGTCCTCAAACTCAAGTTTTATGTGCATTTTGGTCCCTTCTTCCTCTTTTCTTTTCCTTTATCATCCTATACAACATAAAATATAAAATGCATTAATAATACTTAATTAGGATCAAATCATCAATAGTCCAAGGTTATAAGTTCACAAAATTAGCGTTAATAAATCACTTATCAAATCCCCCCACACTTAAACCATTGTTCGTCCTCAAACAATGATAGACAAGAGAATAGAATAGGACTCAAACAATATATTATGATCTAGAGGATTAAGGTTGTAGCCCAATTTTCTTCAGCAAGAATGTTCAATTGCATGATCGGATTGTGTTAGTGTGTGCTAGAGATGCAACGCCCCATATTTCCCATCCCCGGCATGGCCCGATATGGTTTTTATCCTTTCCCTCTCGTGTGCACTCCCCTCCCACTCAATTACGAGTAACTACAAGGGAGAATAGTTTTTCCCAACTCCGACAGAAATTACTCGCGTAAACCGAGTTGCTCATGATGTGAATTCAGTCAACACAGTATCCCCAACCACGTTCATAGCACAAACCCTAGACCAAGAAATTCAAACCACTTATAAGTAAATGTAATGGGGATTAACACCCTCACAAGATATTTCTCTCTTCGCACAAAGTGTATAAGGGTGAGAATTTTCGCTCAGCTCACTGCATGGATAAGTTAGTACCCCAGACTGCCTAAATGTCATAACCGGAGCCAACAATAACACAAGTGCAAAGCAAAGGTCTTTATTCGGTTGTAATGGGGCTTCATGTTGGGTAGGATAAAAAGATATATCTAGGCTGAGTTAAGAAGGAATTTCGCAAACCAAGTCAATTCATAGTGACATTACTTCCTTTACTCTCCATATGGGCTTCATTGCTTCCCACTACCCAACTTAGTTAACACTTGTAAATCTTTATTTCTCCTTTTTTTTCGAGTATAGACTGCAACTTTTTCTCTTTTATTCAAATTATTATGCAGTCTCCAATTGGAACGAGATAGAATTATACTTACTTGAATTCAGTCCATTACGCAACTATCACAAGATACCCATTGCACTTCTTAGACTTAGACCACAGCTCATTCCCCAATCAACCAAAGCTTGCAAATCCCTTCTCTATGGGTTCAAAACAGAGAGAATACGAAAGAAAGGGTATTCGTGGCTTGTATTATGGCATCAAAAAAATTCAAAGAAAGGCTAAAGCTCAAAGGGGCTTCTATTGGTACATGTATCAAGGTAGGCCCTTTTAGCAAGTCAAATTTGGCTTAACCTATTGCCTTTGCTATAATTTGCACTTAAGTCAAGAAACTACAACAGTATGCACAAGAAAGCACATCCAAGCATAAACCAACCATGCAGGACACACATCAAAGAATTACGAGCTCATAAGTGTTAAAAACAGTTCTTAGGCTCAAAATCTCACAAATTATGGTTTTCATGTGTTTCTCCCATCCAATTATGAGTTATAGGTCATTGCTTGGTCTTCATTCTAAATTCAGATCCATTGGTCGAGGATAGTGTTTAAAAGTATTCAAACCATGACTACTCACAAAAGTCTGATAATTTCTATTGGAATTGGGACGCTCAGGGTGATAAATAGAGGGATAACATGTCTATTCCAGGTTGGGTTGGCTATGTTGTAGACATTTGACAAATTTTTTTTTTCATTTTCAACCTATTCTCACTTTTTCTGGACGAGATCATCTCTACGTGCTCAATTCATATCCAATTATACAATGATTTTTTCAAAATTTTTTGTCAAAGCTCTTTGCTCCTCCAGTATGAGTTGTTGATCCTCTTGTATGGCATTGAGTTGAGTCTGGAAGGCTTGCATCATCTCCAACATTTGCAGCTCGAAAGGCCTAGGAGTAGGAACCTGTTGTGTCCCTTCCCTAGCTGCGGGCTCCTCGACGCCTTGATCATCATCTGACTCTCCTGAATCGCTGTCCTCGGCGACCTCGCTTGGTGACGATCTTCCTATGAGCATTTTCCAAACTAGCCTTGGTGAGCCGATTGCCATGCCCCAATGTGTCCTCGCTCACCGAGGCGAGAACTCGTTGAGCTTGGCATAATGCTGTAATCAAACACGAGAAGGGCATACCCCTCTTCTATGGCATCAGGCTAGCGTAGGTACAGATGGTGTCATATATGTGCTGGCCCAAGTCAAATTTAATCCCCCGGGAGATAGCATAGGAGGCTCGGAGATAATGGATAGAAACTGCGGTGAGGCTGGTAGATGGAAATAGACTCCCCAACCCCCACTGATGCAGGCACCAAGCGTCCCTCTGTAAGTCCCGATTCTTATACTGGGGATGGACGACATTTAGGGTATCGTGGAGTTTTGGCTTCAAAGCCAATTGGAGTACCTCTTGGTCCGGAAAGAAGTCCCCTTCATTGGAAGTCATAGGGACGGCCCCAGTACTATTGATTCCCATGTAGTTTTCCACTACCTCCTTGGAAAACTTAATTCTCTTCCCCGCGACCCTGGTGTAGTGGTAATCCAACGATCCTTCATCACCAATTTCCTTGTTGAATTGTGTGTAGAACTTGAACACGAGCGGGGGATTCTCAAAAGGAAGATCGCTGGAAAACTTCACCCAGCCATTCTACAAAGCGGGCCCAGAATGGCCGAGGAGCAATGACTATGTCTGCGCTCCTCATCTTCTGAAAGTCCTCTGGGAGAATTAGTCGTTCTTTAATGCAGAGTTTAGACTGACTCTTCTCTTGGCGGGGCTCAGATGAGGATTCCCCCGCCACTTGCTTACCCTTCATTGTTTGTGGATCCATAGCAAATCCTGTAAAAGAAATGAGTAAATTAGTTGAGAGTAATAATAAGTTAAAGAAAATGCATTCAAGCAAGTATAGCTCAATGTTCAAGGCTCAAATCCGAGAAACAATGTTGACATGAAGAGCACAACGTACACGTAAATTAATCATGGGAAGGATTAACTCGTGGAACAAAGTGTGCAATTAACCGTTTAAGCCTCAAGGTCAAGCGATTGAATAATTAATGGCACAAGCTCAAGATCCCTAACAAGTTTTCCGAGAAGGCACACTCCAAATGCAAGTTTAATGTTAGGCTCATCAAGTCCGTGTGACAATTTTCATTATTACAAACCAAAGCCAAGAGGTAGGGTCACAAACTTAGGCTATTGCGGAGTCAAAAATTGGAATTTACAACCTAATTACCCATCAATGTTTATCAAGCAATATGGTGAAATGCAAAGTACCCTGCCTACTTCATCAATTCAAAATGCTCAAATACCACAATTTTCCTCAATTGAACCCCTATCAAGATATATATACACTTATACTAGCATAAGAGAGAGATTCGAATCGAAATTTTAAGGAAACAAACACTTCAAACTCTCCTAGACATTTCATCGAACATGTGGACTGCAAAGTTAGTGGTGATGCCATAATTGTAAGAATATATAAAAGAAAAGTTTCCAAAGCACAAACACACTCAACAATGCAACATTCAACATTGAAAAGGGAAAAAAAATCGAGAAATCCATGTCTATGGAGAAGCCCACTATTACAAAGAGAGAGCGAAAAATTCATACCATAAATCCTTGTGGAGCAAGTGTAAGTGGGATGGAGGTGCGGAATGAACCTAAAAACTTCTCTTTATAATCGAAAGTAAAGGGTTGAAAATGGGAAGATTTTTTCGTGAGAGGATCGTGGGATTTAGGAAGGAAGATTGTAACTGAAAGCAAGAAAGTAGTGGTTTTAAAATTGGAATTATGCAGGACTTACGGCCATGAAGGTACTACTTACGGCCGTAAGTAACATTCTGAAAAAAAAAATATTAAAAAGTTAACGGCTGTAATAAGGCCTCTGGATAAAAACGCTGGAATTGAGTTACGGCCGTGAAGAAGTAACTTTACGGGCATAAAGAGGCCACTGCAATTTTTTTTTTCTTTTAATTTTTTTTTTTTAGGCCTAAGTGCTGAATGAATAGAGATAAAAAAAAATGACAATAAGAAAAAGTAAAATTTTGAGGAAGTAAAGAAACTCCCCTCTCGGGTTGCCTCCCGAGCAGCGCCATTGTTTCCTGTCGTTGGCTCGACTAAGTCCTTGCGGAACTAGTGCCCATTTTTGTTGTTCTCCAGCGCAATCACTTCCAAGTTTTCAGTTTAGAATCCCTCATATTACGGCTTGAGATGGTGCCCATTGACCTTGAACTTTTTATCCGTCCTCAAGCATCTAATTTCGACTACACCATGCGGAAAGACATTAATAACAATAAAAGGACCAACCCAACGAGAATGAAGCTTACCTGGGTGCAATTTGAGCCGGGATTGAAACAATAGCACTTTCTGGCCCTCACAAAAGCTTTTTCGAGAAACTCGTTGATCATGGAATGCCTTAGTTCGATCTTTATAGATCATTGCATTCTCATAAGCCTCAATCCGATTTCGTCCAATTCTTGTAATTGAAGCTTCCTATGATCTCCTACTGCTCCCAAATCCATATTGCATTGCATGATGGCCCAGTATGCTTTATGCTTGAGTTCCACAGGTAGGTGGCACAGCTTCCCAAATACCAATCGGTATGGAGACATACCAATCGGCGTCTTGTAAGCGGTTCGGTAGGCCCATAAAGAATCGTCAAGTCGAATGCTCCAATCCTTCAGGTCTGGCCGAACTATTTTCTCGAGAATGGACTTTACCTCCCTGTTGGAGATTTCTGCCTGCCCGCTAGTTTGGGGGTGATACGCGGTGGATACCCAGTGCATCACTCCATATTTCTTCAACAAGGCTTCAATGGTTCGGTTGCAAAAGTGCGTCCCCCTGTCATTGATCATTGCTCGGGGTATTCCGAACCTGCTAAAAATGTTAGCTTTCACAAAGTATGCAACAACCTTAGCGTCATTAGTACGGGCGGCCTTTGCCTCCACCCATTTTGACACATAATCAACAGCTAGAAGAATGTAATTACAACCAAACGATGGGGGAAAGGGTCCCATAAAATCAATGCCCCAAACATCAAAAATTTCATATACAATTATAGGGTTTTGAGGCATTTGATCTCGTTGGGATAAATTACCTGTTCTTTGGAAATTATCGCAAGACTTACAGAAAATGTATGCATCTCTGAAAAGGGTTGGCCAAAAGAAACTGCTTTCCAATACCGTTTGTGCTGTCCTCCTAGGTCCAAAATGGCCTCCGCATGCATATGAATGGAAAAAGGTAATGATGTGATCCGAAGTAGGAGACCAAAGGAGAAGTCGACCTATCGGCAATGCGACGGTGATCTACACGAGAAACGGCACAAGTTTCATGTTGGAAGCGAGCCGAGGAGACAAAGGGATCGAGCCGAATCAAAAGGGTTAAGGTTTGGTGACCAAGAGCACATTCACGGCCATAAAACCAGTGTTCACGGCCGTAACAACCAATTCACGGCCGTAACGGAGTTAGGCAGTTTTTATTCAGAAGGTGTCTTACGGCCGTAAGAACCAATGTCACGGCCGTAAGAGTAAAAAGCAGTTTTGGACCCGAGGGTCAATTACGGCCGTAAGGTAGATTTTCACGGCCGTAAATTCCGCTGCGTTTTAATTTGTGTTTTGCGGCTAGGGTTAATTTTGACGCGTTTTTGGACTATAATTAGGTTTTCTTTATCATTGTAAACAGACAACTTTGATATTATTGAATGAATGTGAGAATTTTCTCTCTCGAAAAGGAGGATTCCTTTTTCTTGTTCTTGAAGAACAATTCCTAGAACTTATCAAATATTTTCTTGAATGTTTGTGGCGTTCCAATCAGAAACTTATCAAGGAGTTTGGCATCCCTTGTGGCGTTTCGAAAACCTCGGTTCTTCAATCCGCATCGTCAATTTATTGCGTCGTGATTGTTGGGTCCAGGTCCTATCGTCAATTTTATTTATTCCAGTATTTTTAATTATTGTGATCTTGAGTTCTTGGCTGAATCTGGATCTTTCCTATCTTTATTTTGTTTAATTTCGCGTGTTCGTTGTGACCCCCTCCCGGGATCACATCATCTGGTATCAGAGCTTGGATCTAGATTCAATTCTTGATTTTCGTGTTCTTCGTGCTAGTAAATTTTTCCTTTGTTTGATTCATATAAAATTCCACAAAAAATTCAATCTTGTTTCTTTTAGTCAATTCTTATCCGAATTCAATTCCGTTTGTTACGTTGCACTTGTAGTTGAATTTCGGATTCAAAAAAAAAAAAAAAAAAAGTCCGAAAATTTCATATTTATCCCCGAATATTCCGGATTTGTCTCAATTTTCAACTTTTCTTGTTCTTACTCGTGTCTATCGTGTCCTACCCTTGATTGAGTTTTGGAATTGTTTTTGAAGCGCTTGGAAGGGGGATTCTTTTTGAGTGATACACGAGTGATATATTTTTGTGAGGGATTTTCTACTTATTTCAGTGAAGACTAATAATGTCTAGCAGACGGGATTCATCATCTTCATCAGTTGGGGACAACCAGGGAATTTACAGAAGGGAGCCAGCAGCCTCATCAACGAGCCACAACAAACGACCTGAAGGTATGAATAGGGTGAATAATAATGTTGTAGGTGTGATGGAGACTTTACATGAGCAATTTGAGAGGTTGATGACTAGGATGGATAGGCAGGAGGAAACTATTAACAAGTTGCGTAGGGAACAAACTTATGCGGGACCTAGAGCTAGGAGGGAAGACCGGAGAGATCCTAGGGGGAGGCATAATCCAAGGGATGGATACGGGTTTGATGATGAAGAGTTTGCAAGTGAAGAAAGTAGTGTCCAATCACCTGTGGCTAGTGTAAGGAGGAGAAGGGGTAGAGGAGATAGGGATGAAAGGGCGAATAATAGAAGAGATCGTGGTGATCGGGATGAGATAGATGATAATCTAGGTAAAATAAAAATGTCTATTCCACCTTTTCATGGGAGGAGTGATCCGGAGGCTTACCTAGATTGGGAGAAGAAGGTAGAATTGATGTTTGATTGCCACAATTATTCTGAAGGAAAGAAGGTGAAACTAGCGGTTGTTGAGTTCACTGATTATGCCATTAATTGGTGGGATCAGTTGGTGAAGGATCGGAGGAGGAATGGTGAAGGGCCGGTGGATACATGGCGTGAGATGAAAACCATCATGAGGAAGAGGTTTGTCCCAAGCCACTATCATAGGGATATCTATCAAAGGTTGCAGGGGCTCACGCAGGGTTCTAGGAGTGTAGAGGAATATCATAGAGACATGGAGGTAGCCATGATTAGGGCCAACGTGGTGGAGGATCGGGGAGCTACAATGGCTAGATTTTTAAGTGGGCTGAACAGAGATATTGCAAACATCGTTGAGTTACAACATTATGTGGAACTGGAAGACATGGTGCACATGGCAATGAAGGTAGAAAGGCAATTGAGGCAAAAGGGGACATCTAAACAATCACCGGGAACTTATCCTACATCACAACCGAGGAAGGATCACAATGATGAGCACGTCCCGAAGGGAAAAGAGGAACTTACAACTAAAGGTAAAAATATTTCTGATTCTAAACCTACTAGGGATAGAAATATTAAGTGCTTTAAGTGTTTGGGGATGGGCCATATAGCGTCACAGTGTCCAAATAAGAAAGTAATGCTTTTGCGTGATAATGGTGAAATTAGTTCTGAGGATGAATTTAAAGGAATGCCTAAGTTAGTAGATATTGGGGCTAGTAGTAGCGATGAAGAGGGGTTAACTTATGCGGTGAAAGGGTCCCTTGTGAATAGACGTGTCCTAAATTCTCGAACTAAGATGGTTGAGATTGATGAACAGCGGGATAATCTTTTCCACACTAGGTGTTTGGTGGGGAAAAAGGTTTGTGGGATGGTAATTGATGGCGGAAGTTGTACTAATGTGGTTAGAACATTATTGGTGGAGAAGTTGGGCTTGCCTAAGGTGAAACACCCCAACCCCTATAAATTACAGTGGTTAACCGAGTCGGGAGAACTTAAGGTGAACAAGCAGGTTAATATTAAATTCACCATTGGGGGTTATAGAGATGAGGTGGTGTGCGATGTTGTCCCTATGAATGTTGGGCATATTTTATTGGGAAGGCCATGGCAGCATGATAGGAGAGTGGTGCATGATGGGTTCAAAAATATATATTCTTTTGTGAAGGGTGGAAAAAGGATCACTCTTGCTCCGCTAACACCTAAAGAGGTCCAAGAGGACCAATTGAAAATAAAGAGCGAGTTTGAGAAAAAAAATAATAAGAGCGTTGAGGCCACGACCTCAGAAAAATGAGAGGGTGTGAAAATTGAAAATAAAAGAGTTGAGGCCACGACCTCAGAAAAAGGTGAGCTTGAGAGTA
Source organism: Ligustrum vulgare (assembly GCA_963555705.1). Classification (NCBI taxonomy): domain Eukaryota; kingdom Viridiplantae; phylum Streptophyta; class Magnoliopsida; order Lamiales; family Oleaceae; genus Ligustrum; species Ligustrum vulgare. Next base: position 23,281,302 of record OY743169.1, on the reverse strand, counting down.
CAAAGAAAAAGAAAAGAGAGTCCACCACAAAAATGAGCTTATTTGCATTTGCTAACACATCCCTCCCTAGTTTGGCTAATTCTGTTTTGCAGGTTCTACAACCAAATTACAAAACTAAGGCCAAAGGGGAAATTAATTTCCGGACAGAACAACCCCGAAGTATGATGCATAGAACAAAACAGGAACAGGTCTCTCGAGCCAACAAAAGCAAGAGACACATAAAGGAGAGGTCATATACGGATTCGAGGTCGAATCCTTTCCAAGAAAGGGGGGATGATGTGATCCGAAGTAGGAGACCAAAGGAGAAGTCGACCTATCGGAAATGCGAAAGTGATCTACGCGAGAAACGGCACAAGTTTCATGTTGGAAGCGAGCCGAGGAGACAAAGGGATCGAGCCGAATCAAAAGGGTTAAGGTTTGGTGACCAAGAGCACATTCACGGCCGTAAAACCAGTGTTCACGGCCGTAACTTTGCTATCGCACGGCCGTAACAACCAATTCACAGCCGTAACGGAGTTAGGCAGTTTTTATTCAGAAGGTGTCTTACGGCCGTAAGAACCAATGTCACGGCCGTAAGAGTAAAAAGCAGTTTTGGACCCGAGGGTCAATTACGGCCGTAAGGTAGATTTTCACGGCCGTAAATTCCGCTGCGTTTTAATTTGTGTTTTGCGGCTAGGGTTAATTTTGACGCGTTTTTGGACTATAATTAGGTTTTCTTTATCATTGTAAACAGACAACTTTGATATTATTGAATGAATGTGAGAATTTTCTCTCTCGAAAAGGAGGATTCCTTTTTCTTGTTCTTGAAGAACAATTCCTAGAACTTATCAAATATTTTCTTGAATGTTTGTGGCGTTCCAATCAGAAACTTATCAAGGAGTTTAGCATCCCTTGTGGCGTTTCGAAAACCTCGGTTCTTCAATTCGCATCGTCAATTTATTGCGTCGTGATTGTTGGGTCCAGGTCCTATCGTCAATTTTATTTATTCCAGTATTTTTAATTATTGTGATCTTGAGTTCTTGGCTGAATCTGGATCTTTCCTATCTTTATTTTATTTAATTCCGCGTGTTCGTTGTGACCCCCTCCCGGGATCACATCAGGTAAGGATTGATTGGTATTCTGTTTCAAGCATGCACCTACGAATGATTTGGACGGGACACCTTTTCCACAAGTATGGGTCATCCCAAATGTAATATTTGGCGTCACTCCTCATCTTATGTTTTTTTGCCTGTGAAAAACCATTAGGTATTAGCTTAGAAGTCATATAATTAACCAAATCAGCATACCATGGGGGATTCGCCTCGATAGCAAACAAACCCTCATCTGGGAAGGTGTCACGCAGAGGTAGGTCGTCTTCGGCCTTCACTACCCTACTAAGGTGGTCAGCAACCACATTTTCGGACCCCGCCTTATCCTTGATTTCCAAATCAAACTCTCATAATAAGAGTATCCACTGGATGATTTTTGGCTTTGCATCCTTCTTTACAAACAAGTGCTTTAATACTGCATGATCTGTAAAAATAACTACTTTAGAACCCAATAAATAAGAACGAAATTTTTCTAAAGCAAATACCACAGATAGAAGTTCCTTTTCAGTGGTGGTATAGTTTGATTGAGCCTGATTCAAGGTTCGGGAGGCATAGTAAATCACATGGGCCGCTCTCCAAACCAGTTGCCCTAAGACCGCTCCCACTGCATAGTCACTGGCATCACACATTATTTCGAATGGAAGATCCCAGTTTGGTGGTTGAATAATCGGGGGCGTAGTCAACCGCTCCTTCAGTTGGTCAAAAGCCTTTTTGCACAGCTCCGTGAATTCGAATGGTACATCATTTTGCAATAAATTGTAGAGTGGTGATGCAATTTTGGAGAAATCTTTGATAAACCTATGATAAAAACCTGGATGCTCAAGAAAAGATCGTATATCCCACACATTTTCGGGGTATGGTAATGCAGATGTGAGGTCCACCTTAGCTTTATCAACTTCTATCCCCTTTTCAGACACTACATGACCTAACACAATTCCTTTATCTACCATAAAATGGCATTTCTCCCAATTTAGGACTAAGTTAGTGTCAATGTATCGTTTCAAAATTAATGACAAATTATCCAAGAATGCATCAAATGAGTCACCCCACACACTAAAATCATCCATGAACACCTCTATAATTTGTCCTATATATTCAGAAAAAATGCTCATCATACAACGTTGGAATGTTGCGGGAGCATTACACAGACCAAAGGGCATGCGTCTATATGCAAAAGTTCCAAATGAACAGGTGAATGTGGTTTTTTCTTGATCTTCGGGTGTAATGGTAATTTTAAAATATCCAGAAAAACCATCTAAAAATAGTAATGGGAATGAGCAGCTAACTATTCTAACATTTGATCAATAAAGGGAAGGGGAAAGTGATCCTTTCGAGTGCCAGCATTTACCTTCCTGTAGTCGATGCATACCCGATATCCAGTTTGTACCCTAGTCGGTACAAGTTCTCCATCCTTATTTTCTACCACCGTTACTCCAGATTTCTTGGGCACCACTTGTACTGGACTGATCCACTTGCTGTCTGAAATTGGATAAATCATCCCTGCTCCTAACAGCTTTAAAATTTCTTTCTTCACCACATCCACCATTGCTGGATTTAGTCTCCGCTGAGCCTGTCTTGATTGTTAAGCTCCTTCCTCAAGCAATTTATGATGCATACAGATTGACGGGCTGATTCCCTTGATATCCGCGATGGTCCAACCAATCGCCTCCTTGTGCTCCCAAAGAACCCAAACCAGTTTATCTTCTTCCACCTTGGTGAGGTTGGATGAAACAATTACTGGAATTGTTTCTCCATCACCAAGAAATACATATTTCAAATGGGCACGCAGAGATTTCATTTCCACCACTGGGGCCTGCAAAATAGAGGGTAGCAATTTATTAGGATAGTCTGTTAACTGAATTATTTTGACAGCATACCTGCATGCGTGCGGGTCCCAGCGAATTAAGTGCATCGATTCCATTTTGCAGTTCCTCGATCATTCCCAATTCGTTGTCATCATCATGCCTTAATGATTCCGAAATAACTGTTTCTAGCTCATCCCTGCAATTTAACTCAAAGAATTTCTGCGCTGCAGGAGTAATATCATTAATAGAGTAGGCAGCACACATATCATTTGGATGCTTCATTGCATCGTAAATATTAAATTGCACCACCTCCCCCATTGAATTCCATGGTCTTCACCCCTTTACTCACATCAATTATGGTTTGGGACGTCCAAAAAAATGGTCTATCTAAAAATATAGGGATAGAGTTGGTGGAGTGATCATTATTCATATCTAACACATAAAAATCCGCCGGAAACAAAAACCCTCCTACTTGCACTAACACATCCTCAACTACCCCATATGGATACGCATTGGAACGGTCGGCTAGTTGAATGATTACACTTGTTTTAATCATTTTGGTAAGATTTAATGCAGTTTAAGTAGATCTAGGCATTACATTTATAGATGCTCCTAAGTCTATCAGTGCATGGTCTACCTTGGTGTTACCTATTTGACATGGCACAGTAAACATACCTGGATCCTTACACTTAGGAGGCGATTTCCTTTAAAATAGTGCTGATACGTTTTCCCCCATTCTTACCTTCTCATTCCCCACCAATTTTCGCTTGTTAGTGCATAGATCCTTCAAAAACTTTGCATATCGGGGGACTTGCTTAATGGCATCCAATAGCGGAATATTGACTTCAACTTTCCTAAACATATCCAAAATCTCTTTTTCTTCGCCCTCCTTGGTTGCCCTTGCTAACCTTCTAGGGAAAGGTGGAGGAGCTAGTTTAACATTTAAATGGGACTCATTTTTTACCTGAGAGTTTTACGAAGTGCCGTTTTTCTTTCTGACTCCTTCTTCTTCATCTTCCTCCTTTTCAGGTGCAATCGGTTCCAATTGCGGGCTCTCAACTTCCTTTCCACCCCGGAGAATTATGGCACTCACTTTTTTTGGATTCACCTCGGGCTGCAATGGTAACTTCCCTCCAGATTGTGCCTCCAATCTATTTATGACAGTGGCCATTTGGCTCATTTGATTCTCCAGGTTTTGAATGCTTGATTTGGAATCATTTTGAAATTGCAGCATGTTAGTTGCTAGCATTTTTACCATATCTTCGAGAGACATACCTGAATTTTGAGGTTTTTGTTCATATTGCCCTATGGTTGAAAAGTCCCTTACTGCTGGAATTGTCCTTGGGGTTTGTTTGGAGTAAAACCTGGGGTTTTGTTATTTCCGTAACTCAAGTTAGGGTGATCTCTCCACCCAGGGTTGTATGTGTTGGAGTACGGGTTGTACTGCTGTCTTTGGAAAGGGAAACCTCCTGCAGCATTTAATTGTTCAATGTTCTCCTCTTGCAACACCAGACAGGTATCCGTTGGATGTCCAAAATTTGAACAGATTCCGCATGCTTTGACTTGCTGCGAGTTCCCTACAGCAAGTTGCTTAACGAGATTTGTTAGTTCATATAATTGACCTTCGATATTGGAACTACTTACCTCGTTCACACGATGGACTAGTGAATCCCTACTTGAGTTGAATTGCTAAGTGTTCTCAGCCATGTTGGAGATTAAAGCCCGTGCTTGTTCCGATGTCTTGTCCATTAGTGCACCTCCACTTGCGATGTAAGACTGCTTTTCATTTCTCATGCAATTTTAAATTTCACTTAATATTGTGATGAATGTTATTATAAATTATGATTTTATGATCTTTAATATCTATAATTGGAATTATTTTGCAGTGGAAGAACTTGGACGTCGTCTCGATTAATGTACCAATTAAAAAGTTTATAAATTGTTTATGTACAATTCTATGTCTAATTGTTTATTTTATTTGTGAAGCTTGTCGATTTCTATTTTTATTAAGTAGTAAATGACCTAAATTGCATAAATTGAAATTGGGAAAAGGTTTAGTGGCAATTTGAAATTTTATCGAGGGTAAATAGAACTTATAGACTTAATTAAACAATAGAGAGATTTGAGGGACTAATTTGCAAATTCAAAAGATTAAAAAATCCTAATCCTAACCTAACCTAAAACCAGTCTCGCACTCGGTCTCTCTCTCTCTCTCTCGAATCCGTCTCTCAGCCTCCCGTCTCTCTCGCCTCACCCAAACCGCAACCTCACTCAACCAGCGCCGGAGGTCCCTGCCCACTGCCGCGACCACCACCTTAACCACTATCGCGGTAACCGCTTCCCCCTCTCACGCGAACACACACACACGAAACCGCACACACGATTTTACACACACACACACCCACTCACACACATACACAATTTTATATGTTGAATTGTATGTATATATTGATGTATATAGGAATTAATGTAAGTATATATGTAATTTCCTCACAATTTCAGATTTCAATTCTTGTTTAATTTTCGAATTTAACCATAAAATTAGGAATTAATGGTGTTATGTGTATGAGTATTGATGTATAGGAATGTGTATATTGTTATGTATGTATAGGTATATGTAAATATATAAATCTTGAACTTTTGGTGTGGGCATATGTATATATTCAAATTTTGGCGATAAAGATAAAATTTCAGACTTGGGACGCGTGAAATTTTGACTTAATTGATGTGATATAATATTAAATTTGAGGCTGAAATTATGTATATATGATCATGTACATGTATATGAGTATTTGAACGACATGTGTAATTTTGAAACTTTGAGGCAATAACGGCATGTGTAATTTGAAACCTTGAGATAATAGTATAAAAGAGTAAACATTAACATTTAAGGAACAAGTTAGTTTAAATTGAAGTTATGTTCAAAGTTATAAATTTGTAGTTCAAGGTCATTTTGAATAAGTAATGCCTGACTTTGATTTGTGAAATTTATAAGTAAGATTTCAAAATTTTCCTTGAACTTAATGATTACTTCAAATATGATATGATATGTGGTGTTAAATGTGATTTTTTGGACTAAAAGCATATTTGATTAATGAATGGAAATAATTAGGAGAATTGGTACATTGACGACACGGGCAGCCGAGGTTCCTCCACTTGCAAATCCAGATAACGGTAAATACTAAGGATGTCATGTAAGTAAACTTCCCCCTACTTTCATCAAAGTTGAATGTTAATGTGGAATTAATGTGCTTGATCGACATTCGTGTTAACTAATTTTAATGCTTTTAGTTACTACGTGCAAGTATGTGTATTTAAGGAAATGTTAAAGCATGCACATTATTATGTCATTGCATCATCAAGCATGCATTGGCATCGAAATTGGGAAGTCAAATATTTTTAAATGAAAGGAATGTGTCAAGGTGCAAGTTGTTCAAAAGTTATGTATCCCAAGTTTTTAAGAAATAATGGGTGTACTTCTAATTCATGAAAGGTGTGAGTGGGAAATGGGGCGCGGGAGACCAGCGTACCCGAATTAAACCGCTGTTGCGGTGGTGAATATTAAACCGCTTTGCGGTGACGATTGCTAAACCGGTTGACGGTGGCAAATATTAAACCGCTTTGCGGTGACGATTGTTAAACCGGTTGACGGTGGCAAATATTAAACCGCTTTGCGGTGACGATTGCTAAACCGGTTGGCGGTGGCAAATATTAAACCGCTTTGCGGTGACGATTGCTAAACCGGTTGACGGTGGCAAATATTAAACCGCTTTGCGGTGACGATTGCTAAACCGCTTGACGGTGCCAAATATTAAACCGCTTTGCGGTGACGATTGCTAAACCGGTTGACGGTGGCAAATATTAAACCGCTTTGCGGTGACGATTGCTAAACCGCTTGGCGGTGGCAAATATTAAACCGCTTTGCGGTGACGATTGCTAAACCGCTTGGCGGTGGCAAATATTAAACCGCTTTGCGGTGACGATTGCTAAACCGGTTGACGGTGGCAAATTTTAAACCGCTATGCGGTGGAAAAGTGATAACCTGGTTTTAAATAAGGGAAATTGCCCAGTGCATTGTGATTGGCTAGAAGATACACTAATTATGCTCACGATGAAAATGAAGTAAAAGTCTTGAAATGATGTGAAAGTCTTGAAATGAAGTAAAAGTCTTGAAATGATGTGAAAGTTTTGAAATGAAGTGAAAGTCTTGAAATGAAGTTAAAGTTTTGGAAATGTTTAAGTGAAAGTTGGAAAGTCTGAAGTCTTGAAAAGTAAAGTAAATGGGGATAATTACTTTGAATGGTCTAAGGCATTTCATGTAATGAGCATGCATCACGTGCATAAAGTTTACTTACTGAGCTTTAGCTCACCCCAATCCATTTCCAATATATTTCAGGTGATGAAAGCTAGATGAGACGAAGAGAGCAATTGGTGGCAGACTCAGAATATACTCGCTTCAACCTTTTAAATAAAGTCAAATTAGAATTTATTTCAATGTCTCATTAATTATTCTTTAATTTATCTATAATTGATAATTGCTTGGTTGGAGTTAGTTTCGAATAAGTATGAGTATCGTATTTGAGGTTAAATTGCCTCTTGTTGTATTTGTTAAAGTTATTATTTGGAATTATATTGTTGAGGAGTTTGGGATTCTTTTTGTAAAGGGGTTTGATGATGTTTGGGATTTGAATGAGTTGAGATGTGTGTTTGAAAATGGTTATGATGTCTCTCTACAGGTTGGCTAAGTCCAATTTATAGAGGAGACTCTGTCAAAATTTCTGTAAAATTTTATAATAGAAATGAAAATGTTAAGGTTTTAAATGATTTATTTTCCGCATATAATGTGAATGGAAGTTAACACGCCTAAGATTAAGATTTCGAACTTGGGGTGTTACATGCGGCATCTATCATGCTTCTATCCATCGGCACTAGACCTTCATAAAAATACTGCACCAAGAGTTGCTCACTAATCTGATGATAGGGGCAACTTGAGATGAGCTTCTTAAAACGCTCTCAATACTCATACAATGTTTCGTTGTTGTTCTCGCGCACCCCACATATCTCCTTTATGATGGTACCAGCTTTAGATGCGGGAAAGTATTTTTCCAAGAAAAGCCTCTTCATGTCATTCCAGGTAGTGACTGTTCCAGATGGTAGACAATAAAGCCAGTCTGTGGCGGCATCCTTCAATGAGAATGGGAAAGCTCTCATTTTTATTTGCTCATCGGTAATGCCCGTGGGTCTCATACTATCGCAAACCACATGAAACTCCTTTAGGTGTTTGCACGGATCTTCACCAGGATTCCCTCGAAAAGTTGGTAACAAGTGGAAGAGCCCAGATTTGAGCTCAAAATTTTTTCCCTCTCCACTATTGGGAAGTAATACACAATGGCTGCTGAGCAACATCGGGATGGCCAGTTGTTTAAGGGTTCTGTTGTTGATGTTATTAGCTGCCATTTGTCGTGCTGCTCTCCTTTGTTGTCAAAAAGTTTTCTCTATTTATGGGTTAAAATCAAAGAGTTCAAAATTAGTTAATCGAGTTCTATGCATATAAGCAAAGAAGCAGACAAGCAAAAAAAAAAAAAAATGGAAAAAAATTATAGAAATAAAGTGAAAATAAAATAAAATGCAGAAAAAATATAAAATTCTAATTGATTAAACACTAAATTGGTTAACCGGTCCCCGGCAACGGCGCCAAAAATTTGATGCGTGTCGCTATGCACCAAAATTTAATAAAGTATCTTACTTGCCAATCACTAGTTTTAATTGTAATAGTGGAAGTAAGAGTCGATCCCAAAAGGAACGGGAACTAATATAGTGTTATGTCAATCAGAATAGATGGGGGTTTTTGAGTTCAAATATTGTAGATGGCTTGAAAAATAAGGTAAACACGTAAATTGGTTGGAATATAAATCAACTATTAACAAATACTAGTTCTCAGGTTCAATTGTATTTTATCCCAATATTACTACTTTCCAAGTAATTCGTGTTCAATTCAATTCTTGATTTATTATCCGTAAATAGTTAACAAGTTCTAACTACCTCTTTTCTTCCTTAATTGTGTTTAATTAGAACAAGCTCTTTAATCAAACTATAGCTATTGGACCATCTAAAATAAGCTCTTTAGATTTTATACAATAACTAAATAACGCAAGAAGAAATTAGGTGATCTAGATTACCAATCACACAAGCTCGTGATGATTAACCTAGGTTAGATTTCCAATGGAATTGCAAAAATCTCAATTGCTACTATGAATTGAAAAACAAGACAATTACTGATCTAATCATTCAATTTAGCATGCATCAACACAACAAGATATGAGATAGGCCTAAATCACATAAATCATTGTATTAATCGAAATAAAATGCATTGAAATCCAACAATCAAGAATATAGAATTTAACACTAAATTACTAGTTGGAAAATAGAAACATAATGAAATTAAATACAAAGTCCCCCTTGAACTAGGTAGAGAACTTAGCCGCTTAAAGTCATGAGGAATTCCAGAATTTCCGTCTTGATTCACCTTCTCGAGTCGCTTGATTTCTCTTCCACGCTCCAAGCAAGTCGCTCTCTCTTCAATAATTTTTCCACCATTTTTCTATCTTGAAATTCCCTTTTTATAGCCACCAAAATCGTGCCCTAGAGTTGGGCTCAAGACATACCAAAATTATGCAATGAATCAGAAAAGGAAATTTCTTGACAAGCAAATTACGGCCGTAACTTATTCTTTACGGCCGTAAGTCAGTTTCTGCTGATTTTCCACATTTGAAGGTTACGGCCGTAACCTTTGGGTTTACAGCCGTAAGGCAGGTTCTGCTGCTTTTTGCCTAATGCCATCAAGAAGTTACGGCCGTGAATGTTAATTGTTGCGGCCGTAACTTATTTGCACCAAAGGTCCTCAAACTCAAGTTTTAGGTGCATTTTGGTCCCTTCTTCCTCTTTTCTTTTCCTTTATCATCATATACAACATAAAATATAAAATGCATTAATATTACTTAATTAGGATCAAATCATCAATAGTCCAAGGTTATAAATGCACAAAATAAGCGTTAATAAAGCACTTATCAACCGCACTAGCTAGACTCCGGTGAACTCAGTTTTTTTTTTTTTTTTCATGAATCTCAGTTTTCCAACAAATCCATTATCAGACTGATCTTGCAGAAGTTGTCGAGTTTGAAATGTTAGATTGCAGAAATCTTACTGGTATGTCTTCCTTCCGACTTCCACCGTCTCCGATCTTGGTTTGCAGGTGTAAGAACCGTAAGGTTGCAGCCATCACTAATGAAGAAGATGATGAAAAGAATATGGGCTTTTTTTTAAATCATTTGGGCTCACATAATTGGCCCATCAATTGACTCCAATGCTATCTAAATATTTGGTTTACACTTGACCCAATAATAATTGATTTCCATGATTCCATCTATTTTTATTTTTATTTTTATTTTTATTTTTATTTTTATTTTTATTTATTTTAGTTCCAATTTTACTATAATTCAATTATAAGAATAAAGCACGCTGCGAAAGATGAAAATGCATAATGTGAATTCTTGAATTTTATTTTACATGTTTGCTTTGGGAATCCAATTAAACTCATTTAGTTGAAGAATATAATATAATAAACAAAATGGTGTACATAAATTTATAATTTTAATTTATTCAGAGTATTTATCTTTTATTTAAGAGATTGTCAAATATTATTGCTGAAAATTTTTTAGATTCACAATCATCAGACTTAATCGATGTCTTGAATCCAGCAATTTAATTATTGAGATTTTTAGAATTTTGGTTTGTTGAATATCTGTTTTAGTACATTTTTATATTGATTGATTAATTTTTAATATTATTTAATTAAATAATAATAAATAATCTCGTTATTGTGGTCGTTGACAATCGTCGGTCGACGGTCAACTATCCATGGTCAACACAGCCGCTCTAGCTGATTTTTGATGCTGGATCCGCCACTGTAGCTACTTGTTCTTTTTTTTTCATTTTGTATTTTGGATTTCACCTTATTTTGAAGGGTTACGATCCTTGGCATTGATAACTGGATAAGAGATTTGATGCTATGAACAATTGTGGTATGGAAATTATCACTTCCTTGTATGTTCCTGGATTAAAATTTAAGCTTTAGGTGTTTATATTATTGTTTCTTAAATTGATCGCTGATGACTCATTGCATTTTAATCAAAAAAAGTAGTTAAGTGAAATGTGAATTCAAGTGATTTTAAGTCGAAAAATATTTCAACAATAGTAGGATAAAAAAATAATAAAAGAATATCTTTGGAAGGCACTATTCATAAGCCAACAAAACCACCTTAGCCATTTGAGCCACCTTGATGCTAAATGAGCCGCATGAATTATATTATAGTCGTTTCCCTGTTAATCTAACAAAAATGGGTCTGTTTGGTTCTTTAAAAAATAGGTTCATTAGAATGGGCATTGCAAAGCTTTATGACCCGTTAATAAACTCATCAATAGGATTTGCAATGCCTATTCTAATGTTCAATTAGTTTAGTCCTTAGTCTTTTTTCTTTCAATTGAACATGCAAACGCTCAACCCTAAAATTTCTTCTACGCTAACACGCCGACGCTCATCAATACGAAATCCATGTTGATGCTCCCGCTGCTAATTTCACCAAAACATATTTATTTATTTATTTATGTTATCTATGAATCTTGCATTTTTGTGTACACTAATTAGATGCTTGTAAAAAAATATTGTGTTTGGGTGTACATATAAAATTGATTTATAACTGTATCATTTCTTGTTATGCATTTTTATTTTTGGTGATCTTACATTTCATTTCTAATACATATGTTCTTTTGTACTCTTCCAGTTTAAGATCGCAGATACATAAAGTATCTTAAAAAATGTAATCTTAGATATATCTAACGTGTAGATAAATTATTTATTTCCCCTTTTTTACCCCTTTACGTATATATGTTAAGGTTTTGTTGTATGGTGTAATTTCGAATGAGTAACTTTCTGTTTGATTTTCGACCAAAGATTGAAAGATCCACTAATTCTTTTCGGGAAAACGACTGAATTGTAAGTATTTCTTTAATTAATAATTAGTTTTCCATTGCTTATGTAATTATTTTACTGTCTTTTTGTGCTTTATGTTTGTATGTATAAACAAATGTTCTTTGTGTTTACCGTTGTAGAATTTACTTCCAAACGTAGTTCTATTAGCACAGACTTTCTTCTATTAGGGACAACATATTTCTTTTTGTTTTTTCTTGCATTTTAGTTTAGTTTTGTGATGAATGTGATTTTTTTGTTGTTGTTGGGACGCATATTGCTTACTATTTTGGTTGGAAGGCTCCATCTTTATACCTTTTTTGTATCCTGCTTTAAAGGTATTACTCTCAACACATACAATCTAATTTCACGAAAACATATATATTTCCTTTTCTTATTTTTTTTCCTTCCATTTTGTTCTATGATATGTTTGTTAAAGAAAAAAAATTGTGCATTTAGGTTTATACATAAAATTTAAATTTAACTGTACCATTTCTTGTTCTATTTATTTACGATTTTTTGTTATTTAGTTTCGTTTCTAATACATTTGTTCTGTATGTATCTTACATTTTAGGGTTTCTCAATGTCGATTAAATGTATCATAGAACGAATGCAAGCTATTACATACTCAATGATATTACGACACGTGCATCGCACGTGTGTCAAACTAGTTATGGGAGAAGCACCGGGATAAATTTGGATTATATAGGAAGTGGGATGTGCTGGTCTAGTATTCGGGTGGAGGAATTGGTTGTCAATAGACGGACCATCTAGTCCGTTTTTTCAAATATCCTTTTAAATTTTAACCCATATTTTCATGTAGTAATTATTATATGGGCAAAATAATAAGTAAGTAATTTTAAAAATAAGATTTCATACTTAAGAAACTTGTTCTTTTAGCTCAAAAATCAATTTTTTTTTAAATTGGTAATTAAATAATTAAAGTCACAACTATATAATTTATGGTCATAGGTCACAAGTCACAAGTTTTAAAAGTCACAAATTATTAAATTAATTAGTCAAGATTTATTTCTCAGTCACAAATTACAAATTTTATGGGTCACGACTTATTTTTCGGTCACAAATTATGAAATTAATCGGTCACGACTCTCTTATCGATCACAAATCACAAATTCTGAAAATTTAGGTCAAAACTTATTTTTCGGTCACAATTTACGAATCGTGTAAGTCACAACTTAATTATCGATCACATATCTCAAATTTTATAGTTCATAACTTTTTCTCGGTCTCGATTTTATGATTCACAAATTTTACAATTTGCGATCACAATTTATTTTTCGCTCACAATTTACAAATTTCTTAAGTCACAAGTTATTTATAGGTCACAAATCTCGAATTTTGTGGATCACGAATTTATTTCGACCACAAATCTCAACTTAATTGATCACAACTTATCTATTAATTAGTCACAATAGCTTATAATTGGAAACACTGTGAGTCACAATTTCAAATTTAGGGGTAATTTAATAAAAAAAAAAATTAGGTCATTCTCATGTCACAAATTACTTACTAATTTAACAATTCCCACCCTACCCTCACCACCACAGCTGCAGTGACCACCATCAACACCCACCGCAGCCCTCGCGACTACCATCACCATCCACCTGTCGTCGCCACCACCACACCATCCAACCTCACCACCACCACCAATAATCACCGCCACCACCACCGTGAGCTCACCACCACCATCACATAAACACTCACTGCTACCATTGGAAATCGTCGTCGCCTCCACCACCATCACATATCAGTACTTCATATCTCCAAACCACCACCATCATACTGCACCATCGCACTGGACAGCGCACACGCAACACAACACCAACACCACCATCGCATAAACCACCACCAACAGCACATACAAGACCACCACACAACCACACTCCACACAAAAACACCGCCATCGCACACACCGCCACCTTACCAAAAAGAAATGAAGAAATAAGTTTCTGATGACAACATAAAACATATTCTATTGATGCGCGGCGTCGCCAAAAATAGTTGCTTAAGTCTTCTTGTGGTTTTGGTGAAGTGTAGTGTAGTGCAGCTAGGTTGCACAGTGTCTCCACAAAGCATCATAGTGGGGTTTCACGTCGAAGGGATCAACGAAGGAGATGGTAAGGCCAGGTGGCGACAAAGGGGGTATTTCTCGTGGATGCTGTCAAATGAATTTGGGAATGGTTTGGAGTGGGTGGTTAATTTATCCAAGTTTTATAATTATCAAAAGTGACACGATTTTATGTATAAATAATTTGTAAATCTTATTGCTTGTTTGATTCCCATACTTTTTGAAAAAATGGAATTTTTGGGAGAATGTGTGGTGTAGATTGAGTTGAAAAGTTAAAAATTGTAGGCCAAAAGTAAGATATGTGGTGTGGATTGAATACTGTAAAAAAAATGAGGAAAAAAAAGAATGGGAACCATACGGGGGATTAATTTTGCATTGTGAAGTTTGAAAACATGTTTATGTGTAATTTCCCCTAATTATGTTTAAATTAAAAGAAAATTCACAATACATACTTTCCCCATTTTGAACGTTGAAATTTGAAGAGTCAAATCAATTCTCTCATTGCCCAATTTGATCCTTCAAAGTTCTTCAAGTTCTCTTCAACAAATCCCCGTCTTCATTCATCTCCATGTTCATTTTCAACTTCATCTTCAATAACCTCTCATATTGTATAGTAATGATTATTTTATGTTATACAATTGTTATATACATTTTAAATTTTGATTTTTTTTTTTTTTAAGGCTTTTGATGCTGTAAAATTTGCTTTAATATTCAAATATTTTGATCAAAATTGATTTTTTTAGCTAATATAATGAAGAAATACATAAGATTTTCACAAGTCGAATCTAACAAACAGATCACACATTGCAAATGGATCGGTGTGAACGGACCCACAAATTGGGTCCTGTGAACAGACCCACAAATGAAACGGCCCCGTTTGTGAATGGGTACGTGTATGGGATTGTGTGGGTCCGTGTATGGACTGACAGTCCATGTGGGTGTTAAGTCCTCTGCCTTTAACTTATCCTTTAATTTGAAATTCAAATTTGAGCACTTTTGTCTTCTTAAGTTTTTAAATGAAGGATATTTTTATATTTTAATGTAGAAACAACTATTGTCGTTAATAAAAAGTAGGTTGGAATAATTATTTGAATTGTATGTTTGACATCAACATTCCGAAACTTCACCCAGTTTGGGTGAAGGAGGTTTCAAATTTCATTTTTATTTGTCTAACTTCGGATTTATTTTGCGATAATTAAAGAATATTGAATCTATGCTTACTTAACTTTATTCTATGGTATTATTTGCTCATTTAACAAAGAAAAATAATAATAATTATCCATTGCTTATTTATTTATTTAAACGTTTACCCACTCATTTCAAATATGTTATATATAATTGATAGAAAATTTCACGTATGCGACGAAAAGTTGATGTGACAACTGATTTTGTGTTTTCAATTTGAGGATTTTCTATTTTATGATTTAGAAGATGTGTTTCAAAAATTAAATAATAGTTTGGGTTCATTCTTAAACTGAGTAGAATAATTAATGTCGTCAAACTGTCACATCATCTTTCCTTCACACACATGGTTTTACGTTGATTTTGAATAATAGATTTGAAATGAATTGATAGATGAGTAAAAGTTTAAATAGATGAGAGAGCAATATCTAACACTTTTTTATTCAGTTAGTCAGTACTAGTCTAGGGTAAAGTTCAATGATCATTTATTTAATTAGGTCGTTTATTAAATGCTAAGACAAGTTATAAAAGCTGAAACTTAAATTTGCCTAGTCATATATCTCCAATCTCATATTGGAGATAAAAATTTCTGCTAATTCGGAAGTATGTCCCTTGTTTTTTACAAGAAGCGTTCCACCCTCTGTTGCCCCTCGATAGAGTTAGTCTACTTAGTGATTTGATTTTATGGATATCAATTATGTTTATTTGTTATTTTATGGATAAAAATTTACGTATATGAAATAGAAAATATGGTTAAGAATAATATTTTGATTGTTGTAAATAATACACTTATTAGTAAAGGAAATTGTACCACTACAGTTCTAGATATTATTACCTTGTGTATCCATAATTCTTCGAGATAATTGCACAATTTACTTACTTAAGAAACCAAAATTGATTTTTACTACACCAATTTATTTATTTATTTATTTCAAAAAATACTTAGACTGAACTATTGGGCCTCTGGTTGATACAATAAGGCTCGTTCCTTTAAACCCAAAGCAAAGCAAAACCTTACGTCTACGTTTCAAAATCGAGAATTTCATAATCTAAATCGATATAGGGTTTCTTCATCTTCCATTTCATCCGGTAAATATCCATTGGAAATTCGTCTGTAAACGTAAATTCTAGTCTCCATTACCAATACCTAAAATGGTAGTTACTTGTAGTGCTGAAGCGGATTCAAGGAGTTTGGTGTCGGATTCTACTAAACTGTCAACAATGTTACTACTGAAGCGGAAGAAGAAGAGTAAAGTAGGTGTTTAAGGTGTAAATGTGAAGAGAAAGAAGAATGTTTCAGAGGCAAGTTTATTTTTTTTAATTATTCTTCACATGTTTACACTTTGTGAGGATGAATAAATATTATTTCTCAAGAGTCATTTCTGACATTAATATTATGATTGCATATATACTCTGTCATGAACTCAAAGTTTTTTATATATTACTTCTTTACCAATTGCTACGTACCCTATTTATAGTCTTTTTTGGGTTTAGCATACTGGCGGGTATCGAATTTACATATCTTTCTAGTTGATGCATTCACCATTTTCTGGTGTTGGTACCATGAACCTTTCATATGTAGTCTATTGCAACTACAATATAATTGTCCAATTGGTATTGACTAGTGTGTTAGGCAATAATTAACAAATAATTTTATTACGTAATTTTCAATTTGACACACAAACCTAATGGTCAAAAGTATTGTTAGTTAGACATAATATGTACTTTACATAGGGTATTCTGGAAAATTAATGACTATTTAAGCTAAAGGAACTTCATCAGATGTCATTTCAAGAAAGACGTGGAATGTATTGATAGATTTTAAAAAAAAAAAAAAAAAATTGAAATTTGAGTTTATAAACAAGATTTAGATTATATGAAGTGTGAACTTCAATAATTTTGTTCCTGCCTATGGCTCAAACTTGGCTCAGGACTTAAATTAAGGCAAAAACAAAATTATGAGACTAAAGCAAGTTGTCCATATATATTATGATAACAGTAATGCAGGTTGTTGTAGACAATGTGAATTGGGAAAATATGGAAGTGTGTATGCCATCAAAGTGTCAAAGTTGCGATAATGAGGAGACATTGTTAGATAACATTGTGCTAATAGTTCTAATATTTGGTAATTTGAGTTTTGCATGAGATTATAATTTGATTAAATTTTTAAATATTAATTAATTTATCAAATTATTTTAATATTCATGCATTATTGAAATGTTTGTTTTCATGAGTTATCGGATAGATGTTTAGATGAACTTGAGTAATTTGCACATATCCACATTAGAATATTAATCTCATGCACTTAAAATTTCTTTCAAATATGAATTTTATGCATTATTAGTTGTTATTAGAAGTCCAAATAAAATTAGATTAAGACACCTATTAAAATTCTATTTATGTGATTTATCTTAATTTAACATACCTGTTTATAGTATTATCAATGTTCACGCCAAAAACCAATTCTATTACATAAAGGATTTGCCAATTTGCATGGAATTCACACCAATTCTAATTATTTAAAGAAACATGTGTGCACGAAGTGAAAGAAAAGAATAAATGTAATGCCTCGAATTCTGTAAACTCGGGACGTCACGTCGTCATTAATTTTGACTTTCAAATATTAATTTGTGCAGAAAAATAACTGAGATTCAATTTAAATAATTTTATTGAAGAATCCAAACAATAAAGCAAATTCAAAGTTTAACATAAATCTGATAAAATAAACAAGTTTTCAAATCTCGAAACGAAAACATAATTAACTTATTTAGTAGCCACCACCGCACACTTCATCGCCACTCCAAAATCTGCAATTTTAGTTTAAAATAGGGGTGGCATTTCATAGAAATACTCAGTAGGTTTAGCACAAATTAAATAAACTATATCATAAATAAAACATATAATCTTGCAATTTAAGCCATAAATTCTCATGCACTAAGCAAATATTCTTATGCTCGAAGGCAAGTGGCTGGCTCATGCCCGAAGACATATGGATCTGGGCTCGAAGGCAAGTGGGTCATGTCCGAAAACATGTGGATCTGGGCCCGAAGGCAAGTGGATCTTAACCTGAAGGCAAATAGTCTCATGTCCGAAGATATGTGGATCTCATAAATTACATCATGCATAAATTAAAATACGGGTTTACTTAATATTGCGCATTTAAAGTAAAAGATTTTTGAAGTAATGAACATATCTTAAGATGTCATTAAGTTCGCTGAGTAAAAAGAATTCTAGCATTCTTGAAATACCACGCCTCGTCTAGACCTAAAATAAATAATTTCTAATTAGAAACTTGAAATTAAAGTTTTGTAAATAAAAGTAAATTTTGAGGGTTGAATTATAAGAATTTAGAAGTGCAAGGCTTGGTCTAAAATGGTAAGGTTTAAAGGTTTGAAACTTTGTGCAAATAATTAATTGAGGGACTGAATTGACAAACCCAGAAAGTTTCTGGGCAAATTAGATTTTAGCAGAAATCTGAGTCCAGTTAGACTCAATTGAAAGTTTGGGATTTAATTAAAACATTTTAAAAACCTTTTTGAAGGACTGAAATAAAAGACTTTTTAAACTTGGGGTCGAAGTGTAATAATTTTATAAAATCAAAACCTTAAAATCAAACTCAACTCTCTCTCTCTCTCTCTCTCTCTCTCTCTCTCTCTCTCTCTCTCTCTCTCTCTCTCTCTCTCTCTCTCTCTCTCCATTCAAAATAGAGAAAGAGGGGCCCCCAGGGCACATCTCCAACTGGCAAAGGGGATGGGTGGTAAGTGCTCAACGCGGCTGTGTGCTTGGTTCGATTCCCCGCAAGGTGAAATTGGCCTTGTGGCAAGCGAGAGTTATTGAGCGTATCTCATGCTTACCATAAGCCCTTCCACCCTGGCTCCTTGGAGGCATAACCTGGATTTACCTTCCCGAACCAATGGCCTTGGGCGTGGTCGGTTCGGACCCTCAGGGTGTGGGCTACACCTTCTTTTTTTTTCAAAATAGAGAAAGAGGGCGAAGAGAGAGAGGACACTGAGTCCCCTTGGTTCGAGAGCTGCTGCCGGCGGTCTACCGTGATGATGCCACCGTAAAGTGGTGGCGATGAGGGTAGGTAAGGAACGACAAAAAAGAGGGCAAAAAAATGAGTTCGATTTCATGCAATAACCGAGAGTAAAATCGAGTTTTGAAAAGGTGATTTTTCAGACAATAATCCGCCATACAAGCCCTGTATTTGAGGTAAGTATTGGGTAAAGCTTATTCTTGGTTTTGTGTTTTGATTTGGGTGAGATTGTGGACGCTTCACAAAGGGGTAGTGGCGGTCGGAGGTGGTGCTTGGATTGGTTGGGTGTGTTGGTTGTGAAATTGGAAGGGCTAGGTTTTGTGTGTGTGAAGTTCGAATTGTGCAGATTGTGGATGGATTGATGTTGGTGATGCTCAGTTTTAGGTTCATTAGTGTGGTGTTTTGCTTTGAATTTCCTCGTCTCCTTCAACTCCATTAATTGGATGAAGGTAACGATTCTCGACTCCTCCAATTCCATTTATTGAAATTGAGAATGATAAAGAGTTTGAAATTAAAAACTGGACGACCATAGCAGTCGATTATGGAGATGTGGCTGGGTTCAGCTAGTTGGGTTGTGTGTCTGTGTATGATAAATTTTCTTGCCAAGCAATTCGACAGATAGAGAGGAAGAGGTTTAAACCTATGGAGTTTCTGTCTTTGTTAGTGTGTGTCGTGCATAAAGGATTGAAGGGAAATTTATGTATTGAATTTTGGAGTTTGAAATGGTAGATTAGGGATGAGTGGCGGATTGAGGGGAAATTGGGGATAGATTATGGGAAGTTTGAATCTGCAATGTAAGGGAGGTGATGGTATAATTTGTGCTTTGATTGTGATTTAATTTTTGGTAGGATAGGTTATGCCTCTAATTGAGAGAATTTAGGAATTGATTACGAATTATAGATTATTGGAAGAAGAAAAAAACTTGTGAATTAGGTTGAGAGAAGATTTCAAGGAAAGTTCAATTTATTTAAACGGGACAAAAAAAAATGAAATTGGAAATTTTGAAAATAAATTGGATCCAAAATAAATAAAAATTTGGACTTAAAAATAAAAAATAAATTTGGACACCTTCAAAACTAGGATTGGACTTAAATTTATCTACTTGAATAAAATTAACACGGCTAGACGAGTGTGCTAACTTTTGAAAATAGTAAACGTCAAAATTGGAAGTCGTAGCGATAAGTTTGTTAAAATGAATTTGAAAATTTCTTGATCGCTACAATAGAAGTTTTTCGACGCGTTCGAGATCTGTTTGGAAATAATTTTCAATCGTTTTACTCAAGTTTACAATCAATTTAAAAAACAAAGTATGGATTTCTCTATGTGCTAAATGGTTTTGTATTTTCGCTTTTAAATGTTTTAAGTTTGAGTATTTTTTATTCATTATTATGTGATCTGAATTAATAGTAATGAGGATCTTGTAGGTAATACCAAAGGGTGTTGTTGACGTCAAAAAAACGACTTGAAGAAACTTAAATGAAAAAGTAAGGGGTAAAAGTAAAGAAACTGGAACACACGGTAGGGCCGAACTCGCGGTCCAACCTAAATTGATTTTTCTCTTGATTATATATGGAGAAAGAGTACATATAATTCGAGAGAGTTTTCCTTTTCTTATCTGGGGAAAAACTTACATCCTCTTTTGTTTACAATACATTGATATTTATAAGCAAATTCACTGACAGGTTGCTAATATTTTAATAAACTATAATGTTGATTTTTATCAACTTGTTGCATTATTTATCCGTTGCAATTCTCTTACGGTTGTAAATTCCAAGAATATGAATTGTGAATTGTGAAAGATAGAATATATTTAATCAAGTGGGCCAAGTTGATCCACTTGACACTTTAATGCTTGATTGGATAAATATTCTATCTCTGAGGTAGGTTGAGATCTGGATCTCGTGTTTTGAGCTCAATATGATGGTCTTCACTTCAACACCTAACATTAGACTTTTCCAAGGCCTTAATTTAGACTTCTAAGTCTTCCAAGGCACTTCCAGGTCTTCTTATTTTCAAGGTCCTCCTAGCTCGGAGGTCATCCATGAAAGATCTGTGAGGTCTCAGGTGGGAGGTCATCCGTGGAAGACCTGTCAGGTCTCAGGTGGGAGGTCATCCGTGGAAGACCTGTCAGGTCTCAGGTTGGAGGTCATCCATGAAAGACCTGTCGAGGTCTGAGGTGGGAGGTCATCCGTGGAAGACCTGTCGAGGTCTGAGCTGGGAGGTCATTCGTAGAAGACCTGTCGAGGTCTCAGGAGGGAGATCATCCATGGAAGACCTACCGAGGTCTCAGAAGGGAGGTCATCCATGGAAGACCTGCCGAGGTCTGAGGTGGGAGGTCATCCATGGAAGATCTGCTGAGATTTTTAGCTTTGTTCGCATTCCTCATGATGACCTCTAATTATTCTTTTGTTGACTTGGAACTTAAAGTGAGTCCTCATATAAAATGGTCTGAAGCAAGCACCTCAATTTTAGGTGGTCAACAAGTATTATGTAGATCTACATAAGCCAGTCATAAGACTAGAACCTAAATTGAGACTGAGAATAGGTATGACCTAAATTAAGAATGAGATGGTCCGGTTTCTATCCCATTATGAAAGTATGTTATGTGTGTAATTTACTTACTTTTTATATTAAATTGTGAATATACTGACACGAGATCTAGTCTGAGTATATCTATATGCTCATTCCATATTTTAAAATATTTTACAGATTCTTGATTGATCAGAGTTGGAGATTGAGAATGCTGGCAGAGTCTTTGTTGCTATATCAAGAAAACTAAATTTTTCTTTCAATATTTAATTAGACAATTGTTTTGCAAGTTTTATTTATTTATTTAGATATCAAAATCGATGTTGAATTATTTGATATTTTTGTAAGACATAAAATTTAATCACATTATTCTGCATTATTATTTTTTAAAATTGTTATTACATCTTATGTCAAGTCAATGTTTTTACGAACGAATCAACGATTTGAGTAACCTCCGAGACACATGTTTTGGGGCGTTACAACTAGTAGGTGGAAATAACTTCAAATACATCATATTACGTTATCCATATTATCGCGATTGCAAATACAAACTAGAAGTTCGATTGCAAATACGAACAAAATACTGAAAAATAATATAATTACAAGATACACTTATTCAATATTTATAAGAGATTAATAAAATCTCATATATTAGTTACAAATGCTCCATCTCATATTGATGTATGGTACGTTTGTAGCGTAGCGATATCTAATTCAAACCATTGTTTGGAAAATCGGACTAAACCAGTCGGTTCAAATCGGAAAATCGGGAATCGAATTGGAAATAGGTCCGAAAATCCTAGAAAATCAGGCATTTAAAACCCAAACCAGAAATCGGGTTTTTCCCCAGTTCAATCGAAAAATCAGGAACGAGTCTGTGTTTTAAACCCAATTTTACTTTTTTCCTAAAATTTTCTATAATTTTTTTAAGTTATTTTTTGTTGTTTTAAGCTACTATTGTGTATGATTTTATTTTCTAAAAGAAGAAGAAGAAAAATGACTTGTTTTTAGAAGAAGAAAAATGTTTTTATTTATGTATGACTTGTTTTTATTTGTAAAGTAACTTGTTTTTAGAAGAAGAAAAATGTCGTTCTTCGAATAATTTTGAATGTTTTAATTAAAATTGGTTTGACCTCATTTCAACCTTCTAACCCTTGACTCATTTCCTTTTCGGGTCGAACCAATTTTCGATTTTATAAACACTGATTCAAACAAAGATCCTCAAATAAAAAGTGGAACAAATGATTATTATGGTCATATTGAGGAGGCATATACTCGTGAGAGGGTATATATTGACATAACTAATTGTAAATATCTAGAAGATGTTCAAATATTTGAAATATTGAAAATTGAGATATTTTTTAATTATGTCATCGTGGGAAAGAAATTGAACTAAATGACAATTGTATCGACACACTTTAAAAAACACCTGTGCAAAAGCAAACTGCGAAACTGGCCGCATGGTGCTTAAAATCTTCAACCCCATAAACTTTTGTAATAAAGCACTTCAGAATATGAATGATAATGAGGATAATAAAAGGAAATTTGCTGGAAAAAAAACTTGACATAAAAATAATTAGTTAGTGTATGCATCCAAGCTAAATTGAACTTGCTACAAAAACTAAAGTTTTGAGACCTGCAATCTAAATGCTTAAAAGTGTAAAACCGATAAAATGCCAATAGGTATTTGTAGATGGAAAACAAAATTGTACAGTCGTAATATACGACTTGTTGTACAATGAATGTTTGAAAGAACTAGTGTTGAATATGAAACGATATACAGTAGATATAATATAATATTTTATTTTCCTAACAATGCATCATAAGTGCCAATAAATATATGATTATTACTAATATAAATTCCGAGAAGATGATTGACTCTAAATACTAGCTTACGCTCTTTGATATACCAATAGGTAAGATCAAAATGTTTGATCAACAACTCAATATGTTTGGAGTATTATTTGAAGTACCAATAAGTGAGATTAAAAAGGGTAATCAACAACTATGTACTTTTGAATTGCACTGAATGATTAGAGAACTGTTACTCTATTTAAAGTTTCACAACTTAAATCTTATTGTTGCAATTTGACAATTTTAATGTGAAACATATAAAATGTTTGAAACAAACAACTATAATCATTGAATGATTAAATATGCTCGAAGCATTTAATGCAAGTTTATTTGATCAAAGCATATTGATACTTTGCGGTCTGAATATATACAATTTAGTAGTCTTATTGAATATAAAATTGTATAAGAATGACCAATAATGCTCATATTACACAAAGATCAATATTTGTATTAGTTATTATCACAATTGATAATTTAAATATGGTAGGATCTCTTCAAGACTTTCAAAGACACTTGAGAAATTGATAAACATAACATACAAATTTCATGTAATAATGAGACACTATTTGTAAAATGACATTACATAAAGAGTGTTTTTATGATTAATAAATATGAATCTATATTTATACATATATAAAAACAAAGTAACCACCAAAAAAAATATAAACACACTTTCCCACCGAAAATTGCTAAGCCCCTGTTCTCTTTGCTGTTTTGAGGTAGTTTTCTGTTTTTATTTTCGAAAACGCTAAAAACGCGTTCTCTTTACCATTTTCGAAAACGAATTTTGGAAAACAAAAAAAAAAATTTGTACACAAAACGGAAAACGCCCGAAACATCGTTTTGGGCGTTTTGTGTGTATTTCGACAAAAAATGTCCAAAACGCGGAAAACGCGTTTTGGGATTTTTTTTTTTATTTTTTTTATTTTTATTTTTTTATTTTTTTATTTTTTTTTATAAAATTATCTTAACTTAGAACTATGCTTAATATAAATTTTTTATTTTTTTTATTTTTTTTTTATTTTTTTTAGAATTATCCTAACTTGGAACTAAGCCTAAATAAAGAAATTTTTTTTTTTTTTTTTTTTTTTTTTAGAATTATCCTAACTTGGAACTTAGTTTAAATAAAGTTTTATTGAATTCAATATCAACATTACAAAAAAAAAATTAAATGAGAATTCTTGTTGTTATATTTCAAAAAATGTAATGATAAATGAACTTTCTTGTGGTTTTGAAAGAACTTGCATTTTCTGGATTTTAATAGAAGTAGAGTTTTCTCAAGTCCCGAACCTGACAAAGCTGTGTTAATATAGACTCTTAATGCTCACATTAGTGTGTTGCATGTAACCATATTTTTAGTGTATTGTGAAAGGAAATTTGAGTTGGAGTTAGCAGTATTCTGCAAGCAAATTAATTAAAAATAGTTTAAATAGTGTTCTGCAAAATTTCAAACAGAACGTGTTTTCCAGCTTTTCATTTTCAAAAACAATTTTCAGAAATGATAAACCAAACGCGTTTTCAGCAAATTTGAAAACAAAAATGAAAATACAAAACATTTTCGAAAATGAAAATACAAAATAAAATACAAACAGAACGCCACCTAAATTTGGAATGTTTTTGACAAAAACTAGAGAATTAAAAAAAATCATTAAATTGCAATGGGAATTGGAACTGTTTCAAAATGTAATGGTTGAACAATTCAAACTCCAAAATGTAATGATTGCATATTTGAATTACACTTTTGAGCACTACAAGCATTTGTTCCCAAAAAAATAATATAAAATCATTTTGAGCACTGTTAAATTATATAAAAAATAATGGCAATTACAATTTTTTTGTTTAAAAACAAAGAATATAATGTTTTGAGGTAAAATTAGTTGTTAAAAAGTGGAGAGAAAAATATGTGTAATTAAAAAATGTTTAAAATGTGTTATTTGAAAACATTTTGTCAAACAAAGACGCTTCGTTCCAATTCCAAAAACGGATAATTTGATTTTTTTTTTTTTTTTTTTTTGACAAATGTATTTTTACTTGATAAGATGATTAATTTTAATATAATTATTAATCTTATTATGTATCCTAACTTTATTTTTTTGTGAAAAAATAATCGAAAGCATCATAAGTCTAATTTTAAAAATAAATAGATAATTTTCAATTGTTATAAAAAAGTATTCAAAATATGTAATTTAGAAATTTTTGTTAGATTTATTAAAAAAAAAAAAAGATTATTCAAAAATATTTTGCTTAATCATAGTGTAACTAATTTGATAAAGTAATATTAAATTATTTCTAGAGATATAAAATTATATAACAAAATGCGTTGAAAAATATTTAAATAATTCAAAAATGTTTTAGTTTAAAGAACGAAAAATGTTTTAGCTTAAAGAACTTAAGAACATTCCTTATATTGTATATTTTTTTGTAAGTTTTCCAATTAGATTATATATATAAAAAAATTAAATAACTAATCCATAAATTTTCTTTCAAATCGAATAATTTCATACTTGATTGAAAATAATTTTCTTTCGGATCGAATAATTTCATACTTTATTGAATATTTTATATTTTTTTGGAATAGAGTATTTGTTTATATTATTCTTAATTTTATTTATTTATTTTTTGGTGCAATGATTGTGTTTTTTTTTTTTTTTTTTGCATTGTCTTTAAAAATTATATAGAGATATAAGATTATATCTAAGCAATACATTAAAAAATAAACTTCATCAAAAGTTAAAATATATTATGTTCGAAATCAAATTAACTAAAAAAAATTTTTTTGCATTGTTATTAAAAATTTACTTTCATTGAGTCATATATATGCAATGACAATTAACAAGAGTTAGAAGTAATCACTCTCTCATGTTGAAATGTATTTGAAAAATCTCATGGATAACTATCAATATTAAAATTATGTTTAAACGTGTATTCTATAAACTTGCAAAAATGATTTATAAACCATTTTATAAGAATAATGCTAATTACCTCAACTTTGAGATTGATCTCTACCCAATTGACACATTCTCGTTGAAAAATGAGGAGGTGCCTTATGCATGTGCATATGGACATCTCCTCATTTTTCAATGAATGTGTGACAACTCAAGTAAAGATCAACCTCTACTTGAGATAAGTAGCATTACTCATTTTATAAACCCCACAATTTCTCATACCACTTTTTAACCATACACATTTTTCTCTCCAATTTTCAACCACTACTTTTTACTTAAAATCATAAATAAATCAGTGTATAAACCAAACATGTTACCAGACATATCATTAACAATTAAAATAATTTATTATCCTTAATAATGTTATAAATTATATTTTTCTGAAATATGTTTTATTATTATTAACTATTTTAAAATGCGTGATACACTGGAGTATTTTTAACCATACACATTTTTCTCTTCAATTTCAACCACTACTTTTTACTCAAAATTATAAATAAATCAGTTTATAAACCAAACAGTGTTACCAAACGGATCATTAACAATTAAAATAATTTATTATCCTTAATAATGTTACAAATTATATTTTTCTGAAACATGTTTTATTATTATTAACTATTTTAAAATGCGTGATACACTGGAGTATTGTTTCTTTTTCTAATTTCATTAGTATTGTCTTAAAGATTCAAATTCGATAAAATTTTGTAATAAATATTACGTGTACTATATTTTTTATTTGATTTTATTGTATAATCAACATATTTTGATTCATTTTCGAATAATCATCGAAAGAAATTTATATCTATATTCTATATAAAAAGTAAAAACAAAGTCCATGCCAAAAATAATATGCATATATTTTCCTTTCAAAAATGACTTTCTAAATCTGAAAATTTATGCAAAAAATAATATAATAAATATTTTAGCAGTTATTATGATACATTTGTCATTAATATTTATTTTAATGTATAGAATATTTTTTCCTCCCAAAATGACTTTTTATTGTATTATTTTGAAGTCGAAAAATATGTAATATGGATGTCAAATTGAAGATCTCAACAAGAAGTTTAATACAAGATAACAAGTGAGAGCAAATAGAAAATATATTTTTTGTACAATCATGTCAAAGATCAAATGTAAAAATTTTTACTTTATATTTTTTACTTTTTCTCAATATAACATTCACTTTAAATTATATCATTTAAGTTCTATAATACTATTTATTATAAACTAGTTTTTTTGTAATAATTAATATTATTTTGATAATTATTGCATTATTTTGAAGTCGAGAAATATGTATGTAATATAGGTATCATTTTTGAAAATCTCAACGAAAAGTTTAATACAAGATAACAAGTGAGAACAAACTATAAACACTTTATCCGTAAAAAGTCACAAAGATCAAATGTAAAAGTCTTAATATCTCATTCATTTTAAATTATATCGTTTAAGTTATATAATACCCAGTATTCAGAAAACATAAAATCGGTCTGATCCAAAAAAGGCAACATGTAAAGAATCGAGGGTTGAATCAAGTCGAACTGAGGTCGAACCGATTTTAATTAAAAAATTAATAATTATTTCAAACATCACAAAATTTTCTAAAAAAAATTATTTTAGAAATAAAGCAATATTTACTCATTTGGAGACAAAATTAAATACACAAGAAATATAACAACAATATTATTTAATTTCAAAATTACTAATTCATAACAAATATAGATTTATGGATGTTAATTTTATTTATTATATTATATTATATTATATTATATTTCAAAACAAAATAATTTAACATATAAAAAAAGATAAAAATAACTTATTTAGAAGAAGAAAATCCAATAAACATATAAATAATAAATAAAAATAATTTTTTAAAAGAAAAAAATAACAATCCTATAAAGAACGTGATTTTCTAATTTTGATTAGTTTTGTAAATGTTGCATTTCCTATTTTGATTATTTTGTCTTTTTAAAGTTTTGAATTCAATAATGTTTTATATTAAAATGTTAATGTACTATGTTTTATTTGATTTAATATGATTATATAATTAAGATATTTTCATAAATTTTGATCAAAACCATTATCACAAACATATTCTCGTGCATCGCATGGGTGAAAATACTATTACTAATTATAATAACATAAAAGTCATATACCTCCATATATCTATTGTTATACTCTCCTCTATGTGGCTCCAGAAAATATCAAGATATGAATGACTTAATACAGATTGAATCAAGGGAGCAGATGTACTCTTTTTTTCGCTCAGGTTTTGTCCTACTAAATTTTCCTAACAAAGCTTAATGAGACACCATTAAATTATTCCAAAATTTTCAATAAATTCACTCAAGTGACATTGTTGCCGATCTATCCACAAAAGCACTGTCAACATCTCCATTCAAGAAATCAATTCACAAGATTGAAATGTGTCACCTCAATGATTTATGGTGATTGATATCAGGGAGAATAGTTATACTATTTTCCTTAATATATAGGTTTTGTTTTATTGGGTTTTCTAGCAAAGTTTTAATGTGGCAGGATTTATGTTAATACTAAAAATAATTGTTTGATATTTTTTCCTTAGTAAATGACATTTATATCCCTATAGCCCTAGATATTATTACATTTTATATCATTAATTCTTCCCTATATATATAATGACTCTGGTTCTTAATAAAATACAATCCTATTAACATATCTATTCTACTCTATTTTTTCTAATTTATAACATGGATAAGCTTCTTAGGAATTATTAGGAGTAATAATATTGACTCCTACAAAGTATAATAAATAATTAATAGTTATAAATGTATATTTATGAATATATGATTAAAATCAATGTTTGCCTTCTCGTGAATAGAAATATGGATTGAAATGAGATGGTTTTTTCATTAAAATGTGAATTTTTTGGTAAATGAAATTTTGAATTTTTTCTCATGCTCAATTTGAACCAAACATTTCTGTGAGACTCGGGGTTTTTCACATTTTCAATTTGAAAGACATGTTTAAAAATTTCTCCAACATATCTTTGGTTAGTTCATTGATTCCCAGAATTGGCTTGCAATGCTCCAGGAGAGCAGTGCCCATTTTAGGGAAAACACGCATATAAGTACGATAGATGCCTGTATAATCAATAATCATACAACTCCAAGGAACAATGGGAACATCAGGTAAGCTGACCATTCTTACTGCTCAAAAAATAGTCCCGGCTGTCACATCCCATGTCAGCACGACGGGCGAGCAAGTTGACCAAGCTCATCCATTCTTACCATTTTACAGATTTTTACCTTCAAGAAGGAACTTTGAATTTAGATGATTAAGCAATTTCAATCGCAGTCTAAATTATATTCAATTATTGATTTACATCCTCAAAGTCTTAATGGAGTGTAAAACGGATGTAAAATAGAATTTCACCCAAAGATCTAAAAAAAAGATATACATTTACATCTTATTTTACACCTCCACAAAGAACAAATTTCACCTAAATTTAGCTATCAATTTATAAAATTTTGATGTGAGATATATAATTTAAATCTATTATATTAATTAACATTAAATTTGAATTTTTATATTAATTTACATATTTTTAATTTTTTGATATTTCAATTTGTTCGTAATATTTATAAATATTCACAAATAAAAAAAAAAAATAGATTAACAAAAAATTTATTAGCTAAAAAAATCATGCGGAAACTAAATTTAAATCTTATAATTTGCATTTAATCATTGGAGCAAAACTTTGATATAGATCGATCGAGATGTATATTGGGATGTAAAAATGATTTTTTGGGGTATAAATTAAACCCAACAACTTATAAGAAGAAAATTAATTAATTTCGATTACGGCAGAGACATTCCACAATAACTAGGTCACAGGTACCATTATAAGAAGTTTAAACAGTAATTCTTGTGCAATTCCAGTACCCATTTTACTATTCCTAAAATTTCACAAACTTGAGTCATCATCAACATCAACCAAGAAAAGCATAATAATAATTCCATTAAGGAAGAAGAGATGGCAGTAGCAAAATTTGTGAATTGTTGTTCAATTCAATCTTCTACTGTCGTAAACACACAAGAAAAATGGGATCTACCAATCAATAAGAAGACGAGATGTTCAAATTCAATCAAGAAAACAAAAAAAAAATATTTCACCAACCTTTTACACTGTTTACTTTATTCCCATGAATAAAACAAAACTATGAACAATTATAATTGGGACTAAAGAAATCAGCAATCCCAAGCTTATTTAATCCTTATTCATCCAGGCTGCTGCTTTGTATAACTAGATTAGCAGTAAATCCTTCACAATTAAACCATTTCCTGTCAGCAAGCCCCTTCAAACTCCGAAGGACTGCAAATTCAATCAAACAATGACGTCAAACCCAATTCAAATTCATCAACTTCTACAGAAATCGAAAACAAAGAATTCACCTTTTTTAATCTATGGAGCATCTTCAGAAACTTTGTACATATCAGGTGTAATTTCCGACAACCACAATCCCGGAAATAGTTTCTGCAGAAAACCCAGAGAGAGAGAGAGAGAGGTTAATCAATTGATTGAATTGAATAGTGAAAATTCCATGATCGAAAAAAATTTGAAATCCCTCTACATAAGAAATCAGGAATTTGATTGATTGAATTGCAGTATTGAATTTGACTAGACTTACATCTAATTCTTTCTGAACAATCTTCGCTCTCTTTTTAGGTCTGCGAGGGGGCCTGTGACCGACCATTGCCATGAAATCCTCTTCGATCTCTCTTCTCAACAGCGGCACCGAAAATTTAGTTCTCTCTCTCTTTTCGCCGCTAGGAGATTCAACCGCAGCCCCACTTCTCAGCCGCGGCGACATGATATCGCCAGTTGACAGCGTCCTCGTCGATGAAAGCGATGCAATGGGTTTCATTACATCCACCATCAAAGTCTTCCTACTATTGGCGCAGGCGACGGATTCAGTTAAAGGAGCCTTAAACGCAGCTCGCCTTGTCCGCAAATTCCACGGTCTGAAACTCCCGTCTACTGCAACCGGTGGCGGCGGAGGGGGTGGCGGAGGTTGAGATGGAGAAACGAAAACCTCGCCTTCCTCAAGACTTTCCTTGAAAATCTGATGTTTCATCTGGTCAGCCACCGCCTGTAGATCGAACATCACCTTCTCTCTCACCGCAGCGATCCCATCATCATCACCGTTTTCAAATCTCCGACCACCGCCGAAACTCTCCGCCGCCTGAGTGCGAAACAACTTGTGGGATCCATTACTGTCCCTCTGTTTCTCTCTGGTTGTACGCCGTTGTTGGTGCTGATAATCCGAAGAATCGGAATCATTCCCATTGAAGCGGCGGAGGGTTGAAATTTGGCCATTTGAGCTGACCTTCATGCATCTGAGGTATCGCTGGTTTCCCCAGCGGAGGCCACAAGGCATGGTAAAATTATGCAAAGCCTTTGATCTTTCTGTCCCCATTACCATATCTCGATCATTCACACACACATTTACAGATACAAGAAAGAAAAGGGCTACGGTTTCTTTTCTTTCATTTTGATACTATGGAAAAATCGCCGGGAAGGATAATTTTAACTTATATAGAGGACGGGTTACGGGTAGGGTTGGAAGAAGGAGGTTTCGGACTTCTTTTCTGGTACGGTTTAACGTTCGGATTTGTTTGAGTTATTATTAAGTGCTAAGGTGCGCCATAGCGTGATGGGCGCCACCGATAGCAAACACGACTCTTTTTCATTTTACTATTTATCGTTTGAGTTATGAGTCGTTTAATAATGCGATTTTAGTTTGATTATAAAAGTATGAACTTCGGCGCCTTTAAAGGTTTTTTTTTTTTTTTTAAAAAAAAATAAAAAAACAGTGTATTCTTCTTTTTTTTTTTTTTTTTTGTTAAATAAAAAAAGCAGTGTATTCTTTCCGAATGTATAGAGATGGTCAACTAATTGGAATGTGAGGGAAAGAGACTTTTAGTTAAAGATTATTTATTATGCCCTTGTTTGAGCCCCATTATTTCAATTTATAATTTAGATTTTGAAAATCTAATAGTTATAAAGTTGTTTGAAAAGTAAAAAATTGTGAACTAGACATTTTTGGATGGTTGAGATTGATATTACTGTAGAAAAAGTGATAAATTTTATGAGAAATAATGGGGCTCAAACAAGGGTTACAGATTAATTTTTTTTAATAGCTATACTTGTATTTTAAAAGTAACTTGTATTTCACCACAATATTGTATTAATGTAATAATCATTTTAATAATAAAATATAGGGAAAATTACGCAATACTCTAAAAATAGAACTAATTACATTTATACACTTGAAACTAATTAAGAATCTAAAAATCGTATTATTTACGGTGTGAACAAAAGCCCCCAAACCCATCTAATTGACTGTTAGAGCTCCATCGGCAGGCGATTTTTCGCCTTCGCAACTTGAGTCTGCCAATTTGTTACATATTGGAGATTACCAGGATGGTGGACAAAGGTATGTTGAAGCAGTGAATAGAATTTTGGATAGACTTGGTAGCGGTGGTCGTATTGCTAGGAAGGAGAGATATCGGATTGCTGCTTCTGCACCGAATTCTAATTTGAGTGGATTCAACTGAGAGGGAAATTTTGAACAACTATTAAACCTTGTTTGCATTTCTTTTTTTACAGGTCTGGTTTTTTTGGAAAGAAGTTAGCCCAACCCAATGTTGTTATACTGAAACCTACAATAGGAGAAAGTTTCGATTTCTGCTCATTCATTGAGCATTTCTTCCATTTTTGGTGATGGAAGGCCTATTGTAGGCATGTTACATGGTATCTACTCACACGTTTATTCCAGGTTCTTTTAGGTATGTAAGCAGTAAGAAAACTCTACCAAAGATTTCTTGTTGGTATTTGAATGATGAACCATTTTCACAAATTGAAAGTTTTTTGCTCGATTTTTGTGTCGTGAATAGTTACCATAAATATCACCATCTCCTGAACAAATTATTCATGCGGTTTCCTTTTTTGGTACTTGGGAAAATTGTCTCTGAGGACATGGAGAAGGAAGGAAATGTTAACAGCTTTTTCAAAAAAAGTGACATTTAAGTAGTAAAAACTAAAAAGTGACAAAAATATCATTTTTTTACTAAAAAGTCACACCGTGCTACTTTTTAATTAAAGAGAAGGTAGGATAGTGATCAGAAGTGACATTTTTTCACTTTTCTTTCAAAAAAGGGCATTGTGTAACGTACCTATTATTATTATTTGTGAAATTATGTAATTTGTTAGTCAATGATGAATATTGTAAAAACTGAAAAAGTGACATTCAAGTTTAAAAAAAAGGATATTGTGTTTGTGTATAGAAAATGAAGAATGTATAATGTATATAATAGTGTTTGTAGATTTGTGTAATTTATTAGTCGATGATGGATATTTTAGATATTGAAAAAGTGACAAATTGTCACGTTTTCACTAAAATGTGACATTATGTCGGTACAATTATTCTAAATTTGAATAAAATTAACAAGTAATGAATTAAATCTAAGATTTTAATTTATGTTTGATTAAAGAAAGTAATATACATGTCACTTTTTTTAAAATAAGTGACATTGTGTTACTTTTGACATTGTGTCATTTTTTAAAAAAGTGACAAAATTATTAAAAAAATGACAAAGCATTAAAAAAGAGTCACTCAAAATTTACAAAGTATTTTTACTTCATAAAAATTTATAAAAGGTATTTTTGTAAGTGTTCCAAAAATAAGGGTATTTGTGTAAACACTCCTAAAATATATGAGTGACATCACATCAAATGCAAATATATTTCATAAAAAGAAAAAGAATATATTACATGATATTGTTTAAATGAAGTTCTAAATGAACATTATTAATTCAAGTTCTGAAAAACTTCTATGAAAACAACATTTGTAGTTGAATTGGATGATATGTCATCTTTGTCACAAATATGTATTTTTAATCTAGCACGATTTATAACTCTATACAGTGCAACATGAAATTGTCCATGACTGAAAACAAGCCTTTTGAGGTAAAGTCCCATATGCGAAAGTGATTGACCTTAACTTTTGTTAATTGTCATGACATATGAGGCAATTAGAGGATACTGTCTTCTTCAAAACTTAAAAGGTAGTCTTAGATCTGATGGAGTTAAGATCATTCTTGGAATAAATACTTTATGCTCTACATTACTTCATGTAATAACTTTAGCTTTCAAAACATGTTGTCCAAGTTTTGTAATCACCAATCTAGTCTCATTACACTAACCAGCAGAATGATCAATATTTCTTAACATAGCAGATGTACCAACCTTCAACTTCTATGCATGATTAGGAACTCCAGAGCACTGTATACTATTCAGAAACTCCGGAGCATGGAGACCATCCAGTAGATCAGTATCGGAATCTGACCTTGAAGCTTCATCAGAACTTAGATATGTGTTTCCTTCGGTTTGATTAAGAGAGAGACCATGTCTACATTGACTATTTCAATGACTTCTAGCGTCAGCGCAAGAATGGCCCTCTCTTGCAAATATGAAGGGTCGTTGTTTCTGAAAAAGGATATGTACTCTCCACAATTGAGGCAACTGGGTATCCTGTCCCTTTTATCAGTAAATCGTCAAGAATTTCAATTGAAAAATGGCCATCATTTGGACCACCAATTATTTTGTCTCCAGTACTTGAGACCCAATCTGAAAAGGCTTTCAATTCAATAGAATTATTATCTTAGTTTCGATTTTAAGCCTCCTATTTTTTTTTTTTATCAATTTTAAAATTTTACAATGTTGCCATAAATATGAAAAGTTAAGTTAATAGTTGCAAGCTTTATATCTTGCCGGATATCTTTTGGAATAACATGCAAGATCTGTCTAAAATCTCCTCCAAAAAAATGGTTTTACCTCCAAAAGGTTTTGTCAAGCTCAATGGATTTTTGAATCTCAAAATGTCTCTCATAGTCTTGTCCAAGGTTCGAAACACTACTTGTTCATCATATGAGTTTCATCCTAAATAATAAGTTTAGTATTAACTACTAACTCAGCAAGCGGACTCCCTTTGTTTAATGTTGCAAGTTGAGTCTTCATTGGTAGCAAGATGAATAGAAAAACTAGAATGAGCTGTTCTACCTTATGGGAGAAGAAGCGATGTTATACCGTTTGATGCTACAATCAGTAGGATTTGCCCGTATTGCTGCTGATAAAGTTTTCTGCACAAATATTTTCCCTATACCTGCATACATGTAAAGAAAGAAAACCCCGTCTTGACCACCCTCAACAACATGCATTATTGTATCATAAACCCTTATTTGCTCATCTATTAGATTTGATAAAAAGCTATTTTTGTTTTCAGCTAACTGGTTTCTATAGTAACTCATCTCATCATGAATAAAACTGTTTGGCAAACTGAAAGATTAACAACCACAAGAAGCGACATTGTTGGAAAGTCACGGAGGCTTCTTTTGCCACTACGCAATATTTTTTCAATTTCCGCCAAAGTATAATCCTTTATTTCACAATCGTTAAGTTTCAAATTTGCAAGTTAACGTATATGGACACCACAATTAGAACCATCATATATTAAGCCCCGGTTTGGTCCAGGAAATTTCGGACAATTTTTTCCTCCAAACTCATTTATAATCACACGTTTTTATGGGACCCAACATTTTCACACATTTCATCCTATTTTCAACCACATATTCTATTAAAAATTCAAATTTTTTCCAGAATATCCTACACAAAATGGGCTCTTAGTAATTATAGTTAATATTTTTATAGATATCAAACAAAGAGCTTAATAACGTTATGATGCAAAAGTTTACGTTACCTTTAGAGAATATCATCTGATAAATACCTCAAACTTTTCTCCCACACAAATTCAGGGCTTGATAGAGAATTTGATAATAACAAAATTGCAAATAGAATTCTCAAACTGTTTACAGATCCCCCGGTGACTTGCTTCAGCTATCCCATCAACGTACTCTTTATCGTTATCTAACAAACCAAGAGTATAGCAAACATTTGTAAATGAATTGTGTTTAACGCCATTTATACATTTTACCTCTTCGTAGCTTTTTTGTATTCTAACTTTATTAAGCAGAATTCTTAGATAATATTGCTCTCGAAATATAAGAATGACGTGATTCGAAGCGCGGAATTAACGCCGAAAAGTTCCGAACCCAGGTTTGTTAGTGGACAGAGGAATCTTGACCCAAACTTCACGATGCAAGGATCAATGATGCGGTAGAGATAACCTCGAATTTTGAAATGCCCCAAGGATTTGTCCATTTTCCTTGATAAGTTTCTGATTATGAACGCCATAAAGATTATCAATTTTTGATAAGTTCTGGATGAACGCCACAAGACTATCAATCTTGATAAGTTCGGGTTTGTAATGTGAATCCACACATTTTCCAAGTTAAAAACACTCAAATTGTTTATTAAAAATCAAAGCTAACTATTACAATGAAGAAATAGCATATAAATAAGTAAAAATGACCTAACAACTAGGGTAGCTGCTAATGGGCTCAAAATAGAGTTCTAATTTACCTAAAACTGGAAAGGAAATAAAATCTACGAAATTTTGGCTCGCTCAAAAGTTACGGCCATGAAGATGCAACTTACGGCCTTAAGTTGCTTGCTGTTTAAGAGTTATGTCCGTGACAGTGAGACTTATGACCGTAAGTATGAAATCCAGGAATCTCTTGTTTGACCCGAGGGGTCATTACGGGTATGACATATGGAACTTACGGCCGTGAAAATGCTAGTAATCCTCGAACTTTTTGTTTGGCTTGAATATTTGATTTTTCGTCAAGCACACTATGATTCGTATCATACCCTCCTTCTTCGAGATGATACATCCCGAATCATAACTTTGTTCATGATGTTTCATTGCTTGTCCTGGATCAAATGGAAAATTATGGCCTCCATGACATGAATTCAATAAGTTGCACTCCTTCAATTGGTAACACATGGAAGTGTTGAAACATGAACTTCCTTGTCCATATGTAGTGTGGCTCAAACTCCCAATTGTAACCAACCTTCAAAAGAGATTTAAATAAAATAGGGTGGGGAATGTTAGTTTCAAATGGTACAAGGTATGGATCCTTGTACTCATGGCTCATTATCTCCAATTCATTTTTTCCAACAACAAGGCCCTTCTCTTCACCGTCCCCATTCTTTTCGACTTCTTGCTCAATAATTTCATTTTCTTTCTTCTCACAGTTAACCACCTCCTCTAATTCCACAATTTCATGTTCAACAATTTCTCCTAAATTTTTGGATTCAACCAACTCTTGCACATTTTCATTCTCAGCCACCTCACTTATCAATTCATTCAATTCCTCTCCACCACTCAAATGTGGATCTTCAACTTCAAAATTCAAAATTTGCACTTCTACCCCAAAATTCGGAGTTTCTTCAACTACTTCTAACTTCAATTCTAACTCACCCTCCTCCTTCTTAACATTATTAACCTAAGACTCTACCATAATATATTTTTCACTCTTCTTTAACCATTTAACCACTGCCTCTCTTTTATCCTCTTTCTCTTTCAACTTAGCCATTTTTTTTCTTTTTTGCCTCCCGTTCATACCCCATCTTTTCCTCATAAATTTCTTTTAGAATCTTCAAAATTGCCTTCAGATCAATTTCTTCTCCCCTCTTAACCTCAATTTCATCCCTAGGTTTATGATCACGCTTATAATGCCTCTCATAACTATAGTTTGTTTGAAATTGCTCATTTTTCAATTTGGCTCTTTTTTCATCTAATTTATCCAACCTCATCTTAACTTCATTCAAAAACCTCCACACACGATCTTTATCGTTAACCCTCCTAGATGAAGAGTTTTCTTGAAAATTTGACATTGCGAGATGTAAGGAAAAATGGAATGGAATGAAATATTTCGACACAAGACTAAGGAATGGATTTTGGAATTATTTGTGAATTTCGATTTTTTTATATATAAATCCGGAATTCGATTACGAGTGTGATGAAACAAACGGAACTGAATTCGGATAAGAATTGAAGGAAATAAACACTTTTGAAATTTTGTTGGAATTTTTTATGAATCAAAAACTGGGAGAATTTTACTGGCCTGAAGAACATGAAGAACAAGAAAACTCAAAAAATAAAAAATAAAAACTCAACAACAAGATATGGATAATTCTTATGGCAGACTCGATGATAAACATAAAAATTAAACTGGATAGGATAAATCCGAATTCAGAGTCTAGTTCTGATACCAAATGACGTGATTCTAAGCGCGAAATTAACGCTGAAAAGTTTCAAACCCAGGTTTGTTAGTGGACGGAGGAATCTTAACCCAAACTTCATGACACGAGGATTGACGATGCGGAAGAGAGAACCAAGACTTTCGAAACGCCACAAGGATTAGTCAAGTTTCCTAGATAAGTTTCTAATTGTGAACGCCACAAAGATTATCAATCTTTGATAAGTTCGGTATGAATGCAACAAGACTATCAATCATGATAAGTTCGGATTTGTAATGTGAATCCACACATTTACCAAGAGAAAAACACTCAAATTGTTTATTAAAAATCAAAGCTAACTAATACAATGAAGAAATAGCATATAAATAAGTAAAAATGACCTGATAAATAGGGTAGTCGCTAATGAGCTACAAATAGAGTTCTAATTTATCTAAAACTGGAAAGGAAATAAAATCTGTGAAAATCTGGCTCGTTCTGAAGTTACGGCTATGAAGATGCAACTTACGGCCGTAAGTTGCTTGTGGTTTAAGAGTTATGGCCCTGAATGTGAGACTTACGGCCGTAAGTATGAAAATCCCGAAATTTCTTGTTTGACCCGGGGATCGTTATGGTTGTGACATATGGAACTTACAGCCGTGAAAATGCTATTGATCCTCGAACTTTTTGTTTGACTTGAATATTTGATTTTCCATCAAGCTCACTATGATTCATATCAAAGAGGGACGTAAAACAATTGACCAATTGAAAATCCATGTTTCCTTACCTCGCACTCTCTCAACAATTGTTTCCATACAAATCAAATAGGATGTGTTGACGGTTGGAATATTGATATTCCAAGTCAGCAAGAAGAATAAGTGAATATCAGATATGCGAATAAAAAGTTATGCAGAAGAGGTGAATTCCAGTTCGGATCTTCACATATGGATTAATGTATTTATATTAGGCTTCCAATAGCTAAAGTTGATATCCCCTTATGAACCATTTTCCCTAGTATTTATAAGAAAAATGGATGAGCTGACTTATTACAATATCTGACTGTCTGACATTACGACATAACTAACCTAACTGAACTCTTACATAATACTAGGTAGTTGACTTTTGTGTTCTAACTAATTATATGTCGGAATAACTATCTCAACTACCATGTAAGAAAGTAGTTACGACCTCATTCAATCGTTAGGAATCAAGATTCGACCTGA
The DNA here is from genome assembly GCA_963555705.1 of Ligustrum vulgare. NCBI lineage: Eukaryota > Viridiplantae > Streptophyta > Magnoliopsida > Lamiales > Oleaceae > Ligustrum > Ligustrum vulgare. The sequence continues at coordinate 23,241,345 of OY743169.1, read as the reverse complement.
CTCTTCCACCTCGGATCTAAAGTGTAAACCTGGTCTATTGCTGCTGGGAGCGAACGAAGTCTACCAGACCTGACATGTCTAGGTCGGAAAACATGATTGCCACCACTTTATTTGTTTCCGGTAATGTTTACTCATTATCCGATCTGACACTGTCGGTCGGATCCACGTCGTCATCTAGGTAGGATTGTGATGCGTGTCGCAATGCACCAAAATAATAAATAATTCCTTACTCACTAAATATTAATTAATAATGTAGTAGCGAGAGTAAGGGTCGATCCCACGAGGAACGGAAACTAATTTTAGTTGTTCGATCAATTAGAATGGAATGGGGGGTTTGTTGTTTGAAATTGCTTGAATAAAAAATATGCATAAAAATAAACAATTAAATATGACTAGAGAATTAATATGAGAAGAAATTTTGTTCTCGGGTTTGGTTGTGCCCTCAATTATTGTTATACTTTTCCTTGTAACGTGTTTCTATCCCTAATTCAATTATCAATCATAAATAATCAACAAGCTCTGATTATCTAAATTCTTCCTTATGTATATTGATTCAAAACAAGTTCTTCGAACCAATTCTAGCCACGGACAATCCTAAATAAGCTCTTAGGATTTAATGCACGACTAGTATGAAAATTTAGAAGAATAGATTGAATTGGATCGTTAATTACACGAGCTCGAATTAATCAATCCAAGTTGAATTATTACTAAACCTGCACGAGATTTATTTGCTACTAAAGTAAAGATTCAATGACAATTACGGATCAAGAATCTAAACATAGCATAATCATGAATCCAAAGATCAATAATCCAATTGGCCAAATTAAACTATTAATCAAATAAACTCAATTGAACATTCAAAACATAATAATCCAACAATTGAAATAAAGGAATAAATTCACGCTACTAATTTGTAGGAAAAGAAAATAACATAATCAAGTTAACACAACTTCCCCTTTGAACAAGATATGAAATTTAGCCTAGCATGGTTGTGGTAGATTCTTCAAGTTGCTTCATGAATTCCACCGTATTCTTGCGCTTGAAAATCTCTCAAGAATGCTCTATATTTTTCTCTCAATTTTTCTCAATTTCCAGCCTCCTTTTTGTGGTGATTTTGCTCCTTTAATACTCCCAAAATCGTGCCCTAACTTTACCCTAAAGATATACCAAAGATAAACCTTGAATCAGATAAGGAAATTCCTTGGCGAGCAAGTTACGGCCGTAACTTTCCTTATTACGGCCGTAATTGGGATTCTGAAAATTTCCGGAATTTGGAAGTTATGGCCGTAACTTTATCATTTACGGCCGTAAATACATTTCTGCCGAGAAGCGCCTGTGCTCGATGTTTTGGTCATAACTTTCTCTTCCGAAGTCTGATTGTGGTGATTAAAGTTTCGTTGGAAAGAAAACTAACATATCTACAATTCCTTGTGAAATAGATCTTCTCAAATTCGAAAGTATTCTATGACAAAATTGAGCTTCAATCTATGACTAAAATTCATGATCACAATCTTTGCGAGTTTTTGATTTCCAACTTCATTACAAACCTTATTTGACCATAATTTTTGCATCTAATCTTCTTCCCACATGCCATTATTGATTTGGAGCTCTTTGAATATGCCCTTAAACCTCACTTCTTGATTTTTTTATATTTCTTTGGTCATGTTTCCTTTCTTTTCTTCTTTGCGATCCTGTATAACACAATAAATGAAAATGCATTAAACGATACTTCAATAGGATCAAACCAATAATAAAATGAGATAATAAGTGAATTAAATACATGCTAATAAAGCACTTATCAAATCCCCCCACACTTAAACCATTGTTCGTCCTCGAATTATGATGTGAAAGAAAAGAAACATAACTCAAACAAAAAGATAGACCTACAATCGGAAAGTCAAGGTTACAGCCCACTTCTCTTTTAGCATGAAAATTCAATTGCATAACCGGAGTGTGTTAGTGTGTGCAAGAGATGCATCATCCAATATCCTCTGAACAAAAATGAAAATCAATACCCCCGGCCCAATTCATTTCCCAATGTGGCTTGTATCCTCCCACCTCTCGTGAGTTCTCTCTTAACCTCTATCAATAATTTACTACATGGATGTTAGTTTTTGGCCAATATGAAATCACAGAATATAGACCAAGCAATTCAAACCACTCATAAGCATATGCAATGGGAATTAACACTCTCACTAGATATTTCTCTCTTCTCACAAAGTGTATAAGGGTGAGAATTTTCACTCAACTCACTGTATGGAGAATTTATTACCACAGACTGCTCAAATGTCATAACCGGAGCCAACAATAACACAAGTGCAAAGTAAAGTTCTTTATTTGGTTGTAACAGGGCTTCGGGTCGGGTAGAATAAAATGACATATTTCGGCTGAATCGAGAAGGAATTTCGCAAACTAATTCAATTCACAATGACATTACTTCCTTCACCCCTTAATATTAACTTCATTGTTTCCCGCTACCCAACTTTGTTCACACTTGAATCTCTATTTTTTTTTTCACAAGTTGAGTGTTTGACATCCTCAACTACTAATTTTCATGACTAAACTTCTTTTTTATTGCTTTTTCTCTTTGAATTTTTTTTCTGAGTACAGAATGCAACTTTTTCTCTTTTGTTCAAATCATTACGCAGTCACCAATTGGCTTGAGATAGAATTACATTCCCTGAATTCAGTCCATTACACAACCATCACCCAACACAAGATATTCATTGCAACTTCTTAGACTTAGACCACAGCACGATCCTTAATCAACAAAAGCTTACGAATCCCTTCTCTATGGGTTCAAGACAGAGACAGTGTAAAAGAAAAGGTATTCGTGGCTTGTAGCGTGGCATCAAAATTTCAAGGAAAGGCTAAGGCTCAAAAGGGCTTCTATTGGTACATGTATCATGGTAGGCCCTTTTAGCATGTCAAATTTGGTTTAACCTAATGCCTCTACTATATTTTGCACTTGAGTCAAGAAGCTACAACGGTATGCACAAGAAAGCACATCCAAGCACAAACCAACCATACAGGACACACATCATAAAATAGAGCTTAATATAAAGAGTAAAAGTAGCTCATAGGCTCAAAAGCTCACAAATTATGGTTTATATGTGCTTCTCCAATCCAATTATGAGTATAGGTCATTGCTTAGTCTTCATTCCGAACTCAAAATCTAGGGGATAAGGATAGAATGAAGTTACTCGGGGCGGTATTTTATCATATCTATTTTGGTTTGACTCAATTAGGTTGAAGAAATTTTTCAATTTGTCCCCATTTTCAAACTAATTCAAAAATTATTGGAAAACTCATCTCTATGTGCTCATTGTTTGTCCGATTATGCAATTTAGGAAGTTGGTGGTTCAAAAATAATCATAAGTGATGCCGCTTCCTATTAAACCGAAATGTGGGTCTAAGCACAATTAAAGCTAACTAAAAAAAAAATTGAATGAAGATGAATAAAATAGGGATAACAAAAGATAATAGATAATCATTCCCCCACACTTGAATTCCACATTGTCCTCAACGTGGAGCGTGACAATACAAAACAAAAGAGGGGAATGTGAATGGAATCAAAGGAAGGGACTTTTTTTATTTTTTATTTTTGAATGAAATTAACTAATAAGGAAAATGACAAAAATGAAAAAAAATAAATAAATAAAAAAATAAAAAAATAACAATTTGAGGGAGTAAAGAAACTCCCCTCTCGGGTTGCCTCCCGAGCAGCGCCTTTGTTTACTGTCTTTAGCTAGACTTGTTGTTTCCTCCTTCAACCGGGATTAGGTGGATTTCCAAAGCTCAACTTCTTTTTCATATTTTTCATTAGGACCTGCAAGACAGGGGGCAAAAGCATGTTATCAGAAGTTGGCAATGTAATACACGAGATTTTACCTGGCTTTTCACCATTTCCACTAAGTTTGAAAGTTTCTTGTACTGAAGAATCAATAACATTAACAGAATGAACAGGATTATCATCATCAAGGTAGTTTACAGAATCATAAATATTAAACTGAATAATCTCATTATCAAATTCCATGGTAAGTGAACCACTACTAACATCTATCTTGGTCTTAGATGTTTTCAAAAATGGTCTGCCTAGCAAAATAGGAGTGGAACTGGGTGAATGATCATCATTCATATCTAACACATAAAAGTCCGCTGGAAACACCAATCCTCTTACTTGCACTAGCACATCCTCAACTACCCCATCCGGATAGGCGTTAGAGCGATCAACTAATTGAATTATGACATCCGTTTCAATTAAATTGGAAAGTTTTAAAGAGGCGTATGTGGACCTAGGCATTACGTTAATTGACACTCCCAAATCTATCAAGGCCTTCTCAAATTTAGTTTCACCTATTATACAAGGGATTGTAAACATACTAGGATCCTTGCATTTTGGAGGTAATTTCCTTTGAAATAATGCAGAGACATTTTCTCCCATCATCACCTTCTCATTCCCCTTCAATTTCCGTTTGTTGGTGCATAGCTCCTTCAAGAACTTTGCGTATCGGGGTACTTGCTTGATTGCATCCAAAAGTGGAATGTTGACTTCCACTTTCCTGAACATCTCCAGGGTTTCTTTTTCCTTGCCCTCCTTGTTTGCTTTTGCTAACCTGCTGGGAAAGGGAGGTGGAGTCAGTTTAACATTTAAAGTGGGGTCAGTCTTTACCTGAGAGTTTTGTGAGGTGTCGTCTTTCTTTCCAACTTTTGTTTCTTCAACTTCCTCTTCAATTGCAGATGGTTTCATTTGCAGCCCCTCAACCTCCTTTCCCCTTCGCAGGGTTATGGCACTCACGTTCCACGGATTAACTTCAAGTTGAGATGGTAATTTGCCTCTGGATTGTGATTCCAACCTGTTGATGGCTGTAGCCATTTGACCCATCTGGTTCTCCAGATTTTGAATGCTAGACTTAGTATCCTGCTGAAATTGAAGTGTGTTAGACGCCAATGTTTTAATCATATCTTCAAGAGACATACCTGAACTTTGGGGTCTTTGGTGATACTGCCCTGGAGGTTGAAAATTCCCTTGTTGCTGGAATTGCCCTTGAGGTTTGTTGGAAATGAAACTCGGGGGCTTGTTAATTCCGTAGCTTAGGTTGGGGTGATCCCTCCATCCTGGATTGTAGGTATTAGAGTACAGATTGTACTGCTGTCTTTGGAACGGGAAACCTTCTGCAGCATTTACCTGTTCACCATTTCCCTCTTGCAACACTGGACAAGTATCTGTTGGATGTCCAAAATTCGCGCATATTCCACAGGTTTTGGCTTGTTGTAACTTTCCTACTGCAAGTTGTTTAACGAGATTTGTTAGTTCAAACAATTGACTTTCAATATTGGAACTACTTACCTCATTCACGCGCCGAACTTGCATATCCCTGTTGGAGTTGAACTGTTGAGTGTTCTCAGCCATATTAGAAATCAGGGCTCTCGCCTCTTCCGGTGTTTTGTCCATTAGCGCAACTCCACTTGCGGCATCTATCATACTCCTGTCCATCGGCAGCAGTCCTTCATAAAAATATTGCACCAAGAGTTTCTCACAGATTTGATGATGGGGACAGCTTGAGATGAGCTTCTTGAAACGCTCCCAATACTCGTACAATGTTTCGTTATTGTTCTGGCGCACCCCCACATATTTCCTTTCTGATGGTACCAACTCTAGATGCGGGGAAGTATTTCTCCAAGAAAAGCCTTTTCATGTCATTTCAAGTAGTGATTGTTCCAGATGGTAGACAATAAAGCCAGTCTGCGGTCGCATCCTTCAATGAGAATGGGAAAGCTCTCATTTTTATTTGCTCCTCGGTAATGCCCGTTGGCCTCATACTGTCGCATACCACATGAAATTCTTTAAGGTGTCTGTTAGTCTGTATGGGTCCTCACCGGGATGTCCTCGAAAAGTTGGCAAAAGATGAATCAATCCGGATTTTAGCTCAAAAGTTCTGCCTTCTTCCACTGCCGGAAAAGTGATACATAGCGGTTGTTGAGCAACATTTGGGGTAGCTAGTTGCTTGAGAGTCAGATTATTGTTAGCTACTGCCATTAGTTGTGCAGCTCTTCTTTGCTGTTGAAAAGTTCTCTCGATTTCTGGGTCAAAATCAAAAAATTCAAAATTAGTTGATCGAGTTTTATGCATATAAGCAAAGAAGTAGACAGGCAAGAATTTTTTTTTTTTTTTTGAAAAATTATAGAAATGAAGTGAAAATAAAATTAATAAAATAAAATGCAGAAAAAAAATAAAATTCTAATTAACTAAACAACTAAATTGGTTGACCGTTCCCCGGCAACGGCGCCAAAAATTTGATGCGTGTCGCAATGCACCAAAATAATAAATAATTCCTTACTCACTAAATATTAATTAATAATGTAGTAGCGAGAGTAAGGGTCGATCCCACGAGGAACGGAAACTAATTTTAGTTGTTCGATCAATTAGAATGGAATGGGGGGTTTGTTGTTTGAAATTGCTTGAATAAAAAATATGCATAAAAATAAACAATTAAATATGACTAGAGAATTAATATGAGAAGAAATCTTGTTCTCGGGTTTGGTTGTGCCCTCAATTATTGTTATACTTTTCCTTGTAACGTGTTTCTATCCCTAATTCAATTATCAATCATAAATAATCAACAAGCTCTGATTATCTAAATTCTTCCTTATGTATATTGATTCAAAACAAGTTCTTCGAACCAATTCTAGCCACGGACAATCCTAAATAAGCTCTTAGGATTTAATGCACGACTAGTATGAAAATTTAGAAGAATAGATTGAATTGGATCGTTAATTACACGAGCTCGAATTAATCAATCCAAGTTGAATTATTACTAAACCTGCACGAGATTTATTTGCTACTAAAGTAAAGATTCAATGACAATTACGGATCAAGAATCTAAACATAGCATAATCATGAATCCAAAGATCAATAATCCAATTGGCCAAATTAAACTATTAATCAAATAAACTCAATTGAACATTCAAAACATAATAATCCAACAATTGAAATAAAGGAATAAATTCACGCTACTAATTTGTAGGAAAAGAAAATAACATAATCAAGTTAACACAACTTCCCCTTTGAACAAGATATGAAATTTAGCCTAGCATGGTTGTGGTAGATTCTTCAAGTTGCTTCATGAATTCCACCGTATTCTTGCGCTTGAAAATCTCTCAAGAATGCTCTATATTTTTCTCTCAATTTTTCTCAATTTCCAGCCTCCTTTTTGTGGTGATTTTGCTCCTTTAATACTCCCAAAATCGTGCCCTAACTTTACCCTAAAGATATACCAAAGATAGACCTTGAATCAGATAAGGAAATTCCTTGGCGAGCAAGTTACGGCCGTAAATTTCCTTATTACGGCCGTAATTGGGATTCTGAAAATTTCCGGAATTTGGAAGTTATGGCCGTAACTTTATCATTTACGGCCGTAAATACATTTCTGCCGAGAAGCGCCTGTGCTCGATGTTTTGGTCATAACTTTCTCTTCCGAAGTCCGATTGTGGTGATTAAAGTTGCGTTGGAAAGAAAACTAAAATATCTACAATTCCTTGTGAAATAGATCTTCTCAAATTCGAAAGTATTCTATGACAAAATTGAGCTTCAATCTATGACTAAAATTCATGATCACAATCTTTGCGAGTTTTTGATTTCCAACTTCATTTCAAACCTTCTTTGACCATAATTTTTGCATCTAATCTTCTTCCCACATGCCTTTATTGATTTGGAGCTCTTTGAATATGCCCTTAAACCTCACTTCTTGATTTTTTTATATTTCTTTGGTCATGTTTCCTTTCTTTTCTTCTTTGCGATCCTGTATAACACAATAAATGAAAATGCATTAAACGATACTTCAATAGGATCAAACCAATAATAAAATGAGATAATAAGTGAATTAAATACATGCTAATAAAGCACTTATCAGATTGCCTATTAATAGGATGCATTTATTAAATCCCTTGCTTAAGTATATGTATAATTAGCATCCATCCAAGCTAAAAATTAGGGCCTGTTTGATCGATCAAAATTTTCAAGGAAAAAGAATTTTTTTCCAACTTTCCTCCGTTTAATTGCAAATATTTTATGTGGAAAATTTTTTCCTCTCCCCACCCTCATGCTCCTATTTTCCTCGGTTGTGTTGAAATTGTTTTCTTTAGCTTTTGATAAGAAATAGTTTTTCATATTAGCTGAAAATTAGTTTTGCGTCACGTTTGATTTGTTTTGTTGTTGTTAATTGAATTATTTTTTCCCAAAAATAACATTATTATTATCAAGTACAAATGTATTAAAAAAGTAAAAAAAATTGATTAAAATAGCAAAATTTTACTTTATTTGCCATGAAAAATAATGTCAATTAAATAATAAAATTTGAAAAATCTCCCACTTTTTTCACCTAGAAAATTAAACAAATCAAACACTTTCAATTGATATTTGGCAAAATATATTACCACTATAAATTATACTAAATACTCCACATTATATTTATACCACTAATAAAATATTTTTTTTTATAAATACACCACACTACAAGTACAAATATACCCCTTATCTAATTATAAAAAACAAAAGTGATAGATATTTACACCAAAATTGTATCGTGAATTCCCTTTCTCTCAATTCATTCCCTTCTCTCAACCCCATCCTACTACCAAATGAAATTCTTCAACTATAACAATTTTTTTTTTTTTTTTTAATCAAAAACAGGGCATATCATCAATGTCAAACAAGTACATAAAAAATGTAGAAGTGCCAATTATTTATTTTATTTTCTATGTGCAACCAAACTCTTGCACAGATTTCTAATCTCTATTTTCTTTTACGAAGTTTGCTATCACAACAACATCAAGATGTTCTTAACATTTATATTGTTAAACATCTTTTACTGTGTACCATGTCATATTAAACTGATTTGACTTGTTGATTTTGAGACAATTAAAGCAATCATCATGTTAAGAACACTTTGGACGTTAAGAAAAACATGTTTTTGAATGTCTCAATCCGTGCTTTAAAAACATAAATATAGAGAATAGAAGAACAATATTTTAAAGATTGTGGTGTACATAAAAATAGTGAGAAAAAAATTAAACGGATATCTATGTAATTTTAAATTTGTCTATTTTTGTAAACAAATAAAATACTTAAAAATGTGGTGTAGAAAATAAGTTTTGTAGTGGCCATATAGCCACCCTTGATATTTTTCACGAAAATAATTTCTTGGCAAATAAATTCCTTGAAAAATATTTTCTTTCTACCCATTTTTCACCATCGCAATCAAACACACCATTAATGCATTCACCGTAGGTCTGCTCATGACATCATATAATGCATTAGTAGTTGAGAATACAATATCTCCCTCATTGGAAGATGGAAATCCAATCTCTCGATTGGTGGATCTCTGCAACGAATATCAAATCCAAAAATTCTCCAAGCGGCCTCGCATGGTGAGATATATTGAAAATCATATTACATATTTATTTCATCAACTTGATCCTACACGTCATTATCATCAGTTCTACGATAAAAAATGTTACAGTAACAAGATCATGTCTTTTGTTGACATACTTGAACATATACTTTATTGATCTGGACTAATTGCACTGTTCGACATTTATATGAGAAGCATATTTTAAAAGCAAGAAACAATTGTGTAGAATGACGTATCTGTTATCCAACTCAATCCCATTCTTTTCAATTATTCTACCATTGTGTGTCCTTCTGTATACTAGATAGTCATACTCATTAACAATAGTGCAATCTACGTATCTCTTAATTTGGAAAATGATTTAAGCATCTTCCATCCAACATACACAGAGAATTATTTCGCAAAATGCTGAATGCCCACGCATCATCAATTTTTTTTACAAGAGAGTGGTAAATTGAATCAATTGCCTCATTAGAAACTTCAATTGAGATGATCTTATCAATATTTTCATAGGTTGGATACTTGTCCTCTTGGTATTAAAAGAGAAATATGTGTGCATGTGGCAACCCGCATTATTGGAACTCAACTGTAAATATAACTAAATAAAAAAATTATTTTATTTCTATCTATTCCCATCTTATTAATATATGACGTAATCCCATAACTTTAAATAAAATACTATTAAGAATTGTAGCGCCCCGAGTTCCGTATACCCGATTCACTACGTCATTTTCTGTCTAAATTTTTCGAATAATATTTTTGCGGAAGAAATAATTGAAATTCATTTTTGGCAACATTAAATAAACTGTAATGGCCGATAAAATTGAAACATTTATGAAACCATTTGAAATAGTAAATCGAACCATTAATTTTGTAAAGAAATTGACAATGTCATAATTTCTCAAATAAATGAACTTCTCTAAATTATTCGATTGTTTGGAAAAATACGGAAATCATTAACGTCAAACTTTCAACCGTTTAACGATTATTGCCACCATCATTCATCGCTCGCCACCGTCTCCGAAATCTGCAAAACTGTTAAAAAGTAGGGTGAGTATTTCATGGGGGAAATACTCAGTAGACTCATCGCAAATTAATTTAATTTATAAGATGATTAAACACATAAATCCCGGCTCTTTATAAAACGGGCATTGATAGAGCTTCTTTATAAAACGGCTCTTGATAAAACTCATATTGTGCATTACAGCACGGGACATATTTTGCAAATCATAGGCTCTTTGAAAATAGCTCTTTGAAAACAGCTCTTTGAAAACCATATACTTATAAAACATTTTAATTATGCCAAGCATAATTTCTTTTGAAAGCATAACATAAGATAGGATTGAAATCCTCATAAACATAAAGAGACACAAGAACTTTACCGAACTTAGGTGGCAAGAATTCTTATGCAGTAAAATCATAATAACAGTAAAATCACAGTAACAGTAAAATCATAATAACAGTAAGTATACCAAAACATAATTCTTGAAATTCATAGGGATCATTTCCATCATAACATAAGATAGGATCGAAATCCTCATAAACATATGAGACAGGAATTTTACCGAACTTAGGTGGTAAATCCTCATAAACATATGGAAACATAGGAATTTTACCGAACTTCGTGGCAAATCCTCATAAACTTATGGAGACACAAGAATTTTACCGAACTTCGTGGCAAGAATTCTTATGTGCATAGCAATGATCCAAAACATATAAAACATTATCGTAAAAACATAGGGTATACTTACTTTTCATAAAAACATAAGGTATATTTACCTTTCATAAAACATACTTAATTTTCTTGAAAATTGACTTTCACAAGTCACATGACATTTATATGAAATCATAATTTAAATCAATTAATAAGTGCGAGTCTACCTCAAATCCGATGAGTGCAAAGTTGAGCGGGAATGACTTCAATTTCTTTGAATTCTCCGTACGCTTCGTCTTAGCCAATAAGTCACTTTAGTATATCGAATATATAGTTCAAAATGATAAATTATAATTTGAGGACTAAAATTGATGTTTTGAAAGTTGAGGGACTAAAATGAATACTTTGAAAGTTCAGGGACTAAAATAGATATTTTGAAAGTTGAGGGATTAAAATGAATACTTTTGAAAGTTGAGCTTAAAAGTAAATCAACGGTGACTGAAATAATAGATTTTGAAAATGAAAGGGCTGATTAAAACTCATTTAAAACTTTGGGGCTGAAATGGATAACTTAAAAAGTTGGGGACTGATTTGAAAACCTTTTAAAACTTGGGGACCAATATTGCAATTTCTGAAAATAAATATATATTATCAATCTCTTTCTCTCTACCCTAATCAGATGCATTCGAAGATAAAGAGAGGCAAAGACGAAGGCGGAGACAGAGATGAGGCAGGGGTTGTGACGAACCAATCTTCAACCGGGGATTTTCCGGTGCAACGCCGGCGCTGGGATGGGGTAATAAAAAGGCTGGATTTTTGGTGTTGATTCGAGGTGAATCTGAGGCTCAAGATCCGATCTTGGCTGCGATTTCCAGTGACAAATCCGTTCACTGGCGGCGGTCGAAGTAGGTAGGTATCTGAGTTCATTTATCATTGGGTTTCAATTTGGGTTTTGATTTTGAGTTTGGGCTGAACTTGGAGATTCGAGGTTGGGCAGTGTTGAGGCGGTAGTGGTCGCGAGTGACTGCAGAGGCGATCTTGGAGTTAATGGTGGAATTGGTGACTGGAGCTGGAGGTAGTGATTCTGGTTTCTGATTTAGGTGATTTGGGGATTGACTTGATCTTGGAGTTGCTAGAGGTGATGGCTGTTTAACAAATCGGAGGTGAGTTGGAGATGGTACTTGGCAGTGGAACTGGATCGGCTGTGAACTGCTGATGATGGCAGTTGATGATAGTGATGATTCAGAGACTCTGGTGGTGGATTGAATTTAGTGACAGGGAGTGAAAATGGATGAAGCTGAAGTGATTGCCTGAAATGAAGTTGGGTGGATGCTAAACTGAAATTGTACAGGGGTGGTTTGGGATTCGGTTGGGTGTCCACCTGAAGGGCAGTGTGCGATCGGTGGTTTTGACATTGATGATGATGATGCTGATTGTCTGATTTGGAGATCAAAACGGGAAGAAACGAAATGGGTGGTGGTACAGATGAAGACTGCAGTGGCATTGTTTGGTGAATTGAGGATGATGGTTATGAACTGATTGTAGATTGATGATGAAGATTTCGCAGGTGATTATATACAGATTGGGTTTGAAATTGTGGAATTGAGGTAAGTGGAGGTAATGATGTGATAAGTGGAGCATGGGTTGGTTTGGTGAAACCGTGGTGGAGTTTTAGGTTGAGTAGGAATTAGATTAGATGTAAAGTGTTAGAATAAAATGATTAGGTTTTGTTGTGGTTTAAAGGAAAAGAAAAGGAAAAAGGAAATGATTAAAGGGGAGACATGAGGAATCAAAATAAATAATAGAATGGAATATGGGTTGTGCCATGATTTGAATTGTGCAGATTGAATCTCGTAGGAGTAGAGATAGTATTTGAATAAGGTAGTGAAGGTGGTTGGTGAGGATGAATTATGAAATTGGGAATGAGATGGAAAGTGATCAATATGGAGGACATAATAATGTGAAGAGGAATCATTGAATGGAATACTCATAATTGGAATGATAAAATAAAGAAATGGTGGTTTGTGTCTTGCCGTGTTATATGATGATAATGATGGTATTGCTTGTGAATGGAGAATAAGAGGGATATATGTATTGATTTGGTATTATAGAATAAGATAGTGTAGAATTTGGTGTAATATGAAATAGAAAATGGTGTAATATTCTTTATACAAAATGATGATGTTTTTGGACTGAAAATACATTTGAATAAGGAAAATTGAGATATTTTAATAAATTTGGAATTCAAAATGATTTTGAAAATAATACTTTGAATAAATAATTAAAATAACATAATTTTAGAAATTCGGATTTTAATTTAAAATCGAACAAATTCGATATTTCTTGACTTGGCTAGACGAATCCGTCGCGGCGTTTACTTAATAAAAATTGGTGAAATAGTAGCGACACAATTAAAATAATTATTAATTGCATAAAAAATCTTGGTCGCTACAATCTTACCCCCTTAAAATAATTTCGTCCTCGAAATTAAACTTACTTGATCTTATGATTTCTGAATACTTAATCAGAATCTCTTCTTCTTCTTCTCTTATGTAGCATCATCGCTACCATATTTAACCCAACCATATTTAACCCACTGGACTTTGACTAAATGCATCACTTTGTTTTTTCAAGAACATGGACTTTTCTATAGACATATGTGTCTACTCAAAAATTCTTCTGAATCGTAAGTGACTGAAAGTTCACTATTCTTTGAATTCCATTATTATGAACCAAAGACAACATAACTTATTTATAGATGATCAACTTATTTCATAATCTCAATACATCATCACCTTCAATTATTATCATCATATCATTCCTTACAATTTTCTATTGTACCTTTATATTCATCTAACCTTACGTTCATCATCATTATCTCACATAATCCCAAACAACATCATGTCTCTTTACTAATTTCTGTAATTCCATAAAAAAAATCTCTTCAAGTTTTCATAAATCTTTACTGATATATCAAACCATAATAATTTGTCATCTCTAAACTTCTTATCATCGAATATTCCCAAAATAATCAAAGAATTACCTGAATATTCTCTTTACGTAATATACCCAAACATATCAACATAATATCATAAACTTATCTTTCCAATATTAGTAACCCAAAATTCAGAAAACAAATATCTTCCAAATAACTAAGATTCTTTACTTAAATGTCACCACATTTCCTGCAAAGTATTTCTTTCACTTATACATACTTATGAATTCTGATTCAATACGGTCCTTATTTCTCTTTCACGTATTCCCGTATCATCTCACTATACCTTGATTATTATACCAAAAATATCAGTACCAAAATCCAATAAAATATTCCATATCTCCAATCTTATCAACAAATTTTCTTTTGTCGAGAAAAATGACAGCGCATTAACTCTTGTTCCCACTTTTCATTTTTCTATTCCATACTTTAAATCATACATCAAGTACTCGGTATCAAATACTCATTCTAGCTGAGAGCTAAGATACTAACTTAAAACAGCATCACAAGGATCAAATATGTTATTCTCAAACTTAAGAAACTTCACTAATTTCCCAAATCTGAAATTCAAAATTAGAATTTTCTATTCTCCCAAACTTCAATTCATATCACACTTTATGAACAATACTCTGATTAATTTTATCACCATTAAATAAGACTTCTGTAAATCATATAGGATTCCTCATCAAATTTACTTAACCCAAAGATACAATCCCATAATTTAAAATCACACAACTGATCATCTCAGATTTTCCATTATTGTAGCCAAAATATTTACTCACTTCAAAAGTACAACCAATAATAATTAATCGAAACTGTATCACTAAATCTTTAAATAAACCCATATATTATGACTAAAAATGACAATTCTCAATTGTAGATAATATTTCACCATAATGCAATAAACCAACAAAATAAGATCATCGAACTCAATATTCACACGATTCTTCCCTGGATAACCATAACATCCATTAACCGTCTAGTCGTCATATCTATCACGTACCTTATACATCAATCTGATCACTAATATTATATATCAATTTCTCAGACTAAAAAAAAAAATCTTGGATTCTACCATGGTCCCTCTTCTGAACACCATTCCAAAATAAGTCATCACTGTAAAATCTTATCCCTATTTTCCTCAAAATTCATATCCTTATAATACTCTCCAATACAAGTGATCATTCCTTACAAGTGATAAATTCATTCCCAAGAATAATTAAGATTCTTCCCAATAATGCCCTTATACTTGTCTTCACTCGTCTTTCAAAATATAACTTATCATTTACTCAATCTTGCTTATGAACTTGCAATTCTAAACTCAATTCTCTTAGTGATTGCATACCATATTATGCTCTTATTTCCAAACGATAAAATTCTGGACAGAGTCTCCCTTGTAATTTGGACTTATCCCAAACCATAAGCATACTTCATAATCACAATAATAAATAACTCCACATTTGATCACAACAATCTAAAAATATTGAAAACGATTCCAACATTTCAATATCATAAAAAATATCCCATAATTCAATTCATAATTCCTCAACATAACAATTTCAAATCATATTTTTTTCAATATCACAATATCACTTCCTTTCATACCTTAATTGTCTCAAAAGATTACTCATACTTATAAATATATACCATAAATCATATTCCCAAAATTTATTCACAAGGCCAAACTTCATAATAAATTTCTCTTCAACATAGAGGCATAATTCATTTACTCAACATAATATCAATTACTTAAATACCAAAAACTAAGAACCAAATCTTTAAATCTCTAACTTCATAATGCTTCTCATAAAAGTCTCAATAAAATCATATCAGTTATAATCTTAACATCTTATCACAACTTCATAACTGGCTTGCTATTTCTCGTTTAATCTAAACGATAGATAATCTGAACATATAATCAAATCCTTTCCGTTGACTTCTCATACTTAGTGCCATGTCTAAAATCAATTATGCAAAGTCCATCTAGGGTTCATCATTTCTAACTCGAGGACAAAAATTATTTAAAAATCATTCTTAAATCATACTATTCCCATTATGCTCAACACTCGTTTTCTTTCTTAAAAAAATTTCTCATAATCATACATTAAAGCATATAAGTTATGACAAAGCATAACAACATCATTATTTTCGAAGAAATACATTCTTATTTCTCATAAATCATAAGTATCCGAAATACTCTTCATTCTTTCTCATAAATCAATAAAATGAGTATTCGAAATACTGAAATAACTTTAAACATTATAAACTTCTTTACCTCGGAGTTGGTGGAACGAATGATGGTAGTGGCAATCTTCATCAATAAAAATCTTATAATGAAAATATTTCTTGAAAATTCTTTTTGAAAATTTTACCAGTCTACAGAAACGCAGACTAGCTCTGATACCAACTTGTAGCGCCCCGAGTTCCGTATACCCGATTCACTACGTCATTTTCTGTCTAAATTTTTCGAATAATATTTTTGCGGAAGAAATAATTGAAATTCATTTTTGGCAACATTAAATAAACTGTAATGGCCGATAAAATTGAAACATTTATGAAACCATTTGAAATAGTAAATCGAACCATTAATTTTGTAAAGAAATTGACAATGTCATAATTTCTCAAATAAATGAACTTCTCTAAATTATTCGATTGTTTGGAAAAATACGGAAATCATTAACGTCAAACTTTCAACCGTTTAACGATTATTGCCACCATCATTCATCGCTCGCCACCGTCTCCGAAATCTGCAAAACTGTTAAAAAGTAGGGTGAGTATTTCATGGGGGAAATACTCAGTAGACTCATCGCAAATTAATTTAATTTATAAGATGATTAAACACATAAATCCCGGCTCTTTATAAAACGGGCATTGATAGAGCTTCTTTATAAAACGGCTCTTGATAAAACTCATATTGTGCATTACAGCACGGGACATATTTTGCAAATCATAGGCTCTTTGAAAATAGCTCTTTGAAAACAGCTCTTTGAAAACCATATACTTATAAAACATTTTAATTATGCCAAGCATAATTTCTTTTGAAAGCATAACATAAGATAGGATTGAAATCCTCATAAACATAAAGAGACACAAGAACTTTACCGAACTTAGGTGGCAAGAATTCTTATGCAGTAAAATCATAATAACAGTAAAATCACAGTAACAGTAAAATCATAATAACAGTAAGTATACCAAAACATAATTCTTGAAATTCATAGGGATCATTTCCATCATAACATAAGATAGGATCGAAATCCTCATAAACATATGAGACAGGAATTTTACCGAACTTAGGTGGTAAATCCTCATAAACATATGGAAACATAGGAATTTTACCGAACTTCGTGGCAAATCCTCATAAACTTATGGAGACACAAGAATTTTACCGAACTTCGTGGCAAGAATTCTTATGTGCATAGCAATGATCCAAAACATATAAAACATTATCGTAAAAACATAGGGTATACTTACTTTTCATAAAAACATAAGGTATATTTACCTTTCATAAAACATACTTAATTTTCTTGAAAATTGACTTTCACAAGTCACATGACATTTATATGAAATCATAATTTAAATCAATTAATAAGTGCGAGTCTACCTCAAATCCGATGAGTGCAAAGTTGAGCGGGAATGACTTCAATTTCTTTGAATTCTCCGTACGCTTCGTCTTAGCCAATAAGTCACTTTAGTATATCGAATATATAGTTCAAAATGATAAATTATAATTTGAGGACTAAAATTGATGTTTTGAAAGTTGAGGGACTAAAATGAATACTTTGAAAGTTCAGGGACTAAAATAGATATTTTGAAAGTTGAGGGATTAAAATGAATACTTTTGAAAGTTGAGCTTAAAAGTAAATCAACGGTGACTGAAATAATAGATTTTGAAAATGAAAGGGCTGATTAAAACTCATTTAAAACTTTGGGGCTGAAATGGATAACTTAAAAAGTTGGGGACTGATTTGAAAACCTTTTAAAACTTGGGGACCAATATTGCAATTTCTGAAAATAAATATATATTATCAATCTCTTTCTCTCTACCCTAATCAGATGCATTCGAAGATAAAGAGAGGCAAAGACGAAGGCGGAGACAGAGATGAGGCAGGGGTTGTGACGAACCAATCTTCAACCGGGGATTTTCCGGTGCAACGCCGGCGCTGGGATGGGGTAATAAAAAGGCTGGATTTTTGGTGTTGATTCGAGGTGAATCTGAGGCTCAAGATCCGATCTTGGCTGCGATTTCCAGTGACAAATCCGTTCACTGGCGGCGGTCGAAGTAGGTAGGTATCTGAGTTCATTTATCATTGGGTTTCAATTTGGGTTTTGATTTTGAGTTTGGGCTGAACTTGGAGATTCGAGGTTGGGCAGTGTTGAGGCGGTAGTGGTCGCGAGTGACTGCAGAGGCGATCTTGGAGTTAATGGTGGAATTGGTGACTGGAGCTGGAGGTAGTGATTCTGGTTTCTGATTTAGGTGATTTGGGGATTGACTTGATCTTGGAGTTGCTAGAGGTGATGGCTGTTTAACAAATCGGAGGTGAGTTGGAGATGGTACTTGGCAGTGGAACTGGATCGGCTGTGAACTGCTGATGATGGCAGTTGATGATAGTGATGATTCAGAGACTCTGGTGGTGGATTGAATTTAGTGACAGGGAGTGAAAATGGATGAAGCTGAAGTGATTGCCTGAAATGAAATTGGGTGGATGCTAAACTGAAATTGTACAGGGGTGGTTTGGGATTCGGTTGGGTGTCCACCTGAAGGGCAGTGTGCGATCGGTGGTTTTGACATTGATGATGATGATGCTGATTGTCTGATTTGGAGATCAAAACGGGAAGAAACGAAATGGGTGGTGGTACAGATGAAGACTGCAGTGGCATTGTTTGGTGAATTGAGGATGATGGTTATGAACTGATTGTAGATTGATGATGAAGATTTCGCAGGTGATTATATACAGATTGGGTTTGAAATTGTGGAATTGAGGTAAGTGGAGGTAATGATGTGATAAGTGGAGCATGGGTTGGTTTGGTGAAACCGTGGTGGAGTTTTAGGTTGAGTAGGAATTAGATTAGATGTAAAGTGTTAGAATAAAATGATTAGGTTTTGTTGTGGTTTAAAGGAAAAGAAAAGGAAAAAGGAAATGATTAAAGGGGAGACATGAGGAATCAAAATAAATAATAGAATGGAATATGGGTTGTGCCATGATTTGAATTGTGCAGATTGAATCTCGTAGGAGTAGAGATAGTATTTGAATAAGGTAGTGAAGGTGGTTGGTGAGGATGAATTATGAAATTGGGAATGAGATGGAAAGTGATCAATATGGAGGACATAATAATGTGAAGAGGAATCATTGAATGGAATACTCATAATTGGAATGATAAAATAAAGAAATGGTGGTTTGTGTCTTGTCGTGTTATATGATGATAATGATGGTATTGCTTGTGAATGGAGAATAAGAGGGATATATGTATTGATTTGGTATTATAGAATAAGATAGTGTAGAATTTGGTGTAATATGAAATAGAAAATGGTGTAATATTCTTTATACAAAATGATGATGTTTTTGGACTGAAAATACATTTGAATAAGGAAAATTGAGATATTTTAATAAATTTGGAATTCAAAATGATTTTGAAAATAATACTTTGAATAAATAATTAAAATAACATAATTTTAGAAATTCGGATTTTAATTTAAAATCGAACAAATTCGATATTTCTTGACTTGGCTAGACGAATCCGTCGCGGCGTTTACTTAATAAAAATTGGTGAAATAGTAGTGACACAATTAAAATAATTATTAATTGCATAAAAAATCTTGGTCGCTACAAGAATATATAAATATTACATGCCTTAAATCTTCCAAATTCCTGTTATGTCTAAGATCTCTAATCAAGTGATCTAACTTGATCTTAAATATTCTACATAGTATATCGGGCCGATTCTCGACTACTAAACCTTAGCTTTCAACGAAACATACAACATGTGGTCACTTTGAATTGAATGTAAATGTAATAAAGAGATTCAGATATCCAGCTCACTTACAAATAGCTATTTTATCTTGATAATTTGGATCATGTAACTTGCCCCACCAGTGAAAGAAGATGGTAAAATCACACAATTCCCAGAGTAGAATGATTCTTTTCTCCCCTTAAAATTTCTTATATCAAGCCTCTATAAATCTTAGATCTCAGGTCTTTCTGATGAGCGCGTATGATAGACATGAAGATTCAACCATTGTGTATGCATCGACTAAGAATTGCTGGAACAATCTTCTTGTAAATGAAATATTTGGAGGCTCAAATTCCCTTTTTTCCAGTCTATACGAAAAAAATCTCTCATCGTTACCCTTTTTCTTAAAGTAGATGGAGTTATGTTCAAATATCTTGGGGGAGCGTACTCTCGATACCCATCCTCACCATAGGGAAAAGGCAAATGGTATTGAAGACCAAGATATGAAGCATCTGATTTGTTACTTTGCTACAACTCTCCTGTCTAAGTTTCGATTATGATATCTCTATTAGCATGAGATGTTTCAAAGTATCCAAAAAATTAATGTTGCAACTTCATATATAGATGGAAGGTTGTACCTTCAACCATCTTGTTCTATTCTTCAAATGAGCCTTAGCTTCATATTTGATGACATATTTTGACGAATTGTCTCTCACCATCCGAAATGACTTTACTAATACATTGTGTTGATCAAGCACTATCTTCAAATCAACTACAATCTCAGCATGAATCTTGTTGGTATCAGATTTCCAACTGTTAAACAAAGGCATGCTCCCTTGATTCACACTTGAATCAATTTTACGACACATCGATGTAAAGAATAACATCATGCTGTACGTTATAATATTTTCAAGAAAATGTTTTCTTTTTTCACTTCCGCCATACATCAAATCATTAAGCACTAGTGGAGGATGTTGCATCTTTGGGAGCTCCACTTTTCTTTGCATAAACCCAAAGCGAATCTCGATCTTAATAATTTATAATGCTTGCCAATCCGTTCATCATACTAAAACACAGCACCACGATAATCACATATGTAATTGGGATCTCTAATATCCCAATAATCTGCACAAAATATATATACATTGATAAGAACTTTGCAAGCAAACATTATTAATTTTGAATAAGTGTTTTTTTAAACATGCAAACAACTGAAATGTCAATAATTTGTTTTATTTAATTCGTCTTGAAATTTATCTTGGTGAAAACAAAATACATGAATCATCCAAAATCTTTAGCCGCGTGTATCATTTTATTCTAAGGTTATATATATATATATAGCTAAATTTTGCTTTATTTTCCATGAAAAATAATATCAACCAAACAATAAAAATTGAAAAATTTTCCACTTTTTCCACCTGAAAAATTAAACCAATCATACATATTAAACTTTCAATTCTCAGAAATTTAATTCCCTAGAATTCAATTATCTGGAATTCATTTTCTTTCCCACAAAATTCAATTATCTGAAATTTAACAACTTTTGAATTGGATGCGAAGATTTTTTTTAAAATATTTTTATGAAAGTCTGTAAAGTATTAACTTTTAAGTTATAAAAATTGTCTATTATTTATCTCAAGACTTTGGGAGACTTTAGCTAAATAATAATAATAAATAAATAAAATAATAATTTACATTTTCTCTTTTTATAATATTCTTTTTCTTCTTCTTTTCTACCAATCTTAGGACTATGATTAAAATCAGACTTTTAGTAGATTTTGATAAAATGAGATATTGAATTAAAAAATTGTGGGTCCCTGAAAATATGTGATTGAGATTGATGTTGATTTTAACTTAGATTAAAAAAATGGATTTTAATCAAAATTAAACAGGCTTTAAAAATTTATTATCTTTCTTTTCTCATTGATCTCTATTTTGTTGTTTCTTTTCATTCTCTACAAAAAAGAATTATTGATAATTAAAAATTCTTATGAATTTTTTTTTTCCTTTTTGTCATTCAATTTTTTTATGTAAAAGATTAGTTTTTAATAAAATATAATATTTATTGTTAAATTTTTAATATATTGATAAGTTAATTATTTTTTGAAATTCTAAGCCTCCGTTTGGCAAAAGTTTTTTGTTTATAAACAAATAATGTGATATTTTCGAGGTAAAATATGTGACTTTTTGAAAATAAGTGTCGTTAAAAATTGAATTTGAGAAATGTATTGTTTATAAATAATTTACCATATGGATGCTTAATAACACTAAACATTAGGATATTTCTTTTCCTTTTTTTGGGTAAGAAAATACTTGAGATTTTATATAAATATATATTTTTATTTTTTTATCGAATTAAGTTGATTAATTTTTTTAAAAATATTTTCAACATATGGTGGAAGGGGATGAAAATGTGAGAATACAAAGTTTTCAAAAGTCCACAAAAGTCTATAAACATTTTAAATGAAAGTCAAATAAAGTCTATGAAAGACTTCCACTAATTCCATACAATTCTATGAACATCTACAATATCCACAAAAGTCCCCACTCTTAAGAAGTCTATAAAAGTCCTCAAAAATCTCAATTGAATAAATCTCCCTAAATTTCTGTATGTTATATAATTTAGAGAGAAAATGAGAGAATAGGGAGAAAATGAATTTTTTCTATTAGATCAAAACCAAAGCCCATATTTATAGAGGCGAGAAAGGGGTACAATCTTCATAATGTAAATTTTATAGGGATATAATAGTCATTCACATTAAATATATAATTGATAACACTCCCCCCTTGAATAGGGATGTCAATAATACTCACGAACCCGATACCCGATGGAGATCCGACATAAATGGGCGGGGATTACCCGACTAAATGAGTTCGTGAGGTAGGGTATGGAGGTAAATTTTAAAACCCGACATGTGTATGGGTCGGATGTGGGTTTTACTACAATACTCATACCCGACCCGCATACTCATTAATTTCCTTTAAAATTTATAGAATTTAAAACAAAAGTGATTGTTAAAAAAAATAAATAAAAAAATAAAAAATAGAACCCAAATATCTATTGACATTGTTATCGTCTAAACCTTAATATATTTAAACTATTGACTTTGTTAACGTCTAAAAAAATTGTTCAAATTCGCTTGTATAATTTCAACATATAACAAGCTTTTTTCAACTCAAATTCAAGTGAAGCCCAATATTTAACTGATTCAAGTTAATCCAGAGCACCTATAACCTATTTATAGCCTAAAAAAATAATAAAAAAATAAATAATTAGTAAAGGATTTTAAATGGGTATAGAAGCAAACCCGGCTCCGACCCGCACCCACCCGCAATTTTTAAATGAGTATATAGGTAGGGTATGGATGTTGTAAATATTTAGTGGGTAGGGTACGAGTTTGGAAAACCCGACTCATACCCAACCCATTGTCATCACTACCCTTGAATGACTCGTTTACAATTCTTAACACAGTTTCTATCTAAGTGAAAAGTTGATCCGGACTATGGTTTCCAGTCTATCTTAATTTTCGCTATGCATATATGATCCGAAACCTTACAAGCCTAACTTTTGATATACAACCATTGAAGAACAGCCTGATTATCAACGTTCTTGTATTGCTCGTATAGTTTTCTTTGAATAAAATAATCTCAAGAATTTTAGAATATATTCTTCTTGTATTGCTCCTGAAAAGAGACTTGTCAATTATTTTCTGACTTATAAAAAAGTTATATTCTGAGTTCAAACATTTTTTAAATTTAATTATGATTTTATTTTAAGGCAAAATTTTTATTTTACTTTAGCATATTAATTTTATCCATTAATTTACGTTGCATTACCAAATTTACTGCCATTCTAGCTTTTGTGTGGTAAAAATTGTGTATAATTTTTGTTTATAAACGAATACGTGACAACATTCATTTTATTGAAGGAAATGGTGGCCAATAATAGAGTCATCGAGCCACTTTTCAAAATACCACTTGACCAATATTTTGATATATTAAATATATCTAAATTAAACGAATATCTACAATTCTCACTTCACCCCCATTTTGAACTTGATATTTGAAGAGTCAAATAAGTTCTCTCATTGTATAGAACAATCCTTCAAAGTTCTCCAAATTTTTAGCATCAAATCTTCATCTTCGTCTCCATGTTAATTTCCAACTTTATCTCTATCTTTCATATTGTATGGTAATGATTATTTTTTAAATTTGTTAATTATTTTTTAAATTTTCTTTCTTTTGATGTTGTAAAACTTGCTTTGATATTCAAAGATTTGGATCAAAGTCCTTTTTTGTGAAGAAAAATTGCATAATCCATTAACCGACCCCAGTTCATGTGGGGTCGATCGATGTGGGGGTCAGTGTCCATCGACCCCCAGTTCGTGTGGAGGTCAATACAATTCCGCCTTTAATTTGAAATTCAAACTTTGGGGTTTTCTTCTTCTGAAATTCTTAGGTGAAGGATCTTTTTGTCTTTTGATGTAACAAAGTTTATTGTGGTGAATAAAAAATAAGTTAGAGTAATGTATTGAGTTGCATGTTTGAGTTTGACGTTGACTTTCTTAAAATTCACCCCCATTTTATTGGGTCATTCTTTAAAAGTGAACAATTTCAATTGATTAGAGATTTTAATCATAATTTTTAAAAATTCACCCCATTTTATTGGGTCATTTTTTAAAAGTGAACAATTTTAATTGATTAGAGATTTTAATCATAATTTTTTACTCATAAGGCTTTGTTCGGCAACTCAAATCCATCAATAAATTGGTTTTATAATTGTTTTATGTAAAATGTGTGGTAAAATGTAGTTTTGAAAAGTGTGTACGATTATAAAGTGATTTAAAAATCGTGTTATTTATAAATTGATTTATAAATCTCTATTTAGTAAAACATTTAGACTTGTCAATATTTGATTAATCCCTTTTTTTGAAAAGTAAAAAATAGTTGATGAGAAATTTGATCAGTCGAAATTGTTGATTTTTTAGAAAAGTAGACTAATGAAATATTATCATGTGATCGTTTATAAATAAAATTCCCTATTTAGTGGAGATTAAAATCAAAATTTTAGTAGATTTTGACAGAAGTTGATTAGATGTATGGATGAAAAGTTGTGGATCTTATAAAATATGTGGATAAGATTGATTGTTGATTTTGACTTTGGTAACACTGTTTGATTTACTTATGATTTTGAGGTAAAAAGTAGTTGTTGAAAATTGTAGAGTAAAAATGTGTTTGGTTAAAAATTGGTTTGGAAATTTGTATAATTTATAAACTGATTTATAAATTAATTTATTTTTGTATAATATTTCAATTTATACCAAATGGGGGCTTATAAACAATTTTTTATCAAATTGTAATTATTACGTAAGAACATCTCCAATAATCTCTTTAAACTTAATATGCTCTTTATTTTAGAGAATCAATACTTGAAATGTTACTCCAATAGACTCTAATTTAACATT
The DNA here is from genome assembly GCA_963555705.1 of Ligustrum vulgare. Classification (NCBI taxonomy): domain Eukaryota; kingdom Viridiplantae; phylum Streptophyta; class Magnoliopsida; order Lamiales; family Oleaceae; genus Ligustrum; species Ligustrum vulgare. The sequence goes on along the minus strand of OY743169.1, from coordinate 23,215,872 downwards.
TTAATTTAGAGAGTAAGTTGATTTTACAAATTTGAAGAGCCAAATCAACTATCTATTACTCAGCCGTCCCACAAAGACAGTACATTATTCATTTTTCGTCCGTCTCAAAAAGATAGTCCACTTTCCTTTTTTTAGAGTGAGATTAATATTTTATATCCCATTTTGCACTTATTTAATGTACTTTTTTTATTAGTCTAAATGAATTCATACTCTTTTAATTTTGTAGGAAACTACAAAATTTATTAGGAGTATATTAGAAAAAAGGAGTGTAAAACTTATTTTCTCAACAACATTAATTGACATTTCTTAATCAGTGTGAAAATGGACAGGGAACTATCTTTATGGGAGGGAGTATTAAATACATTAAAAAAGTTTCAATTTTCAATTTCCTACGTTAATTTTATTTATTACATATTTGGTATCATTATTTGATAAGTGTATTTTATACATTTAAGGATATGTCAAAACTAGGATATGTCATTGTGATTTTTGAATAAATTCTACCTAAGTTGTGTTTATTTGTTGTTATTTCAGATTATATTCAAAAAAGAGGGAAAAGGAAGCAATTGCTGGAAATAAAGGTCAAATTAAATACAATTTAAGAGATATAGAAGTTTTGGGGTCAAATCAATCAAATCAGAAGTTGAGGACGCACCGCGCAAATAAAGCCCAGAGACTAACTTATAAGGAAAAGAAAAGACGAGGATTCTCCAACTAAAGTCTTACCACGTGATCGCCTCTTTAACCAAGGCGTGATCGTGACATTAGCGTAAATGTTCAACAAAGGCTAAAACAACCCTTCCACGCGATCGCTGAACTTTTACCTACGCGATCGTGTGGACTTTCGACTGGGCCGAATTTGGGTCGTTTTGCGCTATTTTGACAAAATTCTTCCTGATGTTTACCCTAAGATATATATACAGCGTGAGAGGCAACAAAAAGGGGACTTTTGCTGAACCTTATAACAGAGAATTCTTGGTGATTCTACATCAATTTAGAAGGAAATTCAAGCACGTCAAAAGGGGTGGAGATTAGAAGATTAACACAGTAATTCGACTCTTGGTACAAGATTTCTTTTCTTGTCGTTAACTTCTTATATTCCATTGTGTTTAATTATAATTTTTATAGTTTTTGTTCTTCATTCGTGATGTGTAACTAATGTTAACGTTGGGATGAACGATGTAGCCTAATCAATTATTTTTAATTCCATATTCCTTATTTTAACGATTCAATGCATGTGTTGATTTATTGTTGCGTTTAATACGCGAATGAACTGGTCACTTATTCATGATTTAACGTGTTATTTCCATAATCCGAGTTAATAACATAGATCTAGGTAATAAATCCGGTAATTGAACGAGAGATAGAGATATACTCTTGTAATTATTGCGGTCGTGTGTGAATTCTTGTTTGTAATGCATCTAGATAAGGAATGATCGGACCCGCTGTAGAGATACGTGGTTGACTCATTTAGGTAGGATTGATTTAAACTCGAGAGAGAAATCTCAATTTGAATTAGTGAATTCAACCGAACACATATTTAGAAAATAGAACCTGGAATTGGAATTGATTTAATTGGTCAGGTGAAACCGTGAATCTCAACTACATTACAATCATATTTAAAAACAAAAGCAATTTTGAAATCTCATTTTATTCAAGTTTTAATATAGTTAAAGTCTTCAATTTTAATTTAAACATCAAAATTCATTCATCTATTCAAATAAGGATAATAATTTACATATTTCGGTACTTAGTAAGCAGTATCTGAGGGACGACATTCCGGACTTCTAGGTCCACTTTTACTACTCTTCACGACCCGTACACTTGCGAGGATATCTCCCACAGCAAGATATTTGTGAAAATTAATCATCCACTTTTAAAAAAACAAAATATTAACTAAAAATAAATAAAGACAATTGACAATGTTGTCAAAAAGTAAAATAAAAAGTAAAAAAGTAAAGAATTTGTTGGATCTTTTTGTTCTTTGTGTTTAAAGATGCTCTTTGTTATGTATCATATGCTCTTTATTAAATGTAAAGAATTTATTGGAGATACCTTAGGAAAATTGCATTTTCCCACTAATGTAATTCCTCATCTGAAGTGCGAAACCTCTCTTTCTATCTTTGTACGGCCACGATTAGGGTTCTGTTTTCTGATTTTTTTCACATAGATAACACAAGGACAAAACCTTGAAGCTTTAACCGGCCTACTGATTCGACCAATGAGAAATCGACTTTGGTTTTCTCTTGATTTTTGGGATCAGTGATGGATTTGACATATGAAGAGGTCTCAGAAAAATTCGATAAAATGGCTGCAAACAGTTATCAGTGGTACTCAGATCGTACTGCACAGAAGTCTGGTGGAATAGCTTCAGTCAATGAAATTACAGCTATTAATGCTAAACTGGATGCGTTGACAAAGAAGTTTGATAGCATGAATCAGCAACCAGTACATGCAGTGCAAACAACCGTAGTTTGTGATTACTGTTTTGAGAATCATGCATTGTCAGATTGTCCTATGGCACATCAAGGTCAACCGGATCTGGAAGATGCTAATTATGTTGGGACAATCAGAGGCAACAAGGGGGTGTTTACTCTCAAACATACAATCTTGAATGGAGAAACCATCCAAAATTTTCGTGGGCTAATAATCAAAACGTCCAACTCCCACCAGGCTTTCAACAACAACAACAGCAGCAGGTAAAAAATCCCTCCAATGAAGAATTTATACTGCAACTGCTGCAAAGTCATCAAGCTGACATAAAGGAAATAAAAATTCAATTGGGACAGTTGGAAAATGGTAGATCGGAAAGACAACAAGGTAAATTTCCTAGTAATACTGAAACAAATCCAATAGAGCAAGTACAGGCCATAACAACAAGACGTGGGGTCCAGTCGCTAGAAATTAATGTGAAAAGGACAGATAAATGGAAATTTTGACAGAGGCAGTGGAAGAGGAAGAAGATCAAATGGAGAAAGAAAACTCACTAGAAAAATCAGAAAGTTCAGATGGTCAAGTAAAGAAGACCCCAACACCAGTTAAAGCCTATGTACCTCCTATTCCATATCCATAGAGGCTGAGGAAACATAAGCTTGACTAGCAGTTTGCTAAGTTCATCGAGAAGATCAAGCAATTGCATATCAACATTCCCTTTGTAGAGGCTTTGACCCAAATGCCGAGCTATGCAAAATTTATGAAAGAGATCCTCACAAATAAAAGGAAGTTGGATGAGCATGAGATGGCGATACTTATCGAAGAATGTAGCGCAATAATACAAAAAAAATTGCCTCCCAAATTGAAAGATCCAGGGAGTTTCACAATCCCTTACACTACTGGTTCTATTGATTTTGAATCTGCATTATGTGATTTAGGTGCTAGCATTAATTTAATGCCTCTATCTATTTTTAGGAAGCTTGGGATTGGAGAAGCAAAACCAACTACAATCTCCTTACAGTTGGCATATCGTTCGATAAAATACCCTTGGGGGCTACTTGAAGACATGTTGATTAGAGTGGGCAAATTCATTTACCCTGCAGATTTTGTTATCCTGGATATGGAGGAAGATAAGACAATCTCACTCATTCTGGGATGACCATTCTTGAGAACCGGAAAAGCATTGATAGATGTTCACGAAGGAACAATGGTGCTTTTGTGTGGATGAGGAGAAGATCACCTTCGACATTTTTAAATCAATGAAGTATCCTTCATCTATGGATACTTGTTTCAAGGTTGATCTTGTACAAGAAGCAGTACAAGGTGTATATGATGAGGAGCATCTAAAAGATCCATTGGAGGCGTGTATTGTTCAATCAGAATCTATAAATTCAGATAAAGAAGAGGTGACAAGGATGGCTAATGAGTTGGAAGCATCACCAAGGTTCACACTCAGAGGAGGTCGCTATTTTGAGCCGTTAGGTGAAAATATAAGAAATATCTACCATCATGTGAAAATCCTCCCACTTTGGAGTTGAAACCTTTTCGAGCACATCTGCGTTATGCATTCTTGGGGGAGTCATCAACTTTTCCAATTATCATTTCAAGCCATTTGACAGCTTTGGAAGAAGAAAGGTTGTTGCGGGTGGTGAAGAAACATAAAACTGCAATAGGATGGACTATTGCCGACATTAAGGGTATTAGTCCAGCTATTTGTATTCATAAGATTTTGATGGAAGATGATTCCAAGCCATTAGTTGAAGGACATCGCAGACTAAATCCTACATTGAAAGAAGTGGTGAGAAAGGAGATTCTAATATCCAATTTCAGACAGTACTTGGGTCAGTCCAGTTCATGTAGCACCAAAGAAGGGGGGTATGACAGTGATTGCAAATGAAAACAATGAGCTAATCCCTACGAGGACAGTAACAGGGTGGAGAGTGTGCATTGATTACATGAAATTGAATGTTGCAACCAGAAAAGATCATTTCCCTCTACCATTCATCGATCAAATGTTGGAGAAGCTAGCAAGTCACTCACACTATTGTTTTCTGGATGGATATTCGGGATACAATCAGATTGACATATCTCTGGCTGACCAGGAGAAAACAACATTTACTTGTCACTATGGTACCTTTGCTTTCAGAAGAATGCCATTTGGACTATGTAACGCTCCAGCTACATTCCAAAGAGGCATGATGGCAATATTTTCAGATATGGTGTAACACTTTATTGAGGTATTTATGGACGATTTCTCAGTTTTTGGATCTTCGTTTGATGAATCTCTACATCACCTATCTCTAGTGCTTAAAAGATGTATGAAAACGAATTTGGTGTTAAATTGGGAGAAGTGTCATTTTAGGGTGCATGAGGGGATTGTTCTTTGTGTTGGAATAGAAACTACATGACAATATATCATCTAATATTTTCGATTCTCTTTTATTTTCAATATATAGCATTCATTCGTTCTTTTTACTTGTCTTTCGTTAGTTGATAAGAAATAGATGATTGTGCAAGATGCTTAAAATATGTTTGGATAGTTCATGGTTAATCTTGAGTTTTATGTTGAGCAAATTTTGAATTTTTCTTTAGCATGTCAAATTTCAAATTTTTGTAATAATAATGAGGTAAAACCATTTTTCAAGTAACAGTTTATATTCTCTAGATAAAAACAATTTTGAAATTTATATAGATAATCACAATTTTTTTTTTTTTTTAATTTCTATAAATCATGACTTTCCATTTTAGGCAAGTGTAAAAAAAGGGGAGAAACTGTGTGATGTTTTATTTAGAAACTTTATTGTTATAATATATATATATATATATAAATAAATAAAATATAATAATATAATATAATATAATAATAATAATAAAGATAAAGATATGCTCTTTATTGAATGTATAAAAGAATTTATTGGGGGATACTTTAGGAAAATTGCATTTTCCCACTATCATCTGAAGTGTGAAACCTCTCTTTCTATCTTTGTAGGGTCACGATTAGGGTTCTGTTTTCTGATTGTTTCGCATAGATAACACGAGGACAAAACCTTGAAGCTTTAACCGGCCTTCTGATTCGACCAACGAGAAATCGGCTCTGATTTTCTCTTGATTCTTGGGTAAATGGCGAAGGAATTGAAGGAGTTTCAGTTGTATAACAGTATGACGAAACAAAAGGAGGTGTTCAGGGCTAGAGTTGAGGGAAAGGTGGGAATGTACGTCTGCGGCGTCACCACGTACGACCTCAGCCACATCGGTCATGCCCGCGCCTATGTGGCTTTTGACGTACTTTACAGGTATACGCGGGTTTGTGGGTCTGTTTATTTTGAATTTTAAAATTTTTTAGTTTCAAATAATAATAATAATAATAATAATAATAATAATATTCTTGTTATATGTGTGTTGTGTTTAAATTCTGGTTAGAAGTTATACATGTTTCATTTGGAAAGTGATCTGTGAAAAATGATCCTTTTTTGCTAAGGCACACAATTACTACTTTTTTTTAGGGGGCTAGAAGATATTATGTTTCTAATGTGCATGGTGAATCTGCTAGAGTGGTCTCATTGAGAGAGAGAGAAAGAGATGGAAACCTAAAAACATAGAGGAAATTTGGGAATTTCAATTTAATTAGGCCTCATTTGGTTTGCATTTCAGGTTCCAGTTCTTAATTTTGAATTCATTTTCAGTTTTATGTTTTGAACTTTTGAGGACTTGTTTTAAGATTGCAGAAAAAATGTTTGATTTGTCATTGTGAAAAACTATTTCTCAAAATTGGATTTTTTTTAGATTTTTTTATGACTTGTATATTGCTGTAAAAGTGTTATTTGTTTCTTTTCTTGCCATTTTTTCTGATCTTATTAAGTGTACCAAATTCTCTGAAATCTAGCAATCTCCTAGTCCATTTCGCTAGCATTAACACACCAAAAAGACTCTCCAATAAGAGGCAAAACAAAGGAAAACCCAAATAACCTAATTTCTGAAAATAATATAAGTTCACAACCAGCCAGATAAATAAAATTAAGAAAAAAATAAATAAGAACCCCAATTCTTCGTAGAGGAAGAAAAAAAAGAATCTTATATGCATGAACTCATAATTAGTTAATCAATACCCAAACTTCAAGCAAATTATAGAATTAGTAGTACCGGGAAGAAGTTGGTGGCGAATTCCGTTGGAGAGCGAGAGGCAATGGTCAGAGAGGAAAATGTAAACTTTCTTTCTGTTCTTGATTCTTCGGAGAGGAGTATAGTTGAGAGGATGATAAGTGGATTATCAGAATCGTGGATTTTGGAATTGCCATTGTTGATAGTTGGGAAATTTTAGTGTTGAATTTTGGCTTGGTTTTGCTTTGCTGTCAAAGAAGTTTAGGTATTGACATACAGTTGGGAGCTAAACACTTTCTTGTGTTTAGATCAAAATTATGTTTTCAGTTTTATGTTATAAATTTGATCTTGTGTTCATTTTCAAAATATCAAACCAAACAAGTTTTCAGTGTTAAAACTGAAAATAGCACCCGCCCCGCCCCTCCCAGCCCAGGTTTTCAATATATGTAAAAAGTTGGGTTACTGGTTCAGATCAGGTTAGACATATATTTTTCTATGCCCTGGAGCTATGAAGACCGATATGTCTTGCGTGCCGACGTATCCGTGTCCAATATGTATTAGACACGGATACTCCTCCGATACGCCGCCGATATGTGTCGGTGGCGTGTTCCTTTTCTGAGCAAGGAAGAAGACTGTTCAAAATGAAAAAAACTGTGTTGCTTCGACTCCATTTTTCAGGTGAACACAGCAAGCAAGGAAGAAGATTGTTCAAAATCAAGACGACGAAGAAGAAGATACTCACACCTGGCAAAGAAGAAGGATACGAGCTGAAGTCTGCCGAGCACACTGTTACCGTCTGGTATCTCGTTCGAAAGAAGTGTAGAGACAGTAGGGTCTGGTTGGTGGGTATTAAATGATGAAAATTAGATTTTGGTTATGGGTTTGGTGGGTTTGGGCTTTTAAATGTAATTTGGGCTCATTTTAATTGTAAATCCATATTATAATCTCTCCTTTTTTTTTTTTTTTTAATTTTTTTCTCATTTTCTCAATTTTATTATATTATTTATTTATTTTTATCTTTTACAATTATATAAGATTTTATTTTCTTTGTACAAAAAATTTAAAGAGTAAATATTTTTTTTACATAGTTTAAAACATAAATATATTTTTAATTAACGTATCGGCGTATCGGAGTTTTTTGAAAATTGCGTGTTGGCGTATCGGATACGTATCCATGTCGGACACGCATGTCTGTATTGGTGCTTCATAGCCCTGGAGTGAAAATAAAGTTTAATAAAAGGTTAGGGGTTTAAACTGTATTGCTATATTGTTAGAGGAATCACATATATTCATTTAATTTTTGTCTTCTATACACCCTCTCGTGTGTTGACTGGATTCATTTATTTTATCAAAGCTCTGATACATGCACAGTTTTAATTAAATGGTGGCCTAAGTCTTGGAGACCAAGGGTTTTGTGTGTCTTTGATGCCACATTGAACCATTTCATCTATAAGCTCAAGTTGTGAGAGGATATTTGACTATTAAATGTTCGAACCCTTCTAAATTGAAATTTGTATATCATTGGTGGTGGTGATGATAAATGACAGGGATCCGAAAGAATTTAGATTGTGGATAAGTTGTACAAATCACAGGTATTGCATTAGGAGTTATATCGTGGTATCTTATGGAGTTTTGGTGTTATGATGCCCTACTAGTTATGTCAAACTTAGGGAAAGGCTTGCCATTTTGTCTTTCTTCTAAAACAGAAAACAGAAATCTGGTAAACAATTCTTTAAAGACGGTCGTAGCTCACTGCTAGATTTGTAGTCCTCGTAGACTGTACTGACTAATTGGATAGTATTGGCATTAATACGAGTAATGTAGCACCAAAAATATATTCAGAAGAATATTTCTTTATATATTTTCTTGTAACAATAGGAGTTCTTGATGTACGAGTTCCATAATTAGACAAAGAGCTTGAGAAAGTTCCCTTTAGTCTCAAAACCTGAAGGGATTGCCCAAGGCAGTTTATTTATTTTGGTCAAGTATGTTAGTCACGTTGCAGATTTTATTTAAGTGGGAGTGACCAGATTAGCACGATTGCCACACAATGTATAGGCTGATATTTACCATGAAAAATAGAAATGCAAACTTTAGATATAATGTGCATATTTGCTATATGATCTTAATATCCGGACCCTGTTTTAATATCAAAGGCATCCCCTTTTATGTATGAAATTCCCAATGGTTTATTTTCTCTCAATTTTGTGTTTTATTTAGTGTTAACATTGACCATACCATCTAACAACATAGGCTATATTCACATGCGCTTTATATCTTCTTGGCCTTCTATCTTAACTAATCCAACATCTCAAGTCAAATTCGTGACTTTCACCATCTAACGAATTTCTCTAATTCATGCCCCATGGATTTGATCCCATTATGCTCCATATTTTGTCATGCCAAGTGGTTTGATCACATTAATAACGATGAGGTCTGGAAACTATTCTTGTGAGCTTTAGTGGTACATATAACCTTCTAAGCCAATCGGGAAGCTAACGGCCTATTAAAATTATTTGTTTGTGATTGAAGATCATGTTTTTTCGTCTATGATGCAATGCATCTAGAAGCTGTAAGCTGTGCAAATTTCACAAGTTTCAGCTCTAACTCAACCAAATAGTGTTAGCTTGTGAGATGAGTCTCTTACAACTTGCACTGTCATTCACTCATTACAACATGCAAATAATTATGATCTTCTACACAAATCTCTTCAGAAGCGTGCAGTTGACTGAAGTTAAATTGCTCCCTTTTCAGTTATGTTGAGTAACCAGTCAGTCACCTTAGAATTTTTCTGCAATTTTTTCATTGGATTGCTTCTTTCTCTATTATTTGAGTAGTTCACTTAACAATCATCTTAGGACTTGTTCTGCAATGCTTTGGTTGGCGGAGATGATCTGTTTAAATGTACTTCCAGTTGTTTTGTTCTTTGCAAATATAAGTCATCAATTCAATGATAGTGTTATTTGCTTGGTTCCATTGTCAAACTAACTTTGGTAGGAAATGTTGTGTTATCTATTTTTGCCTGATCTGTTGCCTATATTCCTTGATTTGTTTATTTTTACTTTTTTTGTTATTGTCTGATTTTGTTTTTCCTTGAATAACAGATATCTAAAATATATTGGCTATGAGGTTGTCTATGTCCGCAATTTCACTGATGTTGACGACAAGGTGAGAAGTCCTTGACTAATTCTTATTGTTAATAATTGAAATAATAACTTCTACCTATTAAGTGGGATTGTAAACTATCCCATTCATTTCAGGTTTCACTTAAAAAGTGAAAATAAAAATAAAATAAAAGAGTTCACTTAAAACCTCAAGTCAAAAATAAGAGGGAAAACAATGTAAACGACCTGACCCTTCCTATTTATGCAATAAAAGCAAAAATCTTAGAAAGATGTAATAAATTATAATAAAACTTAAACCTATAAAATCTAGAGTAGGGCAAGGGAGCATGCTGGCATGATGAAGCTTTTGTTTAACATTGTAGTAATATAGAGTGACGAAAAACCATATTTCAGCTGTCGGGATTGTGCAGAAGGTCCAAAATTGCATGCTCTTTTTGAGTGTGGTCATAGATTTAGTGCTCTCTGAACAAAGGTTGGGTGTTGCTTGGTGTCACACAAACCAAGTTTTTGTAGGCCTTCCTTTCATATCACTAACCAATTTACTCTCACAGGATTGGGGGAAGCTAGTCACTAACATTCATCTTTATAAGATACTTCTTGCTCAGTGTTCTACCGTTACATGGAATGAGTGTATAATTGTATTAAGTTGTATTGTGGTTTCTAATAGATGGATATTTCCAGATTATTCGTAGAGCAAATGAGCTTGGGGAGGATCCGATAGCTTTGAGTGCTCGGTTTTGCGAGGAGTATCTTGCTGACATGGCTGATATCCAGTGCCTTGTTCCCACTCATCAGCCCCGTGTGACTGAGCATATGGAGCAAATCAAGGATATGATAACTAAGGTTCTTTGCTTCCCACAATGTTCCTTTCATTTTTTGAAGAACTTCAAGAGTCTTCCAAATCTTGAACAAGATCTCTTTTTCGATGTTTTGTGTGTATATGTTCACCTGCATGTTCATAATCGTAAATATAAAAATCAGACAAGCGTTTTTGTTAAGTATAATTTTAACTTATTGAATATTCTTATGGTATTTACTTAGAGCAGTATAACATGGTTACTTGTGTGATCTGAAGCATACCTGTTTGGCATGGTTCTAATGTTGTATATTGAGAACTCGTTTGGTCTAAGGAAAAGTGGTTTTTTTTTTTACCTTATATGGACGTGTGGTTTAAAAAGGTTTAAAAAGTCAAAAACTGTGGGATTGACTAAAAATGGATAGTTGAGATTGAGTTTGAAAAGTTGTGATAAAAATTTTCCATGGACCAAACATGCTCTGATATTGTTATGCGAATGTTTAATAAAATTAGAACAAATTTTCATAGTTCAAAAATAAATATCTCCTTTCTCTCTCTCTGATCATGATGTTGAGGAGCAGGTGGCAGGGTCTGGACCATATTTAGAAATATGAAAGAAGAATATCGTGTTAGCTATCCTCATTTTTGGGTTCATCATCAATTATTTCTGAAACTTGAGCTGATCTGCAGATTATCAACAATGGTTGTGCTTATCATGTTGAGGGTGATGTTTACTTCGCTGTTGATAAATACCCAAATTATGGCCGTTTATCGGGGAGGAGGTTAGAAGATAATAGAGCTGGGGAACGTGTTGCTGTTGATGAGAGAAAGCAAAATCCTGCTGATTTTGCACTGTGGAAGGTGAAAAGGGCTTGCCAAAATCACTTTCTTAGTTTCTTGGTATTTACTGGATTAACTAATGTTTACCCTTAACTTTTCATTTTCCTTTAAGGCTGCAAAGCCTGGTGAACCAAAATGGGACAGTCCCTGGGGTCCAGGAAGACCAGGATGGCACATAGAGTGCAGTGCAATGAGTGCTCAATATTTGACACACTCATTTGATATTCATGGTGGTGGGATGGATTTGATATTTCCACATCATGAAAATGAGATTGCTCAGAGCTGTGCGGCTTGTCCCGAAAGCAATGTCAGATACTGGATACATAATGGTTTTGTCACTGCAAATGATGAGAAAATGTCAAAATCACTTGGAAACTTCTTTACCATTCGTGAGGTAAAAAGGTGCTAACTATAGTAATATTCTTTTGATACTGTGGACTTACAATTTATTTTATGAGGTGCATTGCTGTTAAATACAGTTCTGTTTATAGGTTACGAAGGTGTACCATCCACTCGCATTGAGGCATTTTCTTATGGGAACCCACTACAGGTCTCCTGTTAATTACACAATTTCTCAATTAGAAATTGCATCAGAGGCTGTTTTCTATATATATCAGGTGAAAAACCTAAGTGTCTATTGTTAAATAAGTGTCTATTGTTAAAGGTTGATTGAAAATATTTGTCTATGCTTCGGTTAACAGCATTTGTATTTGTACTGTCATATTCTGCATTCTTTATATCACATTTATTATAAAGGTCACTAGTTGAAAATTGATCAACAGACTGGTTAGTGGTATTTTCACGTTTTTTGCTCTCTGTCCTTCAGCCATGATGAAACTATATTATATCCGTAATGATCATAGGTCTCAAACTTTTATTTTCTGTTTTTCCCTGACTTGATAAATTAATTTAATTGGAACGTGCAAAATGTTACCTTACGGATACCCGATGATCATGCTCTGATGAATGGTGCTCCACACTCGGTAAATATAAGTCATTTTTGCCTCATCAGGCATGAGAATACACACATGCACTGAAGCCAACTCTCTCAGATTTCTTTTCCAGTCATATTAACCAAAAAATTGGCATCTCCCCCCCCCCCCCCCCCCCCAACACAAACACACATAGAGTTGAGTTGCATTGTTGTGGTTATTTTACAGACCTTACAAGACTGTGAAGATGCTTTGTTGGCATTGAAAGAAGAGGCTGAAAGAAATGGCAAAATCAGCCCTACTGCCCAAGAATGCATCACTAAACTGCATGAAGAGTTTGAAGCAAAATTGTCTGATGATTTGCACACACCAACCATACTAAATTCTGCTCTACAAGAGTCCCTGAGATTTATGAATAGTTCTTTAAACATGCTCAAGGTAGGATTTTTTAATAAAAAATGTACTTGCCCAACTTTATTTTGTACAACTTTTTCCTTCTGGACCTCATTTTTGTTGTGTCATCTAAAATATTTGCTTCTTTTAATGTTTTACAAGAAGAAACAGCCAAAAAAACAACAACTATCCATTGTAAAGTCTCTTACTGAACTGGAGAAACAAGTCAAGGAAGTTTTAGACGTTCTGGGACTGTTGTCAAATACAAGATATGTTGAGGTACTTCCAAAACTACTGTCGTATTTTTATACTACATCTCTTACTATTCTAATTCTGTAACATACTGGACATTTCGTCGTACAGGTTTTGCAGCAACTAAAAGATAGAGCTTTGAAAAGGGCTGGGTTGACTGAAGACGATGTTTTGCATTTGATTGAGGAGAGGATGCTAGCCAGGAAAAACAGAGAGTTCTCTAAAAGTGATCAGATTAGAAGCGACTTGGGTGCTAAGGGAATTGCATTAATGGATGTCGGAAAGGAAACAGTTTGGAGGCCTTGTGTGCCGATCCAGCAAGAAAAGCCTGATGTTCCGGTTCAACAGGAAAAACCAGTTGAGTCAGTTAAACAAGAAAATCCTGTCATTCCAGCAGAAAAAGGTCAGCCAGCTGTGGTAGCTGGTAAGGAGCAGTAAGCAGCTGTTAAGAGTTGCTAACTGGTAAGTTTTATTCTTATTTGTAGATCTATATCTTGCATGTAGTTCTTGTAACATTTGAGATACCTTGACATGTTGCTTCTTCGCAAAATTTGTTTCATAATTGGCGGTGTCTACGGTCGTATACATGTTTGGTTGCTCATAAATATACAGTGGTCTGATAAAATAGACCATTAAAATATTCTATATACTCCTGTTTCTTGGGAAATTTATGATTAGTGTTATTCTCTCGTCTTAGATATGAATATGAATATATGAATCATCACAACTTATCCGGTATATTGATCTTTTATTATACAAGGAAATGAAGCTGCCATTTTGTATAGCATGTTGATGAATATATGTGAACTATGAAGTAATTTGGACATTATCTTGTTTCATCTCTAAAATGAAGTGATCGAGCTGTTTTTGGCATGTTGGATTTGCTTAGGTTAAGGCTGTGAATAGGCCTATGTTTGGCTAATGTTTATCTGTTTATAAACGCTCCAGAGTCAATTTTTTTCGAGTGATCTACAAGTACTATTCATTTGCCTATATCTAATTCTACCTATTTATATTTTAAATTGTTCATCATCACTTTCTTAGAGCCCGTTTGGTCACGTCTTTTTTTTAAAAATCAAATTCTTCAAGAATCCTGGAGTTTTGGGAGAATGTGTTGTTGAAAAGTAATTTAGAAATGTGAAAAATGGTGGGTCTCATAAAAATACGTTGTTGAAAATGAATGTGATTTTGGAAAAAAAGGACATAAGACCAAATGGTTTAATCGAAGTAGTCTCCTGCTCTCATTATCAATGGGCGTGAGAATGAGAATCAAAACAAGAATTTGTAGAATCATAATGAAATTACCATGAATAAAGAGTTACATTAGCATCGCCCTTTTTAGTGGGGACTAAAATCGGACTATCTACGTGTGTGTGTGTGTGTGTGTGTAGAGAAGTTGGCGCATGTAGTCCTTAAACGTTAGACTCTTTGTGCAATGGATCTCTAACTTTTCATTTTTGTTGCTGCAGTTCTTAAACGTTACATTCTTTAGAGCAAGAGGTCCTTTTGAATGATTTCCTTTCATTTTAATGTTAAATTTTTTTGGAAAGATGAAAATGTCCTTGTACATAATTGACGCAATTAGTCATTGAACTTCATATTTGGTGATCGAGTCCCTAATATTTCAATTTGAAGTTAAAGAACTAATTACTCCAATTATGTATAAGGGTATTTTCGTCTTTCCTGAATTTTTTAACATTAAAATGGAAGGAAATCATCCAAAAGGATCTCTTGCGCCAAAGAATGTAACGTTTAAGGACTTCAACACCAAAAATGTAAAGTTAGGTACTCATTGCACAAAGAGGCCAACGTTTAGGGACTAAATGCGCCAATTCTCCATATATATATGAAAGTTGATCAAATTAGTAGTTTAAAAGTTGAGGGTACCACTTATATTGTGATTAAAATTAATTTTTGCTTTTGACTTGGATTAAAATTTGAATTTTAAATCCTACTAAATAGTGGCGAAATTATCTATCTATTTGACAATACTTTATTTTGAGAGAAGCTCGAGCTTATTATTGGTCTCATTGCACAAATGTTACTATATAGCGCCAAATGTCATATTAGAACAATTTTGCATAATTCAATTTAATATATCTTTAATTAAAAAAGGTGTATCAAAACGTGTCCAAAAGGTTTGTAGAAGTCAAGTTCATTTACAAAACCAAATTTCAAAATTTAGATAAAATCTTGTGTTTCTCAGTTTAATAAAAGAACCAACTTTACAGTGTTAAATAAAAACAAAACGAGTCGTAATGGGGCGGCTAACAAAGTATTAATTATGTTGCCATCAAATTGATCTACACTATGGAAAAAAGATTACTACGATCACGAAAGCTGCCCCATGGAGTTGTAAGAATCTGATTCTTGTTATACAATCATCGAAATCATAAGAACAACATAGAGAGAGAAATGGAGAGAGTTTAGAGGAGAGAATTTCTCTTCAAGAATTGGTGTAATAAATTGGTAAGTATAGGCTCCTATTTATAGGAGTGGACAATGGCACAATCGTAATATTGTAAAGTTTACAGGGATATAATGGTAATGTCATTCACATATATACATTATTTATAACACTCCCCCTTGAATGACATATTACGCAATTGTCTGTCTCGTTAAAACCTTGCTAAGAAAACCCAATGGGATAAAACTTGAGCGAAGGAAAAAGAGTACAGTTGCTCCCCCTGATATTGGCCATCGTCAATCGTTGAGTCTTAATGTTCAAGTAGAACAAATCATGTATTGAATCTTTGAAGTTCTTCAGTGCTTCAGTGCTGCCTCGTTAAAACCTTGTCAGTAAAACCCAATGGGACAAAATCTGAACGAAGGAAAAAGAGTACAGCCGCTGCCTCGTTAAAACCTTGTCAGGAAAACCCTGTGGGACAAAACCTGGACGAAGGAAAAAGAGTACAGCATGACAGCATGATTCTCCCCCTGAAGTGTGCAATCAAGTATTCATGAACCTTTTGAATAATGATATCATCTTTCTTCTGGAATATATATGAAAATCTTCTTGTGTGTAGTCGATATCATAACATTCTTCATAAGATGTGTATGATTTTCTTCATTTGTTGATATCATTCCAGTATAACAATGTGTTGCTGAATTATAGCTTGTTGATAGCTATGATGATGCCTCAAAAACCTTGCTAGGAAAACCCTGTGGGACAAAACCTCAGCGAAGGGAAAAAGAGTGCATTATTCTCATTAATTTTCATCAATACGCCTCAACTGTTGCCTCATTAAAAAAACTTGCTATGAAAACCCTGTGGGACAAAACCTCAGCTAAGGGAAAAAGAGTGCAACGCGTATTTATTCCTTTCATGGAATATTACATGTATATTGGTGCAATCACGAATCTTTTCATTGTATTTTTCACTTCTGGTGAATAATCAAATTTAGAATTCACTTCCGGTGAATAATCAAATCTATAATTCACTTTCATAGATTGCATCTTTCACTTCTAGTGAATAATTAAATATTCATTTTCAAATTCACTTCTAGTGAATAATCAATTTCAAATTCACTTCTGGTGAATATTCATTTTCGTATTCACTTCTAGTGAATAATCAATTTCCCAGATGTCATAAATAGTACACTCCAATTTCACTTTCAACATATTATATCATGGAGTCATTTGTATCATTCTATAGTGATACTAATCTGGGCATATTGAATCTTTCAATGATTTATACATGTATGTTCTTGCACTTTATAAACTGCAATTTCTAATTTTGTAGGAGCATAATCAATCATTGAAATAGATATCAATTTCGACATATAATCTACAATCATTTTACTTGAAATCCCAACGTACCGCGATCAACTGGTACATCAAAGAATACTCCCAAAGTACCGAGATGAGAATCATACATTTTGATCTCACTCATTGGTATATCAAGGAGCTCAAGCTAGTGATTTAGACTATAGTCTATCCACCATATGTCATGCCAGTTCTATGAAAAATTTCGCGCGCAACTAGTCGTCTTTTACGACTGTGAAATATTTTTCATTTGTACATATAATTACTGACTTTACACATTTAAGCATTTGGACTTCAGGTCCTTGAACAATAATCCCTACATTAGGGTTTCATACTTGGCCAAAGAATTATGATTTCATCAATCTTATTTCATAAGAGGGTATGCAGTCGACTTATTTATCGATTCCATCTCAATATAACGTGGAGAGATCTCTTTATATGTTCTATCATCAGGTACCTGAATATCTCATCATTTGACTATGTCCCTTTTACTTACTTTGAGTATTTAGCCTCAAAGGAATCATTTCAATCATTCAAGAGATATTTATTTTTGGAATCGATAGTCATTATGCTTCAGGCATAATTACGCTTCAGGCGTGTTTTCACCATAATGTTCTCAAATATTATCAATCGGCTAAAATGCCATAACACATGTCATTCTTTTAGGGATGTAATTTCAATCATATATCTCAGTGCGCTTTGGTGGAGTGTATGCATATCGCACTTTTACAAATAATAAAGCTTCTTGAGCTATTCCCTGTTTGACATAGAATATTGTTGTATGATAAACAATTTCTGAATAAGTTATTCTCATAGAAAATAATTTGGAACTTTTGATAATCTAACCGTTTATTATAGAACTTCTGGTTCTATACGGTTTTATTTCATTTCTATGTATGAATATTTGATTCAATACAATATCGCTAAACTTCTGGTTCAATACAATGTATATTTCATTTATGAGCTTCTGGTTCATACTATATACATATTTCACTTGTACGTATGAACTTCTGGTTCAATAAGATATTTCACTTGTACATATGTATGAACTTCTGGTTCAATACAACATTTATTTCATCAGTATTCTATATAGTTCAAATCAGTATACCTTTATTACTTTTAGTATACCGAAAAATCAGGTACAATATCCAAGGAAATATCTCATAATCTCAATCTTGTCGCCAAATCTTCCCTTATATCGAAAAAGGTAATGGCATATTATCTCACCTTTTCAATAATTTATTCCATTATTTCTTGATGGAATCCATATCACTGACACGCGGAGCCGCCGCTCTTTTACGCGTTGAATAATGCATTTAAATAGATGATTTGGGAAGAAGGCTAGATCCATCAAAAATGGATATCATACTTTCAAATATTCGCAAATATTATTCCAATCTTCCAGTAAATGATTTGAGAAAAATTTATCGAATTAGGCTCGAAAGATTGAGGTTGCTGATGGATCATGGCATGCCAGAAGATGTTCGCTGGTTGATCGAAGCAAAAGTTCGATTAGCTGGTGAATTACCAGATTCATTTTCTAAGCACAAGCCTGGCTTAGGTAAGAGTACTTTTGCGAAGAAGCGAAGAGCAAAAAGATTAAATAGTTGCTACAAATGTGCTCGATGGACATGTGATACCCGTTGTAAATCAATAGGATATTCATCCATAAATCGAGATGATAAGATAGACTTCATTAAGGGTGGACTGAGTAAGGAGTCATTGGATGATATCCGATTGACTCTTGAGACGCACCCTAGTGGATATGTGCAGCGTGAGCTACTATCTTTATGGGCTAAATTCATCAGCGATAAAGAGAGATATAGTCTCAAAAATATAATAGCAAAAGATCCTGTTTGCCATGCTGTTATAAACAATGATGCTTTGGCTATGCAGCATTAATACAAGGTAAATCATTTGATATATATGCACATATAAAATATTTTTTCTGTTTCCTTTCACGAGTTTTGATAAAGGCTGGTTAAAAATATTAAATCGCCGAAAGGTGAGTAGGATGATTTTGTCAAAAGTAAATCTTCACTTTTTCGAAAAACGACCAGTAAATAGTGAAGTTTTTCGGTTTTAAATAGCCAAACATTTTTCATAGTTCATGCATCCCAAAATAACATTTTCCTTCTTTACTTTCAAAAATGGAAGGACCAAAATTTCGACAGATCAAAACTATCTGTGTATTTTGTGGATCAAAAGTGGGAAAAGGTTTTGGGTATCTAGAAGCAGCCGTGGATTTAGGAAAGAAATTGGGAGAGAAAGGTATCACTCTCGTGTATGGAGGAGGTAGCAGTGGATTGATGGGTTGTGTTTCACAATCCGCTCTAGTAGAGAAAGCAAGAGTGATAGGTGTTATACCTACTCCTTTAGCTGATATTGCAGGCAAAACACGAGGGCATGAAGTACAAACCTTATCTATCCATGAACGCATAACTTGCATGTTATATGGTTCTGATGCCTTCATAGCCCTGCCTGGAGGTTTTGGTACTTTAGAAGAAATCTTTAATATTACTTCATGGGCTCAACTAGATCTCCATACTAAGCCTATAGGGCTTTTAAATGTAAACAATTTCTTTGATGGTTTGCTAACATTTCTTGATTATGCTGTGGAACAGGGATTCATATCTCCATTTTCTAGGAGAATCCTTATTTCTGCTCCTACTATCGAGGAACTGCTGGATAAGTTGCAATCATATATTCCAATACAAGATCCAGCAGGAGTAAAGATAGATTGGTCGCAAGGAAGGGGAATCAAGCGAAAATGGAGTCCGGTTAATGTAAATTTATCTTTGTGAACTCTAGAATAGGTGGTGGTAGAGTACGGAGTATTCTCACTCTTGAGACACACCATAAATTTCTAGGATTTTATCAATGTATTAATCTTGTGTACCTCAAAGATTTAAAGTGGTAGAGTATGGAGTATTTCTTACTCTTGAAACACACTTTTTTCTTTATTTCCTCAAAAGGTCAGAGGTGGTAGGATACGGCTACTCCCGAAACACATCTCTAATTTTGAGGATCATAAATGTTTTCCCCTTTTGCATTTTGCATGTATGTCTCGTTTATGCTTCTTCAGGAGCAATAATAATATCATTTCAGTATGTTTAGATGATAATTTTTACTTCTTCTGGAGTAAATATGTACTTCTTCTGGAATATATAAGTGCTCGTGCAAGAACTTTTCCAGGCACTTATCATCTAACATTCATCTCATAATACTGATGAGATTATTTTCACATTAGCTATATCCGTGCTATCATGTGATATTATCTTATCATACATCAACATTCTCTTGTTGAATAATTTTCATCCACCCATTCAAATTCAGATATTGGTAACTTCTGGTACCATTGGATAAAACATTTTATTAATATTTATCAACCTTTTGGTAATGATAACTTCTGGTATCATTTGATAAAATATTTTCTAACTTTAGTATTGATAACTTCTGGTATCATTTAATGAAGTATCAAATAACAATAATATTGTATATATATATTAACAATAACGATACTGGGGTTATACCACCAAGTATATATGTTGACAACAACCCTCTAATATGTTAGAATTAACCAACAACTGAGGTGTTTATATGTATTCAATTGATATACCGACCATATAGGCGGTGTCAACGTGATGAAATAATTAAACCAGCCATATAGACGGTATCAACGAGATGAAACAATTAAACCGGCCATATAGGCGGAATCGACATAATGAAATAATTAAACCGGGTAAAGCCAACCATGTAGGTGGTAAAACCAACCATGTAGGTGGCAGCATAATATAATTCAATTGATCACATATTAATCGTTAATTTACGATTATTATACTTGTATGTATTATTAAGGGCAAAATCGTCCATATTTTAATATATTGCTCATATGAATAAATTGAAACCGTCAATAGGTTTAAAATTTAATTTAGAACAAACTTACTTTTGGTCCGAAGTTCAAAATCTCGTCAGGATTGCTCCAAAAACAGTTTTTAAGAAAACCGCCATGTTCGACCGCCGGAATATTTTAAAAACTGCACAAAACAGAAAAATAAGATCATAGAAAAATCCAATTCATCAAAACGGACAAACTGCCTTTCGTCATCGCCGGATCCGCCACGCGCCGCCGCCGCCGGCCGCCACGCGCCGGTGATCGGAAAAATTAACCCATCACCATAATATGTGCCTCGGCGTCCTGAACATGCCGGTGGTCTCCGATTTTCCAAAAGATCAACCGTTTGGCCGGAATCATCATTTTTCAGTCCGCCAGCATCTTCTTCTCCGGACAATAACTTCCGTTTTAACCGTTGGATTTGCGCCAAATTTCAGTCGAGTCTTCTCCTAGAAAAACCCGTTGATATGCCGCTGGCCGATCGTCGATCGGAGTTCAGAATCGTCCGGAATAAGCATTTCAATTTTCGGTCAGATATCTGTTTTTGCACAGTTTTTCAGATTTTCTTCTTCGGTCGATATCTTTTGTTTCAGCCGTTGGTTCTGCGCCAAATTTTAGGCGAGTCTTCTCCTTGACAAGCCCGTTCTGATGGCGGTGGCCGATCGTCGATCGGATATCTGGATCGGCCAGAATCATTCTTTTTCAGTTTGAGAGAAAAGGAAACATTGGTTAGTAATAATCAGGTTTCTGATACAGAGGCTCATCATTTAGATGCAACTGTAGAGCATACTCCCGTTATTACTCAATTGGTTAGAGACTCGTGCTGATAACGTGTTATAAAATCATCGAAATCATAAGAACAACATAGAGAGAGAAATGGAGAGAGTTTAGAGGAGAGAATTTCTCTTCAAGAATTGGTGTAATAAATTGGTAAGTATAGGCTCCTATTTATAGGAGTGAACAATGGCACAATCGTAATATTGTAAAGTTTACAGGGATATAATGGTAATGTCATTCACATATATACATTATTTATAACAATTCTATCATTATTATTCGCAAACATGTTTTCTTTGGTCTTCATAGTGCCATCAAATTGTAGAAGTGGAACCCACCACGTGACTGGCTTCATTAATTTCTTTTTCCAATTTTCACTCATTAAATATTTCTTCGTGCAATATGTGTTTAATGGAACGTTTGATAGGATTTTTATAAAGTCAAAAGTTATTTTTGACATTAAGAAAATCATTTGACATATTTGGTAAGAGCTTTTGGAGGAAGACTAGCTTTCTAGTGAGCTCCTATACAAGAACTAGAAGTAAAAACATGTCCTTATAGTACAACAAAAAGAACAGAATGATGAATTATTTACAGCGCCTACTTTTTTATTTATTTTTACTTTTCTTACATTAATGTTCTAGGAAAATGTGAGTGAAGTCTTGCATTGACTAGAAATATGTAATTTATAAGGAAATTAGATAATTCCATGTTTTGGAGGTGGAGTCGCTCATTATGAGGGTTATCTAACATACATCTATGTGAGAGAGTGACGTCCAGTGTATGACAAATTTTAGATGATAGAATATCATAATTTAAAACTCAAACTCCTAATAAGGTGGTATTAAAGTTTAGATTTTCATAATTAAACAACAATAATGATAACAAAAGTTTGGAAAATGTGAAGTTCTGTAACTTCCTTACTTGGAAGGAACCTAACACATTTACTTTTATCCATCCGACTTGAGCAAAATTCAAAAGTTTATTATGAAGAAAGATCTATGATTATGCTTCAAAACACATTAAAGCATTGAATCGAAAATAATCTCAACTTCAAATATTCTCTAGTGTGTTTCTTGATAATTAAAAATTTAACCTTACTTTGAATCCCCGACATTCGTTATTACTGATTTATTTGTCGTAATTATTAGTAACAATTGATGACTGGCCAGGCAATATAAAATACTAAAGAGCGGCACTCAAATTTTGAAAGACCTTTTTAAGGGTTGAAATGAAAAAGGTTTAGCGTTTTAGTAAATAGACTTCATTTTTTTTTTTTTTAACTTAATTTTTTTAAAAAATTATTATTAGTTGATTCTCTACTTATTTTTTTCTCTTCTTATCTTTATAATATATAAAGGTTGGGTAGTTTCTAAAAACAATTTCCCGCCCATTTTTCGTTTCCATAAATAGTAAGTTCCCATAAAATTTAACTTAATGTAAAGTAGATTAGTATGAATGCAAAATGTGGATAAATATGAACGCGTTTATTACCTTAATTATATATATATATATATATATATATATATATATATATATATATATATATATATTTATATTTATATATTATTAACACCAATACTGAATGAGTTCAATTAATATTTTTAGTTATCAGTATTAAAGTTATCATTTAATTATAATTTTTTTATTCTTAAAATTATAAATTCCATATGTAGTTATCAATATAAAAATTGTGTTTTAACTATTAATGGTCAAATAATTTGTTATCTTTAATATTAAAAATCATATTTTCTAAAATATACGTGATTAAAAAAATGCGATGCTTATAGATAATTTATAGAAAGAATTATTGAACGAAGACTAATATTGAATAATTATGCTTTGATTTCTTTTTAGTTAATAATATCAATAGAATGATTAATATTTTATTAATCATTCTTAATTTTAATAAATTTTTAAAGATATAGGGTATAAGATTCTTTGTATAATTTCGTGATCTCCAACTTTATTCGGTTGTTAACTATTTGACTTTGATTTTTTTAGAATTGTTTTTGTGAAAAAATGATTTTTTAGAATGTATAGTTAAAAAGTAGTATGAAAAATAGTAAAAAAATACTTTAAAGAATGTGTGATTAAGAATGAATGTTCAGAAAAAATTATTTTTGAAAAATGAATTACATATGAGTAAGTGATAATGTACTATATCTTGTGGGTTAAACAACTGCTCCGCTTTTATGAATCAAGATGCATAGATGATTTCTTAATATATAAAATTAAATGTATTTGCGATATACATTCATTAAAATTTAATCAAAACTAACATTTCATGTTGCTTAATTGCTACATTCATTTAAATATATGACCACATGTATTTAATTTGTAATGTTAAAGTAAATATTTAATGAAATATTTGTTTAATATATATAAATATAAAATATTATAACAAAATAGTTAGTATCAATTCTAATAGTACTATTCTGATAGTGATAAATTATTTGTGATAATCTAGAAATTATATTTTGAAAAGATTAATTACATCAATAATCATTAAAATTGAATAGTTATGCAAATGAGTTATGCAAATGTTCATTGAAGTATTTTTTTTTTGAAGTAGTAAGTTATTTAAGTTCCAAACTATTACAATTGTGGTGACTTAGAAAAAATTTTTGGCCCATATTCAGTCCACTTTATTCAAATCCTCATTTTTATAAAAATCATTTTTAACGAACATTCTATTAATAAAATAATTTACATATAAATTAAAAAAAAAATCTACTTTTTAGCAGCTCAATGTACCAAAATTTACTGTTTTGAACTACATTATTTGAAATAATGAGTATTAAACAGGTGATTAAGTATACATTATCCACAAAATCATTATTATTAAACTCATTTCCTAAAATGGTAATTAGTAGTATTAATTCACTATTTATTATTCATTTTGGACAAAATTCATATTTAAAATAATCTAATTGAATGCATATTTTTAAATAGCTGTATTTTCCAAGTCTCAAAATTTCTTGGTCCGTCATCCTTTCTTGAAAATCATTTACAATTTTTTTTTCTTTTTTTAATTTGTAAAAAAAAAAACTTTGTCAATATCACATAAATATTTTTATTTAAAAATAGAAAATAAAATAGGATGAAATAACAACGTTCATCAATTTATTTTTATTTTTCTTTTCGTTTTAATAAAATTCTAAGCGTATATCACAAATATATCTATTTTTCTACTTATTAGAAATTCTATTTAAATGTAACTTTTCTTTTACATTTTAAGTTTAAATCAATTCAAATTACAATATTTAAAGAAATTCATAAAACGATAAATATAAGAACCGTAAAAAAAAATTAAGGCATATGTAATGTACCTCTGTAATTAATTGTCTTCATTCATTTCTCATTTTTAATTACATATTCATTTTATATGTTAAAATATAGATTTGATATATGTAAGTAACAAATGACCGTGCATCGCACGGGTATAACACTAGTTTATGTAAAGGGTAAATAGTACAAAATGTCCCTAACGTTTGCACTTTTTGTGAAAATCGCTCAAACATTTCAATTTTGACATTTACACTCTCAAAATCATCTTTATTTGCAAAGATAGTCCTTCCATTCAACCGTTAGAGAATATGGGTAATTTGTACATTCCGTCCCTAACGTTTAGAAGCTTTGTGGAACACATTCTCATCCTTTCATTTTTTGTGCAAAACATCCATAAATCACTTAATTATTGCTAAATAAATTTTTATTATTATTTTTCCGTATAAAATGAAAAAATTACCCTCACTCTTTAAATAAAAGATAAATGTAAAAATTAATTACACTTACAACATTAATTTTTTCAAAAAGTGAAAATGAGTCATAATTGAATAATTACAAAAAATTAAAATAATAAATAAATAAAATAGCAATAAGATATTTACATGTTTTAATTTAAGATCATATAAATGTATTAGAAAAATCGTTAATTTAATAAAATCATTTACTTTATTATTTAATATAACTTTGAAATTCAAAAAACTTCATAACGGGTCTTTATTCTTATTGGACTTAACATATGTTTTTTGAAGGACCCATTATAAAGTCTTTTGAGCTTCAAAGTTACATTAAATAAATGAAGTAATTGACTTTATTAAATTAATGATTTTGTTAGTACATTTATATGATCTTAAATTAAAATACGTAAATACCTTATTGCTATATTTATTATTTTTGCAATTATTCAATTATGACTCATTTGCACTTTTTGAAAAATTTGATGTTGTGAGTGTAATTCATTTTTACATTTCTTTTTTTTTATTATTTAAAGAGTGGTGGGGGGGGGGGGCAAATTTGTCCTTTTGTATGAAAATATAATGTATTTAACAATAATTAAGGGTGCGTTTGATAGCGATGGTGAAATTTGAGTGAAAAGAAAATGAATTCTAGGGAATTGAATTCCTGAGAATTAGAAGTTTAATGTGTTTAATTGGTTTAATTTTTTAGGTGGAAAAAGTAGGGAATTTTCCAACTTTTGTTGTTTGATTGACATTATTTTCCATGAAAAATAAAGTAAAATTGATCTATTTTAATAAAAAAAAAAATATATATTTTTTAATTTTTTCACACATTTATACTTGATAATAATAATATTAATTTTTAGAAAAAAAAATCAATTAACAATAACAAAAATGATCAAACGTAACGAAAATGGTATAAGATTTTTTATGAAAAATAAAACCTCCTCACCCCTTGGAAAATGAATTCATTCAAAACAAGGAAAATACCGAATTTCGAGGCAAGTGGAAAAATGAATTCCATGAAAAATTTAGACAACCAAACAGCGTAAAGTTGAAAATTCACATGGAAAATCATATTTTCCTTGGACAATTACGCGAATCAAACGCACCCTAAGTGATTTAGGGATGTTTTGCCAAAGAAAACTAAATGATGAGAATGTATTCCACAAAACTTCCAAATGTTAGGGATGAAATGTGGAATTACACATATTTTCTAACGGCTAAATCTAACGGTGCTAGATGGAATGACTATTTTTGTAAAGAAATATAATTTTTAGAATATAAATGTCAAAATTGAAACGTTGGTGATAATTTTTCCAAATAGCACAAACGTTAGAGATCTTCTGTGCTATTTATCCTTACATAAACATTCGCACAAATTCCTCAATAATTCATATTATATATATATATATATATGTAGGTATATGTATAAAAGCATCGGTGATTCTAGTCAATTTTGACTAGAATTTCAATATTCAATTTTTGGAAGCTGATAAACGAGTGAGTTTCTGATCAATTATAATCTGAACATGCACGGTTACTCAAGGCCCGAAGAAAAAAAATAATAAAATAAAAATTGTTCTTCCCATCTCCTAATGTGTCCCAAAAACTTCGGCCATTTTAGGGACACTTCAAATATGAAAATAACTCTTTTGTTTTGTTTCAATTCTCATAAAAATAGTTGTGTATCTTTGGATTCGATTTGATTATTGGATTGGATTGGATTTTTTTTTTTGTTTCGGAAAAGAAATTCTCATTCTCTTTGAACATTGAATATTTTTTTGGCATTCTTGATTTTGTGGCAATGGTGGATAGTTTTTTGTAGTAAATATTGGATTTCGAGATGCAAGTTGTGTTCAGAATCATGTTTTGTTGATACCTGACTGTAGATTCTGAATTTGGTTTGGAGGTATTTATTTTATATTAATTTTAATGTGCAAATTTTTTTCAGAAACGAATTTGAGGTGCTTGAAATTGGGGTTAAAGTTGATTGACGAATCTGGGTTCCAAGACTTTGTTGTTGTAGTCTGTACACATCTGATATCAAGAGTTTGATTTTTGTGGAGGTTATGATTCGGATGCTACATTGGGCTATAGAATTGGATTGCTACTAATTTAAGGATCTTTCGATTTATTGGAGGATTCTTGGGTTCCAAAAAATCTGGTAACATCACAACTAAATGCGATGGGTATTTGGGAAGAATAAATTAGGTTTTTAATTTAGGAGTATAAAGTTTTAGACTAATAAACACGAGAGTTGATTGGCATGCCAGCATGGGCTGCATTTACTCTAAAGAGTAAAGAATCGAAATATGAGAATGAAGGCAAGAAAGGGAAAGTACCGAAAAAATCTTCTAAAAGATTGTTATTTTCTTTCATTAAGAAAGGAGGAAATTCTTGTGGAGGTTGATAGTGGAGGAAATGATGTATATTGGAGGAGTGTTGAGAAAGGTACAGGCTCCACTCCAGCTTTCTGGGAAGAGGGGCAGAAGAAGCTTATGGTTTCTGAGAAAACCGAGGTTTCTCAAATGCAAAGACGGACGACGATGGATGCTGGAATGACTAATGAGAAGAGGGTAGCCGCACCGAAATGGAATTGAGGTGGCACAAGTTGTTGTTGGATGGCCATCATGGCTGACTGATGTGGCTGGAGAGGTACCTCCAAAGGCAGACTGGAATTGGATATTGTTTGTTTTTGGTTTTAGATGATTTCAACACATCACATCACACATTGATCAACGATCATTATACAATCGGTACAAAAAAATTGGTACACTCATCATCCGTACAAATAGCATTTTTGTAGATGATTATGGTTTATCTGGATAAGTTTTCTGTACTCTTTGTTGTAGTTGCTGGTTTTCTTTTATTCTTATACTAATACTAGTGATTGCACGTAGGGACGGAGACAGTTAAGACTCGGTGAGGGTCAAGGCCACCACTGAATTTGGAAGGAGAGATTTTGTAGAAGACAATAAAGAATATTTGTAGAAGACAGTAAAGAATGCAATGCTTAAAAGATGAAGACTTCTGCAAACCAAGCTTAAGAAGGGCTCCTCTTTTTGTCAGGTCCTCACTTTTCTTACAAAATATTCTTCAAATATTCTTTTCCCCCTTTTTGGCCCCCACTCTCACACAATCCTAACTCCGTCCCTAACAGCACCTGCTAAGCATGTGCATTGGTCTATATGTTGTATGTAATAGTATCAAATTTATTTGTAAATAATGTAGAATTTATTGAGGATAATAATAATAATAAAAGATAGGATGTTAATATATTTAGAAATTTAACTATTTACTGATTTATACTTGTGTATCCATGTAAGATTGAAAGTTTTCGAATGGTATGATGTTGCAGGTTGAAGAAATCGAACTATAAAGTTTTAAAGAACAATGCAATCAACACTTTCTAAATAAAATGCAATCAACACTTTCTAAATAAAAAGAACATTTGAGGATAAATGTATCATTTTAAAATGATTCGCTACTGCAATTTATGTAGTTTGATGAAGATTTCCAAAATTAGATTAAATGGAGCTAGAGAAAAAACTAATTTTGCAAAGAAAAAAACTAAACAATTATACTTTCTCAAATTCCTTAAAAAATGCACTTACTCACATCAAGAAGTAGTCAACACTCACATCAAATATTCAATGCCCAAAATAAAAATATAGAGGAAAGGAAAACAAATAATCGACCTATAATTCACTTGCAGAGAATCAACAATGATTAGAATTATAGATACAACCCTAGATTAGAAAGTAAGAAGTTATTGAATAGAAGAAATTATTTGAGAGAGCAAACAAAAAATAAAGTATAGAAATATCTATTTTTTAGTACGAAGTAATATGATAGAGAAGCTGTAAAATGAGACATGAAGAGCTCATCCTAAACGTAAGTGATGATGTATTTGTTCCATCAATAATTTTAAAAAAAAAAAAAAAATCAACAATCAAACACACACTTAAAAGCTAAGATAGATAAACCAAAAAATAAAGTATAGACGTCGGTTTTTTAATAGAAAATAATAGGGTAGAGAAGCTGTAAAGAAAGACGTGAAAATCTCACTTTATATATAAAAGACGATGTATTTGTTCCATCAGATGTTGAAAAAGAAATTATCAATGTGAGTGGGTGTACAAAAGTGTACAAAAAATGTACATGTAGCATGATTTTTAAAAGACGATGCATTTGTTCCACTAGGTGTTGAAAAAGAAATTACCAATGTGAGTGGGTGTACAAAAGTGTACAAAAAAATGTACATGTAGCATGATTTTAATATATTATAGTTAGTTAATTAGAAAAAAATAAAAAATAAAAAAGTCAACCAAACATGTCCTTAAAGACTACCAAAAATGAATAGTAAACCCTAACTCAATCTTATTATATTATATATATATATATTAGTTAGAAGATTAGAAGAAAAGATTGCTTTGAATCATTTCTTTGCTAAAGTTCCATATGGCTTCTTCCTTAACTTAATGAGTAATTCTATAGGAGAGACACTATCCCATCATGGTAAAATGAAGATACTATTTTTCGTTCATTATGTTGTATGCTATGATCATTAATAAGAAATCAAGGCCCAATCACCTTCGCTTGTGGGACTATTTTAAAAAAATCAGTGTTTAGTCAATGACAGTTGTATGTAACAGTGTCGAGAATTACGAATCGTGCTGGTCTAAATATATAATATGCGATGACGATGAGAACCCAATAGATATGACCACAAAGTTTTTATATAAAGAAGTTTTTCAAAATTTGTAATACTCTTGATAGCAGAATGTTTATTATTATTTAAATTGAAAATAAATTTTTATAGTTTTTGCTTCTTTTTTTTTTTTTTCAATTGTACTTTTTCTATAATTTAGTCTTTATCAATAAAATATTTACGTGCATTGCACTTGTTTGAAACTTGTTTCTTATATTTTCCTCTAAACAAATTCATAACCAAAAGAACGAAGGATTTATACAAGGGAAGAATGTTGACTAACAAAGAAAAACTTCCTGTTTAAAAAGATTTTATAATTTTTATTAAATAGCAATTACTCACCTAGAACTTGGTAAAGTCTAAAGCAAGCCATGAAAAGGCATGCAAAGTGGCAACATTTTAGACAAAAAATAAAGTCCCATTTTTAGGAATGCAATCGTATCTTGTGCTTTTGGCCATGCAGATATGGATGTTCAAAAAACTTTTTTTTTTTTGGGGCTTACACGTAAGCTTCCTTTAATCCAATCCATTAATAATTACATGTACAAATAATTGTACAAACACATACAAACAAAGTAGCAAGAATCTCTTTACTTACAATCACATCACTTAAAAAATAAAAAAACTATTAAATATCCACACCACTATTTATAATGTTGTTTGTACATTTATTTGTACAAGTAGGCATGAACATGGTTCTAGATCTCAGAGAACTGAACCAAACTAAGAACCGATGGTTCTTTTAAAAAAAGCACAATTGGTTCTTTTTTATAAGAGAAGAAACGAAACGGAACGAAACCGGTTTGATTCTTTTGATTCTGGTTCTAGTTCCGATTGAATAAACTAAAATTTTAAACTTAAGCGATGGTAGATTCTGACCGATAAGAGTTGTAAGACAGTAATGTCATCAGCCTTGATCAAGATGTGAATACAACAATCGTATTTGACCTTGACATGATGATTTTATTCTCTCACTTTCAGATAGTAACGTATCTCCTCATCCGCGTGCATGTACTCCTTCTAAAAACTCTTCAATTTCTGTTCGTAGTTCTGCACCTTTAATGAGAATAGTCGCACAAGTTCAGCAAATCCTTGAAAATAAGATAACAATTGATTGTAAGATGGAGAGTGAAAGTTTATCATTTGTTGATTCTTGAAGAACTAACGGTTGAAAGCTTGAAGCTGAACGACAGAACCAGTGAAAGAAAAATGATTTTGATTTATGATTTTTTGTTTATTACTTGTTTTGCTTATAGTTATTTACTGTTGAATGAGTGAATAGTTATTGGTTAATTGATAATGACTAATGGACACGTTCATTAAGATTAAGAATTGATGATTTTTTAATTTTTTATTAAAATTTATACTTCAAAAAAAATAAATCATGTTTTGTACTATCGATTTTGGTTCTTGGTTCTGAACCAAGAATCGAACCAGAACCGAATTGTTCTTGATTTTTAGAGTCAGACCCGTTTAAAATTTTGAAAGAATCAAATTGTACCGAGGCCGAACTAGAACCGAATCGAACCGAACTGCTGATTCAGCTTCTTTTGCCCTATCCTTTGTCTTAGTTTTGGCTTATCTTTTACTCTTGAACTTTTGGTAACTCGGTAAACAATACATGTGTCTATGTACATGTGGAAGACAATAAATGAAAATGAAGTTAGACTAAAAAAACACAAATTACATATATATTCAATGAAATTGTCAATCATGAAACTAGGTATGAATCTGAATATAGTCCCACATTACATTTTCATTTATTTGAGATTCAAAAATACGTGTGCGATAGGTGCGACCGCACAGGACCTTAACGTTACAAGAGCATCAATTTTTTTTTTTTTTTAATCTATCTATCTATCTATAGATCTTTTTAAAAAAATTGAACATATGGTATAATTTTTTTTATAAGTTATCATTTCAAATTTTCGTACAAGACATCCAAAATATCAGGATCGGATATCTGGACCGACCCTGTATATTTTAAACAACCTAATTTAAGAAGAAAACTAAGGAAATAAAGCCTAATTTAAGTGATCACCAGAAAACAATAATTTTATTATTTGATTTTTCTGTGGGGATTGGAATAATCTGGCACTAAGTTTGGACACGTTAAAAACGTGATCTTCATTTTGTCACATCAAAATAATCAATTATTATACTTCATTAATTTATTAGTTGCCAATTTTGGTTTTTATAGACCAAGGCTCCGTTCTTTTATAAATTAAATTTGTAATTTACTACTTCACTACAAGATAAAAAAGATACAAAAATTAATTTACACAATTTTTTAAATCACTTTTTAACCATCTAAATTTTTTCTATTCAATTTTTAACCTCATAACTTAGCTAGAAAATACAAATAAATCAATCAAATAATTTACATTCCTTCTCTGTACAAATTAAATCTAGTCGAACAGGCCCTAAAATTAGTATTTTTCCCGTACTATGCACGAAAGTTATTCAACAGTATGAATTTCGATAAGTATTTGTAAAATTTTGATGCCTATGCATAATTTCTTCCGAATACAAAATGCATAAAAAGTAATATTATATTAAAATAATTATTAAAATTTTACAAACAATAAAATTACTTCAAATTATAATAGTTTCTTTGAATAATAAAAATTAATTTATATATTTAAATAACAAATGATTATCAATTTTTCCACCTTTTTTCAATAAAAAAAAAAATGAAGCTGCTATTCGCGAAAAAATTGATATTGTTTTTATCGAAAATAACATATATTTGCACACGATTTGGAGTTGCGTCGTTTTTAAACAATAACTGATATTAAATGCTTATTAATTAACAATAATAAATGTCAGCACTCTTTTAAATCGAAATTTTGGAAGCAAAACATGTCCTCTATAATATCATTAAAAATTAACTAATATATTATTACTTTTAATTATTTTTATAACATATATACACAAAAGGGTGCTCCTCAAACTAATCATCATTCATTTTTTTTTTCTTTCTACATAACTCGAAATTTAGTTAAACAGACAATTATTAAGTATCAAAATTAACCATCCTTAATAATTTTAATTTCATTTCCGATTACATAAACATGTCATCAACCCCTTTTTAGTACCTATTATTTCTAAAAAAATTATTTTTTCAAAACTCAATTTCAGCTACATATTATCCAATAAAATAATCTACATGTAAACCCAAAAAGATTCTCCACATTTTAACTATACATTCTCTAGAAAATTTGCTCTTCCAAACCACATATTCCAAATAATGGATCTCAAACAGGGGCCAAATGCAGTCAACGTGTCATCCATACAGTGATGCAATTAATTATTTTCAAATTAACTACTTATGCTCTGTTTGTTAATTTTTTTTTTTTTTTTTTTAATAAAACATGTTTTTTTTTTATATTTTTTATGTAAAATGTATAGGTTGAAAAGTTGAGAGAGAAAATGTGTGTGGTTATGTGTGGTTAAAAATTAATTTGGGGATTGTGTTGTAAAAAACATGCTTGTCAAACAGAGGCTTAAATAATCTTTCACTATGCGAAACGGTTTCCATTATACCCTTCAAATTTATATCTATGTGATGCCATAATATTTGGTTTTAGTTTCAAAAAATTATTAATTATTATCATTACCTTTTACGTTGATGCAAGCAAGTTTTAGTTCAAATAATTAAAAAAAAATGAACAGCCACAATTTCAAAAATAAAAATAAAATTATTAAGAGGTATAAACATTCTTATTTATCACTAATATTTTTAACTAAAAAAATAACAAATATTAAAGTTCAATAAAATATTAATCTAATTAATGCACAATTAATGAACGAAAAAAGTCAAACTATCTTTGTTTTTCAAAGTCATTGCACAATTTTTCAAATGTTTTAAACTGCGTTTGATATTGATTTTTGAATTTGGATGGAAAGAAAACGAATTTCAGAGAATTGAATTCTTGAGAATTTGAAGTTTCATGTGTTTGATTGGTTTGATTTGTTAGGTGGAAATAATGGAAATTTTTTCAACTTTTATTGTTTGATTGACATTATTTTTCATGTTAAATAAAGCAAAATTTAATTATTTTAATCAAAAAAATTATTTTTTTTTTAAATTTTTTCACACATTTGTACCTGATAATAATAATATTAATTTTTTTTAAAAAATAAATAAATTAACAACAATAAAATGGATCAAATGTGACGAAATCGATAGGCGATTTTGATTGAAAAATAAATTCTCCTAGTTAGACGAGAAAAAGAATTCCTCCAAAAACTAGAAAAGACGCACATGAGCTTCAAAGATAGAAATCAAATTACTTGGAAATTGTTGCATATCAATCATGACAAGTGAGAAAAAAAGGCGGGAAAATGTTTCTTTTATAGGGAAAATGCCTCTTTCAAACGCACCCTTAATTTCTTTTGTTTTTTATAAAGCAACTAACAATTAATATTAATGCATTTCAATTTAGGTAAGTTTAGAAATTATAAACATATAACATAAATGTATTCAACCATTTTTGAAAAGTATTTTAGGCGAAAAAATAAAAATGACAATTATTTTGTTTTAATATATAGTATAGATATGATTGGAAATTTTAAGATGCCCCTATTAGGAGTTTCAGGCGGGACCTCCAAATGCCCACCCGTCATTGACAAAGTTTATGATTACATTAGCAAATGTTGTGTTTGATAGATTTGAATAAAATAAACTTTATATCTTAAATTTTATTTAATTAAAATATAACAATTATGTGACAACAATCTGAGATCTAGAATTTTGAGTTCCAAACTCGAATTGTTTTTGGTCATACATGTACATGTACATGTACTAAGTAGAATTATTTTATATATCCGAAATTTTCTTGTATAACCTGGTCATTTTATATTCACAGAATTTTTACGTGCAGGTACAACTCAATCAATATTTTACATGCTAATATTTCAGAAATTGGGGGTAATTTTAAAATAATAAGATGACCATGCATGTGAGAAATTTCTACCTTAAGCAAAAAATAATGAATAAATCTGAAAATGTACATTTTCTGGATAATTGTTAAATTAACACTTGGCTTGGGCTTTCCAGCTGGTTAACCAAGCTGTAAAATACAGCTTCGGCTCTTGATCCTCGTGAAGTCCTTGGTACTATCTACGCCAAGCATCGCCTCGCCTCGCCTAGCGCCCTAGCCTAATCTGATCTCACGGCGCCGTCGGCGCGGCTGGTGCCAGGCTAAGATGCAAATCAAGCCCAAATCCATCATCTAAACTAGGCCCATCTTCTGCGCTAGAGAATCTACTTAACGAAGGCCCATCTAACCTTCCATTATGGGCCTTGATCGCCTGAGGCCCAATACTCGTCAAGCCGGACTCACCTACACTGCTGGTATACGATAAGTTCCCTACACCCCTTCCAGTTGACCATGCGGGGAACACGCACCCATGCGATACCTGGAAGGGCTGCGCGGCGCGTGGAACGTATAACCACGGTGGGGACGAAGGCGCAGAGGCAGGAACCATCACAGAGCCAGGCGGAGGAAGGAGGTGGGTCGGCGGAGCAAAGGCGGAGACTATGGGGTTCCGCATGTAGGATACGGCTGCGTTTCTACTGGCTTGCAATTGCGCACGTTTCAACTGTTGCCTCTCTTTCTTATGAGCATTTTGGTGACCACCCAGAGCTTGTGAATTGGCAAACTCCCGGCAGCAGTACTGGCACTCGTATTTCCGGCCGTCGGAAGTCGGAAATCCCCCGGAATCCGACGAGCCTGACGGTGTTTTAGTGGAGTCCACTTCTTCTTCTTCAGTTACGTTGAAACCGAAGAGTTTTAAGCGTCCATTACTGGTGTTGTTATTGCATGGTTGGCTTTGATACTCTAACTCTTCCATGCTATATAAATTATATGTATGTATGAAAATTGGAGAGAGAGAGAGAGACAGAGGACACAGAGAGACTAAAATTAAGGGGTGGTTTAAGAGACTTGTTGCATGATGGGGGGTATTTATACAAGTTTAAAAGGATGTAAAGTTTTCTTCAGTGTTGGAGATAGAAGTTCATATCTGTTGTCCCAAAATACTATTTTTTAACTGTCTACTCAATTAAAATTATATACACACGTATACATATTAACAAATATATTTTAAATTAATACAAACAATCACGTTAAAGTGATGATGTGTATAACTTTATTTTAATTGGGTGGACACTTAAGGAACATTATTTTGGGACAGCGGAACGAAGTGGGGACGGGTGAGGAGGTGGGGGCCTGCTGACAAGAAGAAGACAGTAAGTGTAAAAATGGGAACACGAACGTAGAACAGTTGGGCACCAATAGATTGCACTTGTCTTCTTGACACCATCATATTTCATTTTCTCACTAATTGGGAAGTTACTAAACTGTTATCTAATACCTGGCTTAATTGCTGAAAAAATATTTGCCATAAAAGCAAAAGCTCTTGTTTGAGCTCCATTTTAAAGAAAAAAAAAATGAGTTTTTGAATAGTATTTTTTAGAGAACGGATGGTTAAAAAATAATGAAGACTTTTGAATCTATGTGTAATGTAATTTTATTGAAGAATTTATGGTTGAAAATTAGAAAGAAAAAAATGTATTTTAATTTTAATGGAGCTCAAACAATAACTATTATCTAATTTCTAATACAAATTTCATAGAGATTCTATCAAGCTGATGTGATTAAAAAAAAAAAAAAAAGACAATGTGACATGATCACTTGATTAGTGATATTTATACTTCAGGAATCAAGCGGACTATTAGATGTGATTTTATTTTTTATCTTAGGAAAATAAAAGACACTTAGGCAATTGTATATTCTGCTGTATATAGAATTCACTGGAGACCAATTTTGAACTTAATTATTTATTATTTAGCCCCTGTCTGATGGTGATTAAAATCGAATTTTTAGTAAATTAATTTTGATAAAAATTGATGAGATATGTAATTGAAAAGTTGTTGGACGCATGAAATATATAATTGAAATTGATTATTGACTTTGATTTAAATTAAAATCTAGATTTTAATTGATTCAGCATTAGTATCACGTAACTTCATACCATCTAAATTGGAATTCACAGAATATTTTGAGATGCTCTGAAGGCCAAAAATTAGGAATTTGAAGGTGTGGGAACTGTTGAGCAGAACACGATGAAGTGAAGAATTGATGCAAGTGAGCGAGTGTTGCAGTTGTAGGGTTGGTTCAACTATCAAATCATTGATATTTCTTGCAACCTTAATTTCTTGCTCTTTGTTAGGAAGTGAAACCATCCACTTCATTATGAAAAAATATCAATATTCATTAAATTCATCACCACAAATGTAGAAAATAGAATTAATACACTAATCCTTATGCGTCGTACATATATTTAAAATGTAGAAAGAGAAATTGATGTAATATATTATTGCACTTTGCACGACTATCTAATCACAATCAATAATCACTATTAACAAATTTTAATTTACTTATTAATACTTTTTCGAAAAGACAAATTAAGCTATGCTCCACTTCTCTTGGTAGAGATTAAAATAGGCTGGGAATAATGCAGGTAGGGAAAAACTAATATTAAGCCCCTATCTGATAGAGATTAAATTTAAATTTTTATCTAATTTTGATAAAAATTGATAAGATGCGTGGTTAAAAAGTTGTGGGACCTATAATATATGTGGTTGTGATTAATTGTTGATTTTGACTTTGATAAAAATCAAATTTTTTTTATCATAATCAAACAGGCCCTAATTAAATTATTAAATCCTAGAAAACAAAAATGTCCCCCAAATGGGTATTTCTCAAAATGTCCTCATTTGTAATCAATGTGCAAATCATCCCTATCATTTTGAAATTGCCATTTACACCTTAATTTTTTATTTTTATTTTTTTGGTTTTTGCGGAGTTGATCATTTCCGTCTCATTCGATCAATTTTTTCGTCAAATATGGGTAATCTGTGCAAAATGTTCATATCATTTGCCGTCATTACGAAAATCTTCACAATCTTTTCAATTTTGGGATTTGGACCATTAACGACCTATCTTTACCCCAAAATTTCTTATAATCTATTTTTTCATTAAAATATTGTAAAATGACTAAGTTATCATTTTATAAATGTAAATAGAAAAGAATAATAATAATAATAATAATAATAAATTATTATTATTATTATTATTATTATTATCTTTCTTTTCTATTTATTTTATTTTAATTTTAATAGAATGATAAATTAGTCATTTTACATTATTTTAATGAAAAATAAATTGTAAGAACTTTTGACACAAAGAAAGGTCAGAGTCCAAATGCTAAAATTAAAACAAGATGGGATATTTGTGCAGTGAATGTAAATTATATGAACGTTTTGCACAAATTACACACATTTGACGAAAACATTAACAAAATGAGACGGCAAGGTTAACTTCGCAAGAAAATGTAGAAATGAATCCATAAATATCAAATTTGAAACGATAAGCATGGCTTGCACAATGAATACAAACGATGTTGACGTTTTGTGTTATTTACCCCACCCCCAAATTGATCTTCAGTTTGCTAATACTGTATAGTTTATAAACTCGTTTATTTATATTTTTAATATAAAAATAGTGATTGAAAATTGAAGAGAAAAAATATGTATGATTAAAATATGATTTGAGAAATTGTGTAATTTATAAATTAATTTGGTTTACCAAACGGGTGCAAATACTTTAAACCTATAAATGGATAGTAATAATAACATAAAGTTTAACTAGGGTTGTTTATTGTAGGTTCCAATAACAAGTTGACACGTCCTCCCCTAACATAGGCACATATAGGAGCTCTAATATTTTTAAAAAAAAAAAAAAAATTGAAACCCCAACCTCATACCCCCATCGCCAAACAGAAAATTTGTACCCGATTATTAAAAGTGTTAAAAAGTGATTTGAAAATATATATATATATATATGTATATATGTATGAAGTAATGCAAATAATCAAATATTATATATATATTTATATGAAGTAATGCAAATAATCAAATATTAGATCCAACAAAATCTAAGTGGTCGTTTTCTTTGTATTTCAATTTTCAGTTTTGAGTTTTTTATTATGTTTTGAGATTAATGAAAACATGTTCCTTTTGTGATTTTGGAAAACTGTTTTTTATAACAGGAAAATGCATTTACTTTGAAATTTTGAGAATAACTATAAATCTGAAATCAAATTGAGAATTGAGAATTCAGTCAAATAAATAATTGATCAACCATCCATTTATTCAAAATTTTTAAAAAAAAGTTATTCAAAAATTTATTCGAATCTCACTTCCCACAAACTTATTAAAAAAAAAAAAATTTGTGCATTTAAAAAAAATAAAAAAATAAAAAAAAAAAACTCATTTATATTATTGTTATGCATTGAAGCCAATTCGAACCCACGATTAGAGATGGCAATGTGTAGGGGGTAGGTCGAGTTTGCTAAACTCATACCCTATCCACTAAAGATTTACAACCTCCATACCATACACATGTACCCATTTAAAAATGGTGGGTCAGGTGCAGGTTGGAGGCGGATTTGCTTCTTTACCCATTTAAAATTCATTACTAATTTTTTATTTTTTAGGACTGTAAATAGCTTACAGGTTAGAGGTGCTCCGGATTAACTTGAAACAGTTAAATGTTGGGCTTCACTTGAATTTGGCATGAAAAAAGCTTGTTTTAGGTAAACAAGCGAATTTGAACAATTTTTTTAGACGTCAACAAAGTCAATAAATATTTGAGTTCTACTTTTTATTTATTTATTATTTTTTTTACACAATCACTTATGTTTTAAATTTTATAATTTTTTAAAGAAATTAATGGGTATGCAGGTCGAATATGAGTATTGTAGTAAAACTCACACCCGACCCATACCCATGTCAGGTTTTAAAGTTTACCTTCATACCATATCTACGAACCCATTTACTTGGGTAATTCTTATGTCGGGTCTCCACAGATATCGGGTTCATGAATATTATTATCATTCCTACTTACGATCTTCAAATGGAATAACACTGTCAATTGAGCTTTGGGCTAATATTGGTAAAAACAAGTGTTTTCCTCGTTTTGTAATATTTCGACTGGTTTCCTTTGAAAATAGTCAAAACGATTTTCGAGCGTTTTGTGTTTTCTTTCTAAAAATTTTCCGCATTTTAAAATCTCGTTTTCAAAAATAAGTAGTAAATGTGTTTTCGAAAATTCAAAACTAAAAATGACATGAAAACAACAAAGAGAACGTAGTCTAACCTATATGCATTAGCTTTAGTACCTTTGACCCCCTTAATTTGTAGCCTTGCATGACACACGATCAGCTCCACTTCTTTTTTGACACCTCATTAATCAGTAAAAAATTATGTAATATAATAGACAACAAGTATTTTCCAAATAAATATGTGAATCATGCATCATGAAAAATGTCAAAAAGAAAGAAAAAATGAAAAGTAACTGAAAATATGCAAGCCCTCCTTTATAATTATAATTATTATATATATATAATTCGCATGCTTAGTATGTTGAAATGACGAAATTCGACAGCTGATAAATTTATGATATTGATATCCTCTTTGATGTAGTTGACGCGTTCAACTACCAACATGTATAGTAGACGCGTATCGTCTAGTTAATCTTAGTTTTGTTATCAATATGAGAAGTTTAATTGAAGCATGTGCTTACACACACATATACATATAGTGACATGTTTGAAAGAGTATGGAATTTGAGGTGTTTACAACTTAGAATTGGACCCACCATTACGTGTTGATGATGAATTATTGTTTAGGATGTTTGCGTGATTGACGTTGAAATTAATGTTGTTTAAGCTTCGCATTCTATGGGAAAGATCTTCTCGAATCTTACTAACTACATGAGAAAGAGAAATAATTAATTAATTAATTATATATTTCTATTCACTTAATTATTTATCCA
Source organism: Ligustrum vulgare (assembly GCA_963555705.1). Classification (NCBI taxonomy): domain Eukaryota; kingdom Viridiplantae; phylum Streptophyta; class Magnoliopsida; order Lamiales; family Oleaceae; genus Ligustrum; species Ligustrum vulgare. Next base: position 23,175,199 of record OY743169.1, on the reverse strand, counting down.
TGAAACATACTAATTAATCTTCACAAGTCTTCACCAAAACTCCAAGACATGGCCCACAATGTCTCACCTTTAAGTGTTATCTCCTTTCACTTAGTCAAATTAATTTTCCATTTTTAAGAAACAACTGTTCATTTGTCTTTGGATCAAAATTTATGCTCGTTTCGACCGTTGAATTAATTTCTATTTATTTATTTTTATAACATTTGATTACATTAATTAGTAATAATTATATCAAACTAATAGTCGGTGGTAGATAATGATTCAAAATCAATAACCCATTTTCCAATTAAACTTTTTATTATATATACATACGAGGAAAAAGTCAAATTGATCTTGCAATTTGGGTTTTCGGTGCTTTAGGGGTTGTTTGGGAAAATATTCAGTCTACTAAGTAGTTTGGAGATGTTTTCTTTAAGCTAACAATGTAACTTGTTAAAGATAATGATTCATGTTTCGTGTTACATTATCGAGTGATGTTTAGAGAATATTTTTAAAAAATTATGCAATATATTTATCATTAAAAAAAAAAAAAAATGTTTGGATATAATAGTTATCCGACTTCATTTTTTGGATTTACTTTAGTGTCAAATAATGACAAAATTGAATTTGAAAATCAAATTTAATCAAATTTCTCATTGAAACCTAAATATATATAGAAATTATAATTATAACGTGCAAGAATGCCACGAAGGAGCTGAAATTGTGGGCATTGATTTAGGAATTGATTAGGATCCTATAAAATAAAGAATTATTAATAATTTAAACCTAAACTACCTTTTGACTTTGGGACACTATCTCTTGCTAGAGGCTCTAAGAATTTGGTTTGAAACCCAAAAAATGTAGTGAAGTGATCCTCTCAATTTAATGTAAGTAGTTGTTCTTATTAAGGTTGTAAGTTTGCATAAAGTTGTTGAGACTTTCAATAAGTAGCTAAGTATGACGTTGTACTCATTCTAAAGTTTCGTAAACTCTTCAGAATTTCTTAAGATTTTGGATTTTATTTTATACTTTGAGTGTACAAATGGACATAATACAACAATTAATATTGTTTGTTCATTAATTAGCTAGGCTTATTTTTTGTATCAAGCGTCGTGTTAATAATCATTCATTGTTGGCCCAAATGTTGAAGTAAAATTCCTCATTTAGGTGTATTTTCATTGGCTTGGTACACAATTTAGTAGCAAAACTCCTCTTGGGAAACATGAATTTGTTCAATCAAAATCAAGCTAGACCACATCTTGAGGACACCAAGGAAGAGAGAAAGGAGAGAGAATTAGCACTTGGTAAAAATAAATGAAAAAACTATTTCGTTTAGAAGCACAATTTATCACTTATTGAAACTGTATATTCAATATGCTCCATCACGTATAGATTGAATTTATTTGTTCATTCATTAAAAGCTTGATTAGATAGCAAGTTTAAACTCAATATATTTTTGTTCATGATTCTAATACTAAATTGAATTATCTTAAAATGTTCAACATAATAAAGAACGAATAAATTTATTTATTTTTATTTATTTAAATTTCGTATTGATCACGCTCCTATAAGTTTAGAGTCTCACGTGGAGTAGTGTGTATTGAATGTTCAATCAACTTTCAAAAGCTTGTTATTAATCAAGAAATGTCCTTAAAAAATATGTTTTTGGTGTTAATGATTTCCACCACCAAATATAAAACTCTTTCAAGGACATTAATCATGCTTTCTTTATTTTTGATTGAAGTGATATGGATATTTTCTTTTGAGATTGCCCGAATCTCGAGTCGGTCCCACTAAGATGTGTTAATCAAGAAATTAAACCAATGGGAGCTTATTATAGGTATTTTAACATTAGATTATTTGTCATTAATACAAAGACGTTAACTTTCTAATCAACTTTGTTTCCTTCACTATAAGATTATTGAGACATAATCCTATCATTTAACTTTTTAATCATCTTTGTTCCCCTTTACAACCATTCACTTTGGAAGGATCCAAAAAGAAACCCTAATGTGACTTTTAGTTTTCAAGTAATTGTAATCCCTTTTCTGGATAGGTTCAAAGTAAGTATATTTATTTAATCCAAACTATGTGGGAGTGTGACTCAATAAGCCTCTAGCTCCAAGTATTCCAAGTGACACTACCTACTTCAATTTAAAACATAAAGTAATTTTAGGTTGAGTGGAGTTTGCTTTAAGTCATGTGAATTGGCACACACAATATTAAATAATTAATTAAATAATTAATTGCAAATCTAAGCCTAATAAGCCTAGATTACAGTCTAGAATATTATGTTATTATAAATCTTAAAGTAAGATAAAAAAGTGTTTTCTAATTGAGAGATTGAAGGGGGACTTGGTCAATCAATGAGACAAATTAAATGTACACTTAGATGGCTACATAAGCACCACATAACATATAGTCCAAACACATTAGTTGGGAGACACATGCACATGTATTAGGAATATTAAATGTTAATTTAATTTGGGAACTAAAAATTCTATTCCTCAAACATATGTGACCATGTGGATAGGTAATTAATTCGATGTAGTCAGGACAATATTTGATAAATGCACTATGTTCATGTCAGCGTTTCTATTGGTCTATCATTTTTAAACCTTTTTTTTTTTGAAAAACATGTGAGTAATTAAATTGCTTTTTTTGCTCAATAATGATTTAATTTATACGTTTTGGTTTAAGAACCAATCGTGTTCAAGAGAGAACCTTTTGGGGGTCATATGAACATTTTGAATCACACGCACTAATCAAAGTAAAATAGATTACAATATTTATATAGGTATAAAGTATTTTTTATTTAGTTTAGACGTGATCGTTTTTTGTCTAAGGAAAGAACCTTAGAAAAACAAATCTTGAAGTTTTCGAGGTACTTGCCAATTTGTACAATAATATATTAATGCAAAGTTAATTGTCTTAAACAAATTAGTTTAGTTCAACAAATCAATATTAAAAAATCCAAGAAAAATTAATTTTAGTTTTAAGGGAATGGTTCATTAGGTCATATATCAGTCTATTAATTATTTAATTTGCTAGTTTATTTTATTAGCCGGTCTTCTGTTATTTAATTTGGGCAACCAAGAAGACAACTTATTATTACGGGACATTAAACAAATATGTTACATTGGCCACAATTTAGCAATTATAATTTTTTTTTTTTTTTCATTACTAAGAAATTTTAGTTATAGATTATTGGAGGTCGGGTTTTATTTCGATGGAAAATCTTTACGCTCACATTAAGCTCTTTTGGGCTCAATTAAAAAGTCTTATGTATTTTTCTCTTGCCTATTTTCAACAATATTATCCAATAAAATAATATTATACATAAACATGAGAGTTACGTTTCATCATTTTTTAATCATACGTTCTCAAAAAAATAAAATAAAGTAAAATTCTAAAACTCAAATTTCTCGAAAATGGGGCTCAAACAAGGACTCTGCTCGTAATTAACCAAAAACAATTACTCTTTAGATTAATACATAGATAGAATTTAGCAAATTCCTACAACACAAGGTTGAAGATAGAATTTTGAAGTGAAATTGTATGGTAACAGCAGTGGATAAGTGCAATCGTCATCTAATGATCAAGGGATAAATCTATTTGTACAAATGATGGATGACAAATTGGGTTACTCTCCCCTCATATGGAAGGTCATCCAGTTTGTACATATAGCAAGACACATGATTAGGAGATGGGCAAAAAAATCGGAACCGATATGACCGAACCGGAACTAAACTGAAAAAATTGGAACTGTATGGTTTTAAAAAAAATAAAATGAGAAATTGGTTTTGCAACCGAGAATTGATTGGTTTTCGATTCGCGCGGTTCTCGATTCTGCCTTTAGAATCGAAAAATCGAAATTAGAACTGATCTTTGATCCTTTTTTTTTTATGATATTAATTGGTTGCCCTATAATTTTTTGGGTAAAGTGAAATTGATTAATTTCTTGTTATGAAATTTGTTACATCTTTACCTCATTGTAACATTTAATTTCACACTTTGACTGAAATTCTTAGTAAATGAAAATCGAATGAGAATAACTTATTAATAAGCGAAGACGTAATGACCACAATGAAGTTAATTAAATATTTAAATACAAATATAAAATAATTAATAATATGGATTTAAAACTCATGATTCATCCCACAAATTTACTATATTGCCATACTCGAAAAAACCTTCTATGTCATTTGTTTCCTATTTTTGTTTATGAATATCTTCCGTTTCATGGAGAATCCTATACCATCTTTGGGGTGAAAGGATTTTTGAAATCTTTAATCTTGTTATATTCGGTAGAAGTTTATTTCAAGTTATTGACTCACTTTCTGAGGCCTGATACTCCTCGATAAGGCTCTCGAAAAATAATTATTACTGTAAAACCGAAATCGAACCCAAACCAAATGATTTGGTTCTGATTTGATTCTTGCGATTCAATGGAACCGAACCACCCGACATCCACCCCTACCCATGATCAAGTTGTATGATCTTTGCCGTCCAATTAATTTGGGAAGATTTCAATACTGAACAAATTACTCCAAAAATAAGAAGAGAAGAAAGAGACACCACCAGTGGACATTAATTTTTGTTTTTTTTTTTTAAATGTAAATTTATGGGGTTTTGATGTATTTGGTTGATAAAATGGTTTCGGGCGTATATGTTGGGAATTTTTTGAATTGTTCTACGTTGCCTCAATAACATGGCATATGAGCACGGAAAAGTTATATACGTTGACAATGTTGTCCTAGATGAACTGATGGGATTAATGTACAAAGAATCATGATACAATCACTTAAGAGATCATTCAGGGGCCCAATTTTTTTGGAGTGGTTCCCGCACCCTCTATGTGAGGGTGCGGTCACCTCGGGGGTGACCCTCGAGGTGATTCTATCATTTTAGATGTACTAAACAATTCAACGTATGGTTTCTCCACTTTTTAGGAGAGAAAATGCCTGTGAAGTTCTACTTTCTAAAGCATAAGCATTCCCCGCTAGTTCGGATAAAATGAATTGAAGTTGAAGATGTGGAGGCTGATTTGATAGAATTAGAAAATCCTTGGCTGCTACTGCTAGATGTGTATGTAGTTCCCTTAGTACAAACATTTGCATTGAGTTGGGACATTTGGACTAATTAACATTGTAATACAAGAAATTGCGCAGGGTTATAATGGTGTTCATGAATCATACGTATGTGGAAAGTGTGTGGGTCTATGACACCATCCAAAAAAATTGATCCATTTTGCACAAACTCATTTTTCAGATGATAAAACGAAAATAAAATATTACCCATCGTCTTTGGCATGCAAGAAACGATCTCCCAAGATTCAGATCTATAGGGAGGTCAACAAGTCGAGCCGACTTCGGAGTCGAAGATCAAGACTTGAACTTTTAGGAGTTGAGTTTTTTTATCCTGAGCTGAGTCGAGTCAAAGCTCGACCAAATTTTTTTAGGCTCGACTTGAGCTTTTGGCTCGGGCTTCTTCGAGCCAAGCTGGGCTAGTTCGTATTTTATCTTTTTTTTTTTACATATATACGTGACAAATGAATTGTGTTTAGTTGAAAATATAATGCATACAGTAAATAAATGTAATAGTAATAGTAGTATAAATATCAAACATAACTTTATAATGTACCCAATAAATGTAGTACAAATATTAATAAGGGTCAATTTTGGCCCGCCATACGGGCCGGCCTCTGCTAGAACTTTGTTTCGTTTTCGAGGCTCAGCTTGAGCCTTGACTCGGTCCTCCAAAGCACGAGCTAAGCTTTGCTCGAGCTTTTTACGAGTCGAGCTTGAACTGATAAACTTTTTTGACACCCTTAGATCTATCCACGAAGTCTACATCTCCAACAGTAGCCCACAAGTCACAACAGCATATACTCGGATGCATTTTCACTCTATCCAACGGTAACCCATGTCCACGTATTATTATGGAGGGATTTAGGCGGGAAGCCATAATTTGGTGGATCGATTAAAAAGCCCATTATGAAGAAGACAAAATCGGAACATCTAGATTGCATGCACAAATTTAAAGGAGATTTTGGAAGGATTCCGTCCAATAGGACCTGTTGCCCCAAAGTTTGCAAGTTTGGAACCATATGTGCGGGCTACGTGTGAAAGACTAGATACAAATTATACTGAATTGAAAGGATTGAGACCGCCAATTTCTTTAAGGATTCGTTCGATTGGCGTAATTTTTTATGAAAAATATGATTTTTTATGTGAATTTCCAACTTTGTACTGTTTGATTGCCTAAATTTTTCATGGAATTCATTTTTCCACTTGCCTCGAAATTCGGTATTTTCCTTGTTTTGAATGAATTCATTTTCCAAGGGGGAGGAGGTTTTATTTTCCATGGAAAATCTTATATCATTTTCGTTACGTTTGATAATTTTTGTTATTGTTAATTGATTTATTTTTTTTCTAAAAATTAACATTATTATTATCAAGTACAAATGTGTGAAAAAAATTTAAAAAAAAAATTTATTTATTAAAATAAATCAATTTTAATTTTTTTTATGAAAAATAATGTCAATCAAACAACAAAAGTTGGAAAATTCCATATTTTCTTCACCTAGAAAATTAAACCAATCAAACACATTAAACTTCTAATTCCCAAGAATTCAATTATCTGAAATTCATTTTCTTTCCACCCAAATTCCACCAATGCTATCAAATGCAAAAGTAACTTCAATTTTTAAATAACATTTTACTCAATGTTTAGTATAGATTAAAATTAAATTTTTATTAAATTTTAATAAAAGTTGTGTCAGATACAATGTATGATTAAAATTAATTATTGACTTTAACTAAAGATTAAAATTAAATTTTAATCCGAACCTAACAAAGGCTTGACCCCTCCCCTGGGAGTGGACGTGAGTTGGATAACCCAATCCACTATGATCGGGTTGATAAAAAATCAACCCAATCCAACTCAATCAAGTTTCAATCGGATTGGGTCAAGTTGGTCGTTGGCCCAATTGATAAAAAATCTTGAAAAAGGAAAAAAAACCAATAAATCAATCATTAACTCAAATCAATTATGTACCTTACAATAATACCAAATACAATAAATTGAATATTTGCTAATAAAATTAAAATATGTTCAATAAATATTTAAATAAGTTAAGTTAAAAAAAAAAAAAAAGATTTTTTATTCGGGTTGGGTAGGGTTTTTCATCCAACCCGCAACCCAACCCAACCCGACTCAATTTTAAAAAAAAAACTCGAATCCAACTCGATTTTCATGAACGGGTTCGGTTGGTTAATGCCCACTTCTACCCGAGGGTACTCTCTTGGGATGATGATATTAGTTGCCAACCCTGGTTGTCATCCCATTTAAAATGCACTATGTTCACGGGCTAACTTATAAAACAAAGGATAATTGCATTAGTAACAATGAAAACAAATACAGAATAGTAGTAATATTGTTATAAAACTATCAAAATCTAAACAAGAATTAGAGAGGAAGAGATGGAGAGAATAGAGAGGAGAATTCTCATTCCATTAGGTGTAGGAAATACAACAATGAATGCCTCTATTTATAGGAAGATAAAGTCATTCACAATAATTCTTTACAATATTAATTAGGTGGAAGTTAGGTAAGAAATTAGGTAGAGATCTACAAAGGAATTTCTTAATAATTTCTAATAATTTATAACACTTCCCCTTGAATGACTTATTGCTCAATTGTCTGCCTCGTTAAAACCTTGGTAAGAAAACCCAGTGGGATAAAACTTGAGCGAAGGAAAAAGAGTATAGCTGCTCCCCCTGATGTTGGTCATCATTAATCATTAAGTCTAATGTCCAAAATGACATCAATGATAAGTAGTACAAATCATGTACTGAAATCTGAAGTGCTTCACTGCTTCAGTGTTTTAGTGCTTTAATGCTGCCTCGTTAAAACCTTGTCAGTAAAACCCAATGGGACAAAATCTGAACGAAGGAAAAAGAGTACAGCCGCTGCCTCGTTAAAACCTTGTCAGGAAAACCCTGTGGGACAAAACCTGGACGAAGGAAAAAGAGTACAGCATGACAGCATGATTCTCCCCCTGAAGTGTGCAATCAAGTATTCATGAACCTTTTGAATAATGATATCATCTTTTTTCTGGAATATATATGAAAATCTTCTTGTGTGTAGCCGATATCATAACATTCTTCATAAGATGTGTATGATTTTCTTCATTTGTTGATATCATTCCAGTATAACAATGTGTTGCTGAATTATAGCTTGTTGATATCTATGATGATGCCTCAAAAACCTTGCTAGGAAAACCCTGTGGGACAAAACCTCAGCGAAGGGAAAAAGAGTGCAACGCGTATTTATTCCTTTCATGGAATATTACATGTATATTGGTGCAATCACGAATCTTTTCATTGTATTTTTCACTTCTGGTGAATAATCAAATTTAGAATTCACTTCTGGTGAATAATCAAATCTATAATTCACTTTCATAGATTGCATCTTTCACTTCTAGTGAATAATTAAATATTCATTTTCAAATTCACTTCTAGTGAATAATCAATTTCAAATTCACTTCTGGTGAATATTCATTTTCGTATTCACTTCTAGTGAATAATCAATTTCCCAGATGTCATAAATAGTACACTCCAATTTCACTTTCAACATATTATATCATGGAGTCATTTGTATCATTCTATAGTGATACTAATCTGGGCATATTGAATCTTTCAATGATTTATACATGTATGTTCTTACACTTTATAAACTGCAATTTCTAATTTTGCAGGAGCATAATCAATCATTGAAATAGATATCAATTTCGACATATAATCTACAATCATTTTACTTGAAATCCCAACGTACCGCGATCAACTGGTACATCAAAGAATACTCCCAAAGTACCGAGATGAGAATCATACATTTTGATCTCACTCATTGGTATATCAAGGAGCTCAAGCTAGTGATTTAGACTATAGTCTATCCACCATATGTCATGCCAGTTCTATGAAAAATTTCGCGCGCAACTAGTCGTCTTTTACGACTGTGAAATATTTTTCATTTGTACATATAATTACTGGCTTTACACATTTAAGCATTTGGACTTCAGGTCCTTGAACAATAATCCCTACATTAGGGTTTCATACTTGGCCAAAGAATTATGATTTCATCAATCTTATTTCATAAGAGGGTATGCAGTCGACTTATTTATCGATTCCATCTCAATATAACGTAGAGAGATCTCTTTATATGTTCTATCATCAGGTACCTGAATATCTCATCATTTGACTATGTCCCTTTTACTTACTTTGAGTATTTAGCCTCAAAGGAATCATTTCAATCATTCAAGAGATATTTATTTTTGGAATCGATAGTCATTATGCTTCAGGCATAATTACGCTTCAGGCGTGTTTTCACCATAATGTTCTCAAATATTATCAATCGGCTAAAATGCCATAACACATGTCATTCTTTTAGGGATGTAATTTCAATCATATATCTCAGTGCGCTTTGGTGGAGTGTATGCATATCGCACTTTTACAAATAATAAAGCTTCTTGAGCTATTCCCTGTTTGACATAGAATATTGTTGTATGATAAACAATTTCTGAATAAGTTATTCTCATAGAAAATAATTTGGAACTTTTGATAATCTAACCGTTTATTATAGAACTTCTGGTTCTATACGGTTTTATTTCATTTCTATGTATGAATATTTGATTCAATACAATATCGCTAAACTTCTGGTTCAATACAATGTATATTTCATTTATGAGCTTCTGGTTCATACTATATACATATTTCACTTGTACGTATGAACTTCTGGTTCAATAAGATATTTCACTTGTACATATGTATGAACTTCTGGTTCAATACAACATTTATTTCATCAGTATTCTATATAGTTCAAATCAGTATACCTTTATTACTTTTAGTATACCGAAAAATCAGGTACAATATCCAAGGAAATATCTCATAATCTCAATCTTGTCGCCAAATCTTCCCTTATATCGAAAAAGGTAATGGCATATTATATCACCTTTTCAATAATTTATTCCATTATTTCTTGATGGAATCCATATCACTGACACGCGGAGCCGCCGCTCTTTTACGCGTTGAATAATGCATTTAAATAGATGATTTGGGAAGAAGGCTAGATCCATCAAAAATGGATATCATACTTTCAAATATTCGCAAATATTATTCCAATCTTCCAGTAAATGATTTGAGAAAAATTTATCGAATTAGGCTCGAAAGATTGAGGTTGCTGATGGATCATGGCATGCCAGAAGATGTTCGCTGGTTGATCGAAGCAAAAGTTCGATTAGCTGGTGAATTACCAGATTCATTTTCTAAGCACAAGCCTGGCTTAGGTAAGAGTACTTTTGCAAAGAAGCGAAGAGCAAAAAGATTAAATAGTTGCTACAAATGTGCTCGATGGACATGTGATTCCCGTTGTAAATCAATAGGATATTCATCCATAAATCGAGATGATAAGATAGACTTCATTAAGGGTGGACTGAGTAAGGAGTCATTGGATGATATCCGATTGACTCTTGAGACGCACCCTATTGGGTATGTGCAGCGTGAGCTACTATCTTTATGGGCTAAATTCATTAGCGATAAAGAGCGTTATAGTCTCAAAAATATAATAGCAAAAGATCATGTTTGCCAGGCTGTTATAAACAATGATGTTTTGGCTATGCAACATTAATACAAGGTAAATCATTTGATATATATGCACATATAAAATATTTTTCTGTTTCCTTTCACGGGTTTTGATAAAGGCTGGTTAAAAATATTAAATCACCGAAAGGTGAGTAGGGTGATTTTGTCAAAAGTAAATCTTCACTTTTTCGAAATACGAGCAGTAAATAGTGAAGTTTTTCAAGTTTAAAAAGCCAATGATTTTCACAGTTTATGCATCCTAAAATATCATTTTCTCATAAGTTTTTCCTTCCTTATTCTCTCAAAGATGGAAGGATCAAAACTTCGACAGATTAAAACTATATGTGTATTTTGTGGATCAAAAGTAGGAAAAGGTTTTGGGTATCTAGAAGCTGCAGTGGATCTTGGAAAGAAATTGGGAGAGAAAGGTATCACTCTCGTGTATGGAGGAGGTAGCAGTGGATTGATGGGTTGTGTTTCACAATCCGCTCAAGCAGAGAAAGCAAGAGTGATAGGTGTTATACCTACTCCTTTAGCTGATATTGCAGGCAAAACACGAGGGCATGAAGTACAAACCTTATCTATCCATGAACGCATAACTTGCATGTTATATGGTTCTGATGCCTTCATAGCCCTGCCTGGAGGTTTTGGTACTTTAGAAGAAATCTTTAATATTACTTCATGGGCTCAACTAGATCTCCATACTAAGCCTATAGGGCTTTTAAATGTAAACAATTTCTTTGATGGTTTGCTAACATTTCTTGATTATGCTGTGGAACAGGGATTCATATCTCCATTTTCTAGGAGAATCCTTATTTCTGCTCCTACTATCGAGGAACTGCTGGATAAGTTGCAATCATATATTCCAATACAAGATCCAGCAGGAGTAAAGATAGATTGGTCGCAAGGAAGGGGAATCAAGCGAAAATGGAGTCCGGTTAATGTAAACTTATCTTTGTGAACCCTAGAATAGGTGGTGGTAGAGTATGGAGTATTCTCACTCTTGAGACACACAATAAATTTCTAGGATTTTATCAATGTTTTAATCTTGTGTACCTCAAAGATTTAAGGTGGTAGAGTATGGAGTATTCTTACTCTTGAAACACATCTTTTTCTTTATTTCCTCAAAAGATCAGAGGTGGTAGGATACGGCTACTCCCGAAACACATCTCTCATTTTGAGGATCATAAATGTTTTCCCCTTTTGCATTTTGCATGTATGTCTCGTTTATGCTTCTTCAGGAGCAATAATAATATCATTTCAGTATGTTTAGATGATAATTTTTACTTCTTCTGGAGTAAATATGTACTTCTTCTGGAATATATAAGTGCTCGTGCAAGAACTTTTCCAGGCACTTATCATCTAACATTCATCTCATAATACTGATGAGATTATTTTCACATTAGTTATATCCGTGCTATCATGTGATATTATCTTATCATACATCATCATTCTCTTTGTTGAATAATTTTCATCCACCCATTCAAATACAAATATTGGTAACTTCTGGTACCATTGGATAAAATATTTTTATCAACATTTACCAACTTTTTGGTAATGATAACTTCTGGTATCATTTGATGAAATATTATCTATCTTTAGTAGTGATAACTTCTGGTATCATTTAATAAAGTATTAAATAACAATATTGTATATATATTAACAATAATAATACTGGGGTTATACCACCACGTATATATGTTGACAACAACCTTTATATACAATATTAATACTGGGGTTATACCACCACGTATATATGTTGACAACAACCTCCAATATGTTAGAATTAACCAACAATTGAGGTGTTTATATGTATTCAATTGATATACCGACCATATAGGCGGTGTCAACATAATGAAATAATTAAACCAGCCATATAGGCGGTATCAACATAATGAAATAATTAAACCGACCATATAGGCGGTAACGTGATATGCTTAAAATTTGTAGAACCAACCATATATGTGGTAACGTAATATCTAAGAGATATTTAAAATATTACCTTTCATAAGTAAGCGAGTCATATCTTCCAGTCAAGGTATTCATAATAGTCCAATTCGTTACGGTGACACTGCCGTGGACATGTACTGGTGCCGGAGGACCGTCCCATCGCCGTAGTCATGGATCTGATCTCCGATTATCGTTTGAATATATGGTTTGGCGTGAATTTGCTTTGAAAGTTTCGGGTTACACAATTTCTCCAATTTTTCTATGGACTTGGAATTGATTTTCTAATCTCTTATGTATAAATGGTTTTCTAATACCAAAAACACTAGATTTGGAATATGAAACGTTGATTAATAATAATCTGGTTTCTGATACAGAGGTTCATCATGTAGATGCAACTGTAGAGCATACTCCCGTCGTATTACTCAATTGGCTAGAGACTCGTGCTGATAACGTGTTATAAAACTATCAAAATCTAAACAAGAATTAGAGAGGAAGAGATGGAGAGAATAGAGAGGAGAATTCTCATTCCATTAGGTGTAGGAAATACAACAATGAATGCCTCTATTTATAGGAAGATAAAGTCATTCACAATAATTCTTTACAATATTAATTAGGTGGAAGTTAGGTAAGAAATTAGGTAGAGATCTACAAAGGAATTTCTTAATAATTTCTAATAATTTATAACAAATATTATTATTATTAACATAATAAAAGTAATTGGACATCTAGTCAGTTGCCATTAATCTGAACATTAAACAAAATTATCCGTCTCAATCTTAAAGTAATAGATAGATAATAATTTAATAATAACATAATATTCATCGTGATCAGGGTGTCGACGAATCTAGAAAATTGATCCAGCACGAACGGTCACTAAAAGAGTAAAGAAAAAATTTGACACTTGAAAGGAAATAAAAATAAAATAAAAATTGACGGATCCAACACGAGCGGTCAAACACCCTAGCCATAAGCTGGATCTGCCCCTGTTGACGTGTTAGTAAAATAAATTGAACGATACTAAACAACATCGAGTAACACTTGGATCATCAGATGGATCTCAATATAAATTACAAATGTCTAAGAAAATATTGTTACACAACATGATGCCTAAGGATGGAACAGGCTCAAGAATATAAATCTAATTACAAAATCGACTATATTTTCAACATTTTACAGCAGTGAAATATCAGAAAACAGACTCCAAAATAAACATATCACACAATACAATGGGAACTTTATGCAACTACTGTGCCCAAATGTTTGCATGCAAGAATGAAATTTCATATCTTTAGGAACAAATAGGAAATTGCCAACTACTCACTTTTTATCAGATCCTTTAAGGTTGAGATTGAACCATTTCTTCTTTGAAGATTTTTCCTTCATATCTGAACTGCCATCTTCACCGGGACTCTCGGATTTGAAATCACTACTTCCATTATTAAAATGTCCACTTCCACCTGTAGTAGCAACTGACCTTGTAACAGTAAATGAAGAGTGTACGCTATCTCGTTGTTTTAGAAGCTCATCAACCTGTTCGGGCAAAGCACGCAAGTAAATACCAAAGCCAATTTAAGGGAAACCAACAATGGAAGAATCAGTAATCAGAATTATAAAACAACAGATTGAAGCAGTAATTATAGCCAGTAGAGAATGTCTTGAAGTAAAAGTGGTGAGCACAACATAAGTTTAAACATTTTTTACTACAAAAAGGGAAGCCTAGTAGCATCTCCAAGACACTCTAAAAACAAAATGCTCTCTATTTTAGAGAGTCAAACGCTTAAAAATAAGCTCCAAGAGACTATCTACTTTTAACTTTTTAAGATAAAAAGTGAGTTTGGCTCTCCAAATTTAAAGAGTCAAACCCACACTCTATTCTTAAATTACAATGATTACATTTAATAAGCTACATATTTCAATACTCTACTAGTTAAATTATTCAAATTATATTTGAACTGATTGGTCATTGACATGCAAAAAATATATGTTAAATAAGAGATTGAGAGAAATCGATAAATGTTCTTCGAAAAAAGCAAAATAAAGAGTCAAAATAGAGATTTTGTTAATGTATACAAAAATTTTGATATGCATAAGATACTCTTTATAAATAGAGTCTCTTTTGGATATGCTATTACCATACAAACAAAAATTAAAGACACTGAACTCTTGAACATGGATTCCCCTTATATATGAATTCAGAACTACCTTAGGGCATTTTTGGTACAGCTTAAATTTTAATTTAAGCTGGTAAAATATGCTTATTATTCACACATTCATATGATCCACAAATTTCTACCGCTTATTATTCACAAATTCTGTAGGACCCATGGCTTATAAGCACTAACAAATAATCACTTAAAAAAACGTTTCACAAAACTTTGTAGTAGGCCAAATACTTCAAAAAAAATTATTGATGATGCAAGCATTACAAATTCAATTTAGCCTATGTTCTTTAACGCAATCATTACAATTTATAAACAACATAATTTCTCAAACCCCTTTTTAACCACACATCTCTTCACCTTACAACCACACGTTTTACTTCAAAAACATAAATAAATCAATTTATAATTATTACAGTGTTACCGAATAGAGCCTTAGAAATGACAGAGACCACCACAACCTAAAATTTGAACTCCAAGATGCACGGAACGCTAACAGTTAATTGCATATACAATTATTTATTTTTCTTCTTTAACCTTGTAGTTCCACTTATATCAAGTAATTGTGCACAGATTTCTTGGAAAATGAAATTCAGAGGTGGAAACTAGGACCAACGCAAGGGTATTTTAACAATGGACCATAAAAGCATTAGAAGTAAACTTACAGACTGCTTTTCCTGGTTGTATCTATTGGTGACTTCTTGGAAGCACGCCAAAGCCTGAAGATAAGAACCAAACAGAAAAAAATATATAAAAAAAAACAATAATAATAGTAATAATAAAAAATGCAGAAAAGTAAGAATTATCTGCACAACCCTTAATAGAAAACATTCATAACTCTTTAAAGAAATAAATGAGTCCTCTCTCTAATAGCTAAGCTTTTAGACGAGGTGATTTCACATGATATCAAAGCAGGCAAAAATTCTTAGATCAAGTCTCGCCGCCGCTCTTTCATGAAATTGGGCGTGTGAAGGGGCCAATGAAGAAAAATTAATAAACAAACGTGACCCCTCTCTAATAGATTAAGCTTTCAAATGAGTCGTTCCACGGTAAAGTACATGGCTGTGAAAGGAAAGAAACCTTTCTATATTCTATTTCGAATTGGCGTAGGTCATTTCTCTTCCTCAAAATCTCAGCCTCAATATCCTTAAGCTTATGAGTCGTATCCTCGTAAGACTTTGCACAAAGTGCCTCGATTGTGTAGCTTGCAGGTTTGAAAAAGTTATCTCCTGCATGTATCAGGCCGCAGGTGAGTTTAAAAGATTATCATCTGTTCTGCAATAGTTACTAATATTAAACCCAGTCTTTATAATAATAAACACAAAATAAAAGTAATTCGGACCATAAACAGCGAATATGTGAGTTCCAGCTTTTAGTTCTGAGACCTCACAAGGTTGAAGCCCTTCCAATCTTTTGAAGAAAGCAGCTTCTGGATCCTTAGCCATTGCCAACTACATCACAACTTAAGCATATTAATCAGCCCAAGTAAACATGCAAGTATCTTAATTGAAAAGGACAAGTAAACTGACATACAGCATTTACAGTTGAATCCATCCTGTACACTTGAAAATGTAAGAAATACATTCCAACTGATGTCACCTTGCCTGTCTTCTCACTATCTTCCTGTATAAGTTAACAGTGCCACAAGTTCATGAAACAAGATTTGTTGTTCAATTAATCGGGTGCAGAAACATTCAGTGCCAAGGGAACAGCTATATAAATATAAACATTCAAAAAACATAATGAACACCTTACAGTATTTAGAAGATTTCACTTTCAGAAAAGAAATAGAATTCAGGACCAACTGGTGATCCCCACACTCGGAACTTTAAAAGAAGTTATTGAGACCAGATAATAAGTTTTTCAATAGGTTCATTTGTAAATAATTGGACATTTAGTCATATCCGTAGGCATGAGTAAACTACTAGAATTATACCATCAGTCAAAAAGTATGATCAGAGTACACGAGCCTCAAAATTAGGGTGGACTGCACTGCTCTGCCATCAATATGAATCCATAAGCATGAGGATCTCAGGCAAGCGAGACAACACAATTTTGATACCCAGCCAGCTGGAACTATGTACTCAATACTAGGCCAAAATCAAATCACACAAACTTACAAAACTAAAAATGCTAAGACAACAGCAACCAATAGAATGTATACAGATTTGTCTGAGTGGAACATATTAAATTTTAACCTCGCAAACTGGAAAGTTTAGAAATGACAATGGCACAGCATAATATTTTCTATTTGGTTATATAGTAAATGATGAATATTCTACGATTATAAACTTGCCCTAAGGTTTTGCCTGAGTCATTATAATTTTTGCTTTAGTCATGAGGTCCATTGGATATATTACTCTTGAGTACATCTTTCTTTAGACGAGACAAGGAGGGGATAAATCATAAATAAGAATTCTAAGCAAACACTTTGATATCTAAATGATTAAAGTAAGTTAAGATACAATGAGTAGAGTGTAACGACCCGGTCCCACTTAACGGGCTGTCCCGATCGTTAGATGACGACATACTGTCTCCACTGTACCAACATAGATCTTTTCACTTCAACATACTTTATCCTCACTCGCACCCTCCCCGAGAAAACTTCTCAGGAGGTCACCCATCATAGAATTGCTCCAAGCTAAGCACACTTAACTGTGGAGTTTCTAACGATGGACTTCTGAAAAAGAAGGTGCACCTTATTGGTATGAGTAGTGTCTATCAAATCTTTTAAGCTTTCCTAGCCTGGGAATTACGATCACCCCCCTTTAGACTCGCGACATCCTCGTCGTGCTTAAACCATCTGAGGATCCATTGCCGGGTATTGGGATTCTAGAGGTGGCTCGTACGGGTTTAAGATGTGACTCCCGCCCTATGGCGTAGCACTTTGTCCTGCACAACTCTTAGTTCCCGATTTCTGACTGGCGGCCAACTCTGATACCATTTGTAATGATCTGTATCCCACTTAACGGGTTGTCCCGGTCGTTAGATGACGACATACTGTCCCCACTATACCAACATAGGTTTTTTCATCATGCTTTGTCCTCACTCGCACGCTCCCCGAGAAAACTTCCCAGGAGGTCACCCATCATAAAATTGCTCTAAGCTAAGCACGCTTAACTGTGAAGTTTCTAACTATGGGCTTCCGGAAAAGAAGGTGCACCTTGTTGGTATGAGTAGTGCCTATCAAATCTTTTAAGTTTTCCTAACCTGAGTATTACATAGAGTGCTCTTTTATTTATTCATATAGTAAAGATAAGTTTCAAGTAGCATTAATAATAAAGGATTTGTATAATGATGCAATGTAGAGGATGACTAGAGAGGATTGGATCAAAATGGAGAAGCATTGCAGGGTTTTCAAAGATGCACAACGTAAAAGGTAAAGTGAAACAGATTATATTAGCTATTCTATGGTATTAAGTATACAGTTGAAATATGAATTTCTATAAGATTAGGTAGTAAAAAGCAAGATATTAAGATGGATGCTAACCATAGGACCTGTACTAGATCAAATAAATAAGCACTGAGAATACATGCCAATAAGTAGAGGTAGGTAAAAATATTTGAGATGAATTAAGGGGAGGATGAATTAATGGTTAGGGCATGTCTTAAAGAAGCTCCCATTCACAAGAAAGATGTCATCTTAATATAGAAGGTTAGAGAAGGGACCTAATTTGATAAAACTTCAAACATTTCACTAGACCTAAGTAGATTAAACATAGAGAGGCAACAAGGATTCATAAAGCCAATCCAAGTTTAGTAAGAATGAACTTAGCTTCTTGTTGTAATTTAACCCTTGGTTTTGGCCTGCTAAAGAGGAAAGGTTACAATTGTGAGGACGCAGTGTGTTGGGCCTTCTAAAGCCATAAGCTACCTTCTAAGAAGTGTAAATCCTACTCACCATGTGGTCCACAGTACTGCTCAACTAGACCACTAGGAGTGCAATTCCCAGAGCACTATGGATATCCAATTAGATAGGTAACTACGGGTTAGTTTAAAAAATTTCTAGTATTTTATTAGTTATTTCCTACGTAAATTAGATTAGTTTAAACTCTGAATTATTATATTTAGACTTTGATATTGAATAAAAACTATAATTCTCTCTCTCTCTCTCTCCCCGCCCCCCTTCTTTTCTTTTTGTTATATTATACATGGAACAATAACAAAAAGAAAGGTGGGTCGGAAACGAGTATTATCGGGTAGGCTTCTATACCCATTTGAAAGGTCATTACCTATTTTATGTTAATCTTTTGGGAAGTAAAATGAATTGTATTGTAAACAAAATTTCATATTTTACAAAAGAATTCTAGAAAATTTAAAAACTTTCGAATATAATCTCCAAATGAGAGAGAATTAGAGAAATGAAGTGTCCAGCTATGGTTTCAATCTTCCAGAATTTTTTCATTTTAATTGGTATTTTTTTATGCATGCGGATCGAGTATGTGTCTTGTTTCTAAACACACACCCGACCTATACCTATGGCGAATTTTAATAATAAACTCCTTATTCGACCCATAAACTCATTGAGGCGGGTAATCCCCTCCCCGTTCGGTTCTGGTCTCCATGAGTACCAACTACCAGGTTATATATATATATATATATATATATATATATATATATATATATATATATATATTGGACATCCCTATTAGAAGGTGGCAATGGTTTTTGTTAAGTCTTACACTGTAATTGGCTATTCTGTGGACAAAAATGACTAAATAGAACATGTGTCAGAGTCGAGGTGTTAACAATAGTGATACCGCTCGATGTCTGCTTGAGCAGTTGCAGGGTAAAAAGAACCCACTCGAATTTCGCTCGAGGGGTCGAAGCGTAATCTGTCCGATTCTATACATTTTCAACATTTCTAAAAGAACTAAACCTCCAATACAACCTAAACTATAGTTCATTGTGCCTATTCTCTATAAACATATTCTATATATCCTTTAAGAGATCCAAGAATATATTCATGTACTGATTCACACTAATATTTGTTAAGATTCTACAACCAAATATTGGATTATAACATCAAATCCATAACCCAAAACACCCATTTTTGTAACACATCAAGGTATTTTCTCAATTGAAACTTCAGAGGCTGCTGAAAATTGAGGAAAGTTGGACTACAAGCATAGGAATAAGGACAAAAATTGCAAATTCTTGGGTATTCACTTGGAAGAAGCAATTGTACAAGATCGAGAAGTTAGAAGAGAGATGTATCTTGGTGATTGTAGAGAGTAGATCAGTAAGTCTAGTGGAGTTGGCTAGATGGCATCTAACTATAACGTTATAGTCTATAGTGGAGGTAATTGGCTTGATCCAGAGCTTTTACCAATGTTGGATTTTTCCGTCATCATATTGGTGTTATTATTGTTTACATTATTACAAAATGTAGTAATTAAACTTAGGACAATTGAATTGCTTGATTAAATATCTAGAAATAATTAATAAGTGACGCGTTCCTTTTAATTGTGATTATTCCACACGTAAAGTCGAACTATTCTTGGGAATCAAGAACTTTCAGTTTTGAATGGGTCGGAACGGCTACTAGAAAAACACTTTTCCTAAACCATAAACTACATGGGGGTGATGGGGACAAAAATTCAGTCAAGGGAAAGTGACAAGATCTATACTAAATCGACGTAGAAAGCAATCAAACTAGAACAATAGAAGACGAGAGAAGAAGAAGAGGGGTATAGAGAGAGAAGACAGACAAATGGGAAAAAAAGAAAAGAGCCAAGAGAGAGAAATTAGTTTTTATTAAATATTGAAGTCTTAACTATTACAGACTTTATAGTGCACAAGTCCGTATTATACAGGGTAGAAACTAATCCAATAAAGCAATTTGTTATAACCTTGCACCTCTCACCCTACCCCCAGAACAGTTTTGGATGTCCCCCTCAAAAGTAAACCATAAGGCACTCCAGCTGCGCCTTTCAAAAACCAAGCTTGGTAATCCCCTTAAGAAACTAGTAAAGCATAAGCGAGGTGCATTTAAACCAAAGTAAAAGGAACAGGTGCAAACTTCTTGTATACCAAACAAAACAGGCTAAAATAACAAATCGTAGAAACAGTATGGCAACGCTGCTATTCTTTGGATATATACATTAATAACACCTATATATAAAACATGTGCGAATAAGTATGTACATACAATGTCCATAAGCAAAAGCATCTTTTTTACAAACTTGTGTTTTAAGGAGGTTTTTTGCAGCCTAACATTTTAAGGATTTTTGGTGGTTTTTAACACAACCTACTCTTAGCCTCTATTTGGTAAAAATTATTTGTTTATAAACAAATAATTTGTAGGTAAAATGTGATTTAAAAGTGGTTTGAAAAAATGTGTGGTTAAAAAGTGGTCTAGAAAAAACATGTTGTTTATAAACTTGTTTATAAAAACCAAACAGAACATAAATTATATTTCTCCAGTCACAAAACTTGATGGTGGGAGACTTGCAGCACATAACTTCACTCTTTCTCACTTGTGTATTTTTTTCTCAAAACTTTTCCCCCTCAAGTTATCATGTGATATACTTTCGTTCTTTGGCATCTTTCCATACGTTGTTAATTATTTCAATTTTTTATAGCTCGAGTTGTGGATTAATGGTCTTGTTTTTATGATTACAACTTTGTTAATTTATAATTTGCTACTTTGCCGATTCATTTTATGTTTGTAGTTGCAAATTGAACTTTTCACTTCGTTCAAGTGTTTTATAATTGGTTTTTAGAAGATTTATGGTTTGTGCAAGTATTTTATACTTTTCTAATTATTTATTGGTTTGACAGGAGCTCAAAGTTCCTCGACACTTGTGCATTGCATCATGGAGGTAGAAACGTCTCAACACTAGATTTAACCTTTTTAAAGGCTGATATTGCTCCTTGACCGAAGTGTGTGAGGAGAAAAAAGGTCATTGAGCAACTAAAACTGTACCTGCAAGGCCAAGCCATACCCACCATTTGCATCATGCTCAAAGTACAGGAGCTGAAAATCACACATCAAAAGTTTTCAGCAACCATTTATTTTGCACACCAAATTAAGTATTAAGAGGTGTTTTCTCCATAATTAATTTTCTATGTACTCTACAACCAATATGCATGCACCTTAAATTTGCTCTGAGATGCTGAAGTAACTCTAACTACAATCCCTGCTTCAGCTTGTTCTTCATTTATAGTTACACCAAAAAAGTGAGCACATTGCTTTTCTACCTGTGGAAGAAAAAGAAAAACTTAAACAAGCAAAATCATGACATCATAACAATTAACAAGTCTTATTTATCCTGCAAAAGGGAATGTGTACCTTTCCACCGACTGAAGTTCCAATTGGAAGAGGTCTGACTGTAACAGTGCCATTTAAAGCATCTTCGAGAACATTAGCAGAAATTGTGGTCTTAATTGGAACACCCAGCTTGCTATCCAAATAAAAATAGGTAAATAACTTGCATCTTGATTACAGTAATACAAAAAGATTGAAGAGAGTACCTGAATAAAGCGGCAAACATAGTGTTAACAGTTCCGAGGTTTGATAGATCAATTTCCACATCCATTCCTTCAGCATCAAGGGCCTTATTGAACCAATTGGAAGATAGAAAATAAAACTAGTCAATAGAGCAAACAATTATTTCAAACATTAATGTACTGTCAGCACCCACCCCATTTGAATGTGGTGGATTTGAGATGTGAAATGCACCCATGATTGATGCTAGCTAGGTGCTAAACCCATTATCAAGGCTAAATTTATACTATATATAAAGGAAGAATAGTGGGTTAGTGTGAATGCAAAGTGGATTGGTGTGAATGCATTTATTATCTTATATATATGTGTGTGTGTGTGTGTGTGTGTGCACGCAAATATTATTTCATGCTAAATACCAAATAATGGTTAATATTTTTTTAATAATAATTTTTAATTTTAATAATTGTGCAAAGATCATATGATATAATAATTTCTTGATCTTCAATGTTGTTCAATTATCTATATTTGATGAGTTAAGATTAAACACATATTTATAATTTATTGTGATTTTTGAACGAAAATTGAGAAAAAGTTAAATATGCAAGGCAAATGTAGAAATTATAATAGATATATTTATATCTTGAACAAACATCAATATTTGTACTCATAATATTATATCTAACATGATGCACAATTAAAAAATCTATATCTATATCTATACTATATACTTGCTATATATAAAGAGAGAATAGTGGATTAGTGTGAATGCAAAGTAGATTGGTATGAATGCATTTATTGCCTTTTATATATGTGTGTGTGCGCGCAGGCGCGCAAATATTATTTTATGCTAAATACCAAACAATGGTTAATATTTTTTTTAATAATTTTTAATTTTAATAATTGTGCAAAAATTATATGATATAATAATTTCTTGATCTTCAATGTTGTTCAATTGTCTATATTTGATGAGTTAAGATTAAACACATATTCATAATTTATTGTGATTTTTGAACGAAAATAGAGAAAAACTAAATATGTAATGCAAATGCAAAAATTATAATAGATATATTTATATCTTGAACAAACATCAATATTTGTACTCATAATATTATATATAACATTATGCACAATTAAAAAATATAGAATTTGCATTTATCATTCAATAAAGTTATCGATAATTTGGATTATTTATGTTGTTTTTAAATTTTAATAATTCTTGTAATAAAAATTATTTTTGTTTAAATTCTTTATGTTTTAGTATTATAGTAAATAATTAATATGATATTATTATTATTTGTATATTTTTGTTATAATTATTATTTTTTATTATTAACATTAATATTGAATGAGTTCAATCAATATTTTTAATTATCTGCATTAAAATTATTATTTAATCATTGATTTTTAATTTATTTGTTGTTTTTAATATTATAAATCATATGTGTAGCAATCAATAATTAAATTGTGTTTTAATTATTAATGGTCAAATTATTTGTTATCTTTATATTACAAATCAAATTTTCTAAAATATACATTATATATTATTATTAAATATTTTAATAAATTAACCCTTTGTTCAGCAACTATATTTTTGTTTCGAGGTAAAATGTGTGGTTGAAAAATTGTTTTGAAAAAATATGTGGTTAAAAAGTGGGTTGAAAAAATGTGTTACTTATAAATAATATATAGAAAAAGTTATTTAACGAAGGTTAATATAGAAGAGTTAATGCTTTGATTTTTTTTAGTTAATAATATTAATAGAATGAGTAATATTTTTTAATCATTCTTAATTTTAATAATTTTCAAAGATTATAAGGTATAATTTTTGGTATAATTTTATAATCTCCAACTTTACTCGATTGTCGTATCATTATAATCACGAGATTTCCAAAATTATTATTTTGACTACTTATTTTTGCAAATAAAGTTTTATTGGTTAAATTCAAATATTTTGACTATTTTTTTTAATTATTGTGATTGACGTTTTTTGAATGAAAATTAAAAAGTACGTTAATGCAAGAGGCAAATGCAAAAGTTATGAGAAATATGCTAATACATTTCACATGCATCAATATTCGTGCACATAATATTACATCAAATGTGATATACTATTAAAAAACTACTTCATTTACATTTTCAATGAAGTTATTAATAATTTATTAAAATTATTGAAAATAATTTGTTATTTAAATATATATAAATTGACGATTACTATTCAAAGAATTTTTTAATAATTTGAATTAATTATGTTATTTTTTTAAATCCTAATAATTATTGTAATAGAGAATTATTTTTTATGCATTTATATGTTTTGATTATGTATAAGCACTAAAATTTTACGAATACTTATTGAAATCGATATTGTGGATAATAACTTCCGTACATCGCACGGGTGAAATACCAGTGTAATCTAACACTACTAAACCAACCTGAAAAGCAACTTAAATTCTCCAACACAATATATGATATAAATTGGGGAGGAAGACCCCCCTCTAAACTCGTACTAATCAAATAAAAAGACACGACACAGCACAATCACATCCATCTTCATTTCAGAAA
This sequence comes from Ligustrum vulgare, assembly GCA_963555705.1. Classification (NCBI taxonomy): domain Eukaryota; kingdom Viridiplantae; phylum Streptophyta; class Magnoliopsida; order Lamiales; family Oleaceae; genus Ligustrum; species Ligustrum vulgare. The sequence continues at coordinate 23,150,462 of OY743169.1, read as the reverse complement.
AGCCCAAAACATGCATGAATTGACATAAGACACAATGAGCCCATTTGATTATATACATATGATAGAGAATGACTATCTGAAATATAATGAACACATGTACGGATGTACCAAAAATAATGACTACATGCTCTAAACATAAAAGTTATACGAACTGAATAGACTAGGTGGCTTGACACAAAAAAGCAAAACATGCATGCAGATGCCCAGGTGGCTTGACTCAGAAACATCCACACGAATGTTTTTTAGGAAAGAATTACCAAAAACTTATTACCAACTAATGTGGCTGAGATGATGTACATTATCTTGTCAAATTTAAGCCACATACATGAAAAAATTTAATCATGAACTCGTTAAAAGGTTTTAATATCCATCCATGTATAGCATCATTCTTGATCTCGACTTGAAAATAATTTGACAATAGATGGTTGCACTATAACTTTAATTTATCAGGAAAATAATATATATATATACACACACACACACACACACACACCCCTAACCCGTCCATCAACTAGCATGCTTCCCACATGCAATGTTTAAAAATGCGGAACTAAGTACTGAGGCGATGTTTCTTCGTGAGGCGCCTGTAAGCCTCGAGGCGGACTAATGCATAAGCCTCACAAAAAACCAAAAATTTAGTCAAAAAATTATAAAATAACAGAAAATACAAAATAGCATATAATTAGTTGGATATATAGCATATATACATATTGTGGACATAAATTTATTTTATTTTTTTGTCATGAAATTAGTTAAATTCTTATTTTATACTGTAAAATAGTTTAATTTTATTTTTAAAGTATTAAAATATTTTTTTTATTTTTTATTTTCGTTTTTTATTTTATAGAAAATATTTTATTTTATTTTTATTTTTGTAGTTTTAAAATTGTTCTTCTAATTTAACTTCATGAAAGTAAACCGGGCCATCTTTAAAAAAGCCCATTTTCCTTTTTAAAGGGTCCATTTTGACCCTTCAAACGCCAAAATAGAAGCATATCGTCTTCTTCATAAAATTAGGGTTTCAGAGCGCAGCCCTCACTGGACCTGAGATGGTGAGTCACTTGAGTGCCAATGAATTTCCCATTATTAAGGCTAAACGTTGTCGTCTTCCTCTCCGGTGACATAAATGGTACCCTGATGCTCCAGGGTTTCTACATTTTTGTTGCTTTTCATAGTGTTCTGTGGTCCTTTACACCTTCTTAGAGAGGCGCATGTCTCATGCCTTGTGAGGAGCAAGCTTTGAGGCGTGTGCCTCAGGTTTTGAGGCAGCTGCCTCAGTTTTTGAGCCTCAAAACTGCCACCCCAAGGCAAAAACCGTGCGCCTCACTTTGAGGCTCGCCTCTCCGCCTCGCCTTTTCAAATCATGCCCATGTTCAAGATAACTTTGATACCAAGAAATGATGTACACAACTATGATGAAGCCTCAACTCCATGATTTAACCCTTACAAATCCACGATTTAACCCTTACAAATCCACATAATATAGAAGCATGAGATCAAACATATGTGCACGCACGCACGCAAACACAGAGAAACAAGTGGCCAAAACTTCTTAATAGCACCTCTAAGTATAATTCCAATCTATATTGTCCGCAAAGGCATATAAATCCTAATTTTGGCACCGAAAGCAAACAAGTCATATTGATTAATCTTTGGGCGCATTACTTTCACAAAAATTCTTATTTCTTTACAGTTCTTAATTCAACAAAAAACTGAAGGTAATTAACTACACCATATTCAAAAAATGGGATTCACATTCAAGTTTTTGAACATAATTGCAAATCGTTGAAAAGATACGTGCAACACTTTAATCCACATATATCTAAGTGTTTAATGAAAGTTAGATAAAATATGGTAGTGTTTTCCAATTAATTACTCAATGTCTATTTTTTAATTTAAAAATGGTAGTAGAAATTAAAAATATTAGAAAAATGCATTCTACCTCAGTAATAGCCTACAATCATTTTGGTCAAGCTACTTCATAATCTAATGTTCTAAAAAGGCGTAATGCGTTGCGAGACGTCGAGGTCGAAAATCGAGAATCACAAGTTTAGGCGTGTCAATGCGAATAATAAACGTCGTAATGCGATTCGTATTTTTGATATTATTTTTATTATTTTTAAGACATTAGATATATTTAATTATTTTTATATTAAAAAATAGATCTTTTATTATATCATAAAAAAATAGATTTTTTACCTAAAAAAAAGGATTAGGCTGGATTAAACGCGCCTAGGCGGTCAAAAAAAATTTGACTGTGTTTTTACACGCATATCCCGAATGCGAGGCGTTTCAACCACGTCTCGCGCCTAGGCGGCGCATTATGCCGCCTTTTAGAACACTGATAAAATCCCATCCATGTGCATATTACGCACATATAGCATACTTCTGGTTAATGGGAGGAAATTTTCCTAATTCAGGATTAAAAATTTGATAATTTTCATAGTTCAAAACAAACAGTACCCACAGAGGAGTATTACACTACTATTCAAACAAAAATGGAAGATAAGTATTACCTCAAATCCTGCATTATCGTATTGCCTCTTTTTCTCTGGATCAGATAAAATGCTATATGAATATGCAACCTCCTTGAAAAGATCTGAAGCTTCAGGATTATTAGCATTCTTGTCCGGATGGTACCTGTAGATGACAATTGATTATCTGATCCGTGAAATGTATCTGAACAACAATGATCCATATTCTCACTTTCCTTCAAGTTTACTGTTACGCAACTTTGGGTTGGAACAAAGAACCATTCACAAATGCCTTAAGACATGCAACAACTTTGTTATCACTACGCTGTGAAACTTTCAAAGCCCATTTACCATTCTCAATACCAGCAAATTCCTTGTAACCATTGACTGATTGACTAACAGACATATATCATATTCAAACTCTCAATTTAAGGAATCTTGAAAATAAACACGCTTGATAAATCTGGACAGATACCCTTACTTTTTCTTTGTTTTATCCTTTTGTAATTTTAAACTCAAGAAAGTCATTAACAGATTAACTCAGCTGCTATTTTAACAGAAATTGACCTTATGACCTAATTGATACTTTTCAAAAGCACTCTCAAACAGAGAGGCTAAAAATGTATCACCAAATAAAATATGAACTCTTTAACTGTGAAACCCATTAACCTTTATATTGCCAGTAAACAAAATGAAAACAAAATTTGACCTCACCTCCAAGATGAAACCATCTATTTAACCAATTGCATGCACAAACATAAGAAATAAGTATCAAATAATCCAACTTTACCAATCATAAAACACACATTTGCATAAAAAAATCTATATACTCAAAACTCAAAAGATGATAAAAAATGAAACTTACTTGAGAGCAAGCTTTCTATAAGCAGTCTTGATTTCTTGATCAGAAGAGTCCCTTGACACACTCAGCACCTCATACGGATCCCGGCGCAATGCAGGCGCTGAAGATCCCTCCATCTTCGAACCGCCCATTCTTTTGCACCTAGTTCACCTCTTCTATACCCGTTTTTCAATGTTTTCTTTCCCTTTCACCAAAGTTTGTCTCTTTCACTTCCTGAAAAATAGACCTTCTTGTCTGTTAGCTACATTATGTATACCAATCAGACTAAAATCATGTCTGCAAATGTGCAAGCACAACAAGTTTTCAAGAAACAAATTTCATTAAATGCAAAACCTAAATCGTAACGAAAACGAGCTAGATTTGGGGCATAAATTTCAATCCATTGAATCACTTCAATTTTTTTCCCGGGATTAACGCAAAATCATTCAGTAATTAATTGGTCCAACAGTGAATATTGAAAAAATATTACTAAATAAGACCTACTACAGAGAGGATTCAAATTATGAATAACGCACATATATGCAGATTCTTAGATAGATGGAAACGTAATTGAATAAAATAAAATTTGGGCTTTGGGGAAATTACATACGGTTATTTTTCTTGATTTGCTTCCTCCCTTCCCCACTTGCAATGATTTCAGCGGAGCAGAAAAATAAAATAAAAATGAGAGTAACATTCATGTAGGGATGAGTTTTGCTGCTCAGAAAAATATGATCGTGTGTGCCCGAGTGCACGGATAAGATGTCAATTGCCGAAGTTTTGAAATTTTTAACTCTTCCCAATTTTTATTATTTATTTACTAGTTTTGAATCTTGATGCAGCGTTCGTTGTACGCATATTGTCAGTATTTTTTCATCAGAGAAGTTTTAAATAATGATTTCTTATTTGATACTCTCACTGTCCCAAAAGATATATTCATTTCTATTTTTATACGAATTAAGAAAATATAATTATTATATGTTGAAACTATAAATTTGATTACATTTTACGTAATATACCTCAATATTAAACAATAAGTAGTTTATATATTATGTGTTGATAACAATGCATATTAAAAAATTAAGATATTAATATAATCTCAATAAGGAAGTAACCTATAATTTGGAACAAACAAAAAAATGAAACGAAAGAAAAAATTAATGAAAGATGAAATACATTACTAATGGATCATTTTAAATTACTAATGGATGAATAGTGCATCCAATTGTTGCATGCAAGTGTTTAATTGGATGAATAGTGCCTAAATTAATTGAAAATTGGATGAATAGTGTTTAATTGCAATTGTGCCTATATTGGATGAATGATGTTTAATTACAATTAAAATAGTGTCTAAATAGGATGAATAATGTTTAATTGCAATTGGATAAATAATAGTGCATCCAATTATTGCCCGCATATATAGTGTTTAATTGGATGAATAATTTTTAATTGCAATTGGAATAGTGCCTAAATTTGATGAATGATGTCAATTTAATTGCAATTGGATTTGATGAATTAATTAGATGAATAGTGCATAAATTTGATGAATATTGTTTAATTGTAATTGGAATAGTGCCTAAATTGGATGAATATTGTTTAATTGCAATTGGATTAGATGAATAATGCCAATTTAATTGCAATTGGATTGGATTGGATGAATAGTGCCAATTGTTGCCCGCATATATTGTTTAATTGGATGAATAGTGCCTAAATTAGATAAATGTTGTTTAATTGAATTGGAATAGCACATAAATTGGATAAACAATGTTTTATTGCAATTGAATTGGATGAATAGTGTCAATTTAATTGCAATTGGATTTGATGAATTAATTGCATGAATAGTGCCTAAATTGGATGAATAGTATTTAATTGTAATTGGAATAGTGTCTAAATTGGATGAATAGTATTTAATTAAAATTGGATAGGATGAATAGTGCCAATTTAATTGAAATCTGATTGGATGAATAGTGCAATTGAAGATTCAATCTTTTTTATACAATATATATATATATAGTTAGATTAGATTATTTATGATCAATCCTTATTATATTGTCCTCTCCGTCCTTTATATTTTATTCTTTGCATTTTTTGAAGAAAAAAAATGTTTGTGTCTAGTGTGAATATTGTAAATTGTATTTTAATAAATAAACCATGAAAAACCTCACTTGAAAACACAACAACAAATATGAAAATGAGATAGGCCGAGGCTAGAATCAACTTTATGTCTTTAAGATAAACTAGTCCTTCACCTGTGCGATGCACGAATTTATATGAGGTGATAAACAATTTTAATAAGTGAAACATATGCTAGTTGATTTTCCAATCAAATTAGATGCAAAACACTTCACAATTTTAACTTGTGAGCGAATGGGTAATTTTAAATAAAAATATATATACCACATAACTAATTCAAATATTGAAATATTTCTTTAAAAACGTTGATGGGCATTCTTACCTAAATGAAGAAACGACGATGTTCACTGATATCTCGCGATGCGAAATACCCCCGCAAGTGCACGGGTCTTGAGAAGTAATAAAGTGGACCTAGGAGTCCGGATTATCGTCCCACGAGGACTGCTATTAATTACCGAAATATTTTAGTTCTACACTTTATTTGAACGAACGAAATAATTTGAGGTTTTAAACTAAAACTAAAGAATTAAACTAAAGAAATTAAAATTAGAGAATTGTTTTGTTTTCAAATACGATTGTAAAGTAGTTGGGATTTACGATTTCACCTAACTAATTAAATTAACTCCAATTCCAGTTTTATTTCCTAAATATGTGATAGATTGAATTCACTAATTTAAATTGAGATTTCTCTCTCGAGTTTAAATCAATCCTACCTAAATAAGTCAACATTGTATCTCTACAGAGAGTCCGAATATTCCTTATCTAGATGCATTACACACAAGAATTCACACACGACCGCAATAATTACAAGAGTATATCTCTATCTCTCGTTCAATTACCGGATTTATTACCTAGATCTATGTTATTAACCCACCTCTCGGATTATGGAAATAACACATAAAATCATGAATAAGTGGTCAGTTCATTCACGCATTAAACGCAATAATAAATCAAAGCGTTAAAACAAGGAATATGGAATTAAAATAATATGACTAGGCTACATCGTTCATCCCAACGTTAAAATTAGTTACACATCATGATTGTAGAACAAAAACAATAAAATATAACGTTCATTGAAAATAACAAAGAAGAATGGAACGATTGCACCAATTATCAATTCTTCAAGTATCTTCAATTCACGCCCCTCTGCGATGCTTGAATCTCCAAGAATTTTATGTTGAAATCTCTGTTGTGGCTCGTTCTATAAAGAGGCAAAGGTCTGAATTTCGTGCCTCATGTGTTGTATATATAGGTTTTGGAGAAAACTTAGGTCAAAAAGCCCAAAGTCTGTTAAAAATCTAGAAAGAAATCTGATCTGCGGCCCAATCGGACAAGTGCGCGATCGCGCAGGCTTATGGCCAGCGATCGCGTGGAAGACCCTTTTACTCTTGGGTTAAGATTTTGCACCATCTCGCGATCGCTTGGTTCATATCCAGCGATTGCGACTTCATCTTTCTTTCGGCTATGTAAGTTGGTCCTTGACTTTTAATTGCACCTTCAATCCTCAACTGCCAATTATTACAATTTAGTCCCCAAACTTTATCTTCTTCTCAATTTGACCATTCAAGCTCTTAATTCATTCAATTAGGTCCTCCAACCTCTGATTCGTTCATTTTGGCACATTGCATCTTTTCGGTTGACGTCACAAACTTATCAATTGCTCGTTTTAGCTCCAATCAACATCCAATTATGCATTTTTCTCTTCAATTACTTCATTCATCATATTTTGGGATATTTTCTGCAAAGTAAACAAATAAGCACAAATTAAATAGTATATATTCTAAAACGATAATAATTTATTCTAATTTAGACATACAGATAAGTGTATAAAACACACTTATCAAATACTCCCAAACTAGAATTATTGTTCGTCCTCGAACAATGGAAAATAAACTACAAAAATCAAAGAAATAAGAGAACAAGTATTTTTGCTGTGTCAACATGTTTACCATATGCCTCCATAGTCCAAACAAATTTAAGCTTTAAGCAAGTGTCATGAACAATAATGCAAAATAATTTCTAGTTATATCCTGCCAGAGTCTCAAGTGTGTGTGTGAATAGTCAATGTCAAACGCATACTTATGCAAAAGATATACTCAACACTGTGTGACTCATTATGCATAATCCAGTCCGAATCCCACGTGGTCAATTTATGAATTCTAATGAAATTCCTTTCAGCGCTCATGGATGATCACCACTTTCTGTTTTTCTCTCACATCCCTGGTTTTTATCTATGTGGGTTCTAAAAACATTCTTTGCTTTTTCCACACAAGGTAGTCAGAATCAGAAATATTCGTGCAAAACAAATCAAAAGAAAGCAGTCCCCAATTCTACAACCTCAACCACCACAGCTCAGTCAACAAAGCTTATACCATGCAATATTTTTTATTTTTTATTATTTTTGTGCAGAACTTTTCATACTGGCTTTCTATATGACCCCTGTAGCGGGCTTTCAGATTGGAAAATCCCAAACCAGTTGGCTTTAGGGTACCAGGTTCAAAGAACCCCTCAGACGTACTTGCCCGAGTCATAAAGGCTTAAACAGAAAAGTTAAAGATGTTATAATGTCTTATGTGTAAGTCCACTCTTCGTACTTGCTTCTAATTGACCCTTGTAGCGAGCTTTAGGTCGATGACTCCCAAGCCGTTGGCTTTAAGGCACCAGGTTTGGAAGACCCCTCGGACTCACTTACTCGAGTCAAAAAGGCATTTGAAGAGCGGAATAAGACCTTTAGCATTTTTCTGTTTTTATGCTGGAATTGGTTCATACCTGTTGACCAAACTGTAATTACTAAAGTGCAAAACTAAGAACCACAGACCTCCAACCCGTCAATACACACAAATTCCAACCATTTTACCCCCAAACTTGCCTTTTAGCATGATTGGTTCTAATTTAGGGGTGGGATGTCTAACGATCTAAGTTCAGGGCTTTTTGAGTCATTCCTAAGTTCAAATTGCATAAATTTGTCCCACATGTATTAAACAAAATCTCTTACACAAGCAATTATCCAACATTGGCTATGTGCGCAATAAATATGAATCTAGCAAAACATAACTAGTTCAAAAATAAGTTCATGCTTTCATGTTGTCCAATTTTCAAACCTAATCACAAATTGATTCATACTATATCCTAGACAATAAATATGTTAACACATTTTCAATTTTTCAATTTTTTTTTATCCCAATAAAATCGAATGGAAGCATAGAATGAATATCATGAATATGGAAGCAATTTTTTTAATGTGTGAGAAATTTTTTTTCTAATGTGTGAGATTTTCCACCCTCAAACTAGAAAGAAACATTGTCCTCGATGTTTGTCAAAAAGATCTAAAAAAAATGTAATCCAAGACAACGAAGAGAGAAGGAGAACTTCCCAGGTGAAATGTGGAGGCTTTTTTGCCTTGATGCTTCCATTTGAAATGATGTTGGATAAATATGACCTTATTCTTGCTCTGTCCAATTTGATTGGATGTGTCTTGATTGGTGTTTACCTTGCAATTAAGAGATAAGTAACATTAGAAATCATAAACACCAATAAGAAATAATGGAAGTTCAGTACCACACCCCCAAACTAAAGTCAAAGCAAAAATTTGAATTTTCAAAATTGGTCGACCACACACATTTAAGCCTTGACTTCGCCTAGAAAAACATAAATTTTCCTGAGCCATCTTTTGATACTTTAAAGTTCACAGCATGATCAACAATATATTAAAAATTCAGCTCATTTGAAGGTCAATAGGGTCATGCAACAATGTGGAGAAGTAGGTGACGTGAGACAGTTTCTGGGTGCAATGGCCTTGCAATGGGGCTGTCATGATGCCAACATGGTTTTAATGGTTTTAATGCCAAGATGTGAACTAACTCATGCACTACACACACATAAACATTGATACACATTTCATGAAGATAAATGCTCTGATGGATTTATAAAATTAGCACAAAACTCTCTTTGTGGCATTTCATCAAATATATGGTGTGCATTGTAAAAATCAAAGGATATGCATAGGTTTGGAGGCATGAATGAACCAAAAATTTTGTCTACTAAATAACAAATCACAAACTCCAACAACTAACTTAAGCCCCTTCTTCACAATTCACAATTCCAATTATTCAAAATCTAAAAGAAAATTTCATAAATTTGAGTAAAGTATGTTTCAAGTGAAGAATTACATACATTTGATTAATTTGGATGCGGGAAATAGCAATGATATAGATGCAACTAGGTGTTGATGACATGCACACAAAATGTAAGATCAAATATGAGGTGATTAGGGGAGAGAAAACGAGTTTATAATGTTTGAAATTGAAAACATGAGGAACAACACTTAAACTGCCGATTTTGGTCACAGTACAGCCACACGATCGCCTGGCTAGAATGCCAGCGATTGCGTGGTTCAAGGTTTAAGAATCTGTTGATTTTTAAATGCAAACTCACGATCGCCATAGCCTATTGGCACGCGATCGCGTAGTTCCCGACTGTAATGAAAATTTTTCCTATTTTTGATTTCCAAAATCATTTTTATCCCCCTAATCACTTCATGATCGATGCAATGATTTTCCAAACCTTATCGTCATGATTCAAACTAGTGTGTGTGTGAGGATGACGATGAATACCTAAACTACTAAAAATTGCATAAAAATCAAAACACCCCTAAACATGCAAAATAATGTAACAAACAAAATTGTCTTAACATGCAAACATGCAAAACACTTAAAACATGTCACCTATCATGCATGTATCTAAAAACAGGTAAATAAAATAAATACTTAAAGCATAATAAATAAAAGGGAAGAAAATTTTGGGTTGCCTCCCAATAAGCGCTCCGTTTATAGTCTAAAGCCCGACTTTTTACCGTGATTGTTCAAGGAACTCTAAATAAAGCTTTTGATGACCTTTTTTGTTTGTGCCGATTGAACTTGCTCCAATTTGGATTTATGCACCAAAATTCCACTTTGCCCATGTCATGTATGTTGACATCTCCACTCAATTCAAACTTCAATATGAAAACTTAAATCATCTCTTCAGTGCCAATGATGAAATCAATTTTTTTTCCAGTGATTGAAGTTAGAGGATTGCACTGTAAAGTCGTCACTTTTAAGTGTCTCCTTGTTTATTTGCTCTTCTGTGATCAACTCCTCCGTTGTTATTGAAGTTTCTTCAAGCTTGATGTCAGTAAATTGAATTGTTGACATCTGGAAAATGATATCTTCATGACAGCTATTTTCTTCTGGTTCATCCACTCTTTTAGGTTCTTCTTCTTTTTCTTCAGTTGTTTCAACCATTTTTTCTAGCTCATCTAATCTTTTCACCCAAAAATGTTCTAGTGGATACCCCATGCTCTGATAGATAAAAATTCCCACACAATCAATACTCCACAAACCATCTTGAGGTGCAATAGGACAATCATATAAAGCATGATTTTCCCAGCAGAGGTCACACATCAGATAAGTCTGAATTGCAGTTCGATCAAAGAGTCATTGATTATTGTTCACTGCCATCTTACTATGTTGCTTTCAACTGTCTGAAAATTCATTCAATACCTAGATAGGAATCAATTCACAGCTTTAAAAAAAATTCCCAAACAAAGACTAAGAAATAAAATAAAAATAAAAACAAAAAATAAAGTTCAAACTAAAGTAAGAACTAATTGGTATCGATATTAATTAACAGTCCCCGACAACGGCGCCAAAAACTTGTTCACTGATATCTCGCGATGCGAAATACCCCTGCAAGTGCATGGGTCGTGAAAAGTAATAAAGTGGACATAGGAGTCCGGATTATCGTCCCACGAGGACTGCTATTAATTATTGAAATATTTTAGTTCTACACTTTATTTGAACGAACGAAATAATTTGAGGTTTTAACTAAAACTAAAGAATTAAACTAAAGAAATTAAAATTAGAGAATTGTTTTGTTTTCAAATACGATTGTAAAGTAGTTGGGATTTACGATTTCACCTAACCAATTAAATTAACTCCAATTCCAGTTTTATTTCCTAAATATGTGATTGATCGAATTCACTAATTTAAATTGAGATTCCTCTCTCGAGTTTAAATCAATCCTATCCAAATAAGTCAACCTTGTATCTCTACAGAGGGTCCGAATATTCCTTATCTAGATGCATTACACACAAGAATTCACACACGACCGCAATAATTACAAGAGTATATCTCTATCTCTTGTTCAATTACCGGATTTATTACCTAGATCTATGTTATTAACCCACCTCTCGGATTATGGAAATAACACATAAAATCATGAATAAGTGGTTAGTTCATTCACGCATTAAACGCAATAATAAATCAAAGCGTTAAAACAAGGAATATGGAATTAAAATAATATGACTAGGCTACATAGTTCATCCCAACGTTAAAATTAGTTACACATCATGATTGTAGAACAAAAACAATAAAATATAACGTTCATTGAAAATAACAAAGAAGAATGGAACGATTGCACCAATTATCAATTCTTCAAGTATCTTCAATTCACGCCCCTCTGCGATGCTTGAATCTCCAAGAATTTTATGCTGAAATCTCTGTTGTGGCTCGTTCTATGGAGAGGCAAATGTCTGAATTTCGTGCCTCATGTGTTGTATATATAGGTTTTGGAGAAAACCTAGGTCAAAAAGCCCAAAGCCTGTTAAAAATCGCGAAAGAAATCTGATATGCGGCCCAATCAGACAAGCGCGCGATCGCGCAGGCTTATGGCTGGCGATCACGTGGAAGACCCTTTACTCTCGGGTTAAGATTTTGCACCATATCCAGCGATCGCGACTTCATCTTTCTTTCGACTGTGTAAGTTGGTCCCTGACTTTTAATTGCACCTTCAATCCTCAACTTCCAATTATTGCAATTTAGTCCCCAAACATTATCTTCTTCTCAATTTTCCCATTCAAACTCTTAATTCATTCAATTAGGTCCTCCAACCTCTGATTCGTTCATTTTGGCACATTGCATCTTTCTGGTTGACGTCACAAACTTATCAATTGCTCGTTTTAGCTCCAATCAACATCCAATTATGCATTTTTCTCTTCAATTACTTCATTCTTCATATTTTGGGATATTTTCTGCAAAGTAAACAAATAAGCACAAATTAAATAGCATATATTCTAAAACGATAATAATTTATTCTAATTTAGAGATACAGATAAGTGTATAAAACACACTTATCAGACGACGATTGAAGACATTTTTGGTTAGAGGAGGTCAGATCATTTGAAAATTTCTATGTCCGACCTGACACCGCCAGGTCGGACGAGAACTAAATCATCTTGAAGTTAAGGTAACAATGTGACCAACCTCCATTCCAACCTGGGTATGTCAGGTCGAACATGTACTTAATTTAATCGGAAGTGAAGAGGATGTGATCCAAAGTGTGTTATTTCGAGGTGGATGAGTCAGGTCGGTCGTTGACTTCCGAAGGTTAAACGAGATTATAAATACTCTTACATGACAGTTGAAACAGTTATTCGTACATGGAATTAGTTAGAACAGATGAAAGTCAGCTTTTTTGTACTATGTAAGAGTTCTAATAGTTTAGTTATATCATAATGCCAGACACTCAGGTATCGTGAAGTCTAGGTCAGCATATCCAAACTGGGGTTCACTTCTTCCACATAGGTTTTCGTTTTGCATAACTGACATTCATATATTTCCTTGTTGACTTGGAATATTTATATTTCAACCGTCAACAATTGGCGCTAGAAGGAGGGCCGCTTGTGATAAAATAGCAGTCCATTCAACCAGTTCATTCGAACACTCCACAGTCCTTAACAGTATTCAGTTAACATGGATGACCAAGGTTCCGGGAGCAATCATGGGAAAAAGGCGGAGGTACAAGGTGGAACAAGGAAGGAAGACGACCTGGAAGTCAGACCCTGTTCGGACCCCCAAATGGTTGAGGTAATGCATCAGTTGTGAAACTTGACACAAGGAGTTGAAAGGATGCAACATCAACCACCAGGAAACCCTCAGGCTCCCAATACCATACTAAAACCATATCACCAACTCCTCGAAAACAAACGGGTGAGCCAAAAGCTCAACTATGTGCATGATAAGTCTGAAAGTTCTACCAGAGAGAGCAATTCTCGTTCTCCCCGCAGGGGGTCGCCCAAAGGGACTCATAGCGTATTTAGAAGGTTAGGTCCAGATCCCACAACTCTAGCAAGGAAGGGCCAAACATTGGGGATAAACAGAAAACCTGCTACTTCATACCTTCGGAAAGATCTGAACGAAGATGCAGATCGGGTTGGACTAAGGTCAGAATGCTGGGTCCCACTTGATTGACCCAAGGAAGGAACATGTCTGAGTCCTGTAGGCAAATTCTTCCCCCCAGTGGTTGGCCTTTTTCTCTTGTTTCCAAAAAATGCAGACCTTTCGAACGGAGGCATTATTTTTTTCTTAAACTTGGTCCTGCCTGCAAAGCAAAAACAATCTATGTACGAACTGGATGAAATTTAAAAAGAAATAAAACACTTATGATTTGGAGGGGGATAAAAAGAAGCAGGAGAGGTTGTGTTAAGACTAGCCCGGAATAAATTCTCTCAAGGTTGCGCGCCCTTTGCAGCTGTTGTTCGAAATCTAACGACCTCGATGGATTGGAAGGACCTAAAAAAAGGAATATAATTAATATAAGAAGAAGCAGGTCTGAATAAACTCACAGTTATAAACATACAGTAAGGCTTATAGTGAGTTGGAACAGCACAGTCTAGCTCGTCAGTACGGTCGAGTGTTTGCCATTTGCCTCTGTCGTAAAACCATTGGTCTCTCCAACCCTTAATTGAGTCCGCAGTTCTTCCACTAAGTTTTTTCCTGATTGGAGTCGAACCATAATGTAATACCAACTTGAATCCTTCCCATCATCTCGGAATTGGTAGACGGAGGTGAACTCACGTGCGTGAGGTGGGGGGAAACCTAACTTGTTCCAAATAACTAGGAAGCCAATAATCACCCTCCACCCATTTGGAGTAATTTAAGAAGGGGCTAGGCCCTAATACCTGAGGTAATCTGTTATAGCATGGGGCAAGGGGAACCTCAGACCTGCCTTTAACATCATCATATTGGCAGCTACGCATCCTTCCGGAGGTTCATCTGCCCACTAGTCTTGCTCACATGTGAAAAATAGCACTGACTCTGGAATTCTAAACCTATGACGCCATTCATCCAGGTCGTGTTCAGATACGACAAAAGGATGATAATCGACATGCCAAAAAGTGGTGTTACTAGATCTACCCATCCCACTAGAACTGGATTGCAGACGATGGGGATATTGATAAATTAAGTTGGGGTCCACTGACCTAAGTGGATGTACCCCACTAGTAATGTCTTGCCTATTGTGTAATTGACCGAAATTTGATTCACTGGAGGGAGCACTTAATTCAGGGTTGGAGTTCTCTCTTCCCCTCCCCCATGACTCAACCCTAGTGGCATCGCTCTCAGAATTGCTCATCTTAATGCAAGTTGTAAAGAATACCTGAACTATAAGGAAGACCTGACACTCAACTCCTGAAGAGATTGTTGAAACTGAACAGGAGCTCACTTCGGATTTGAAATTGTAGAGTTTTTCAGAAAATTTGAGGCGAAATAAGGAAAGGAATGGTCAAGTCTCCTTTATATAAGAATAACATTAATCATCACTACAAAATCTGAAGAGGCATCTCAAGCCCTTCAACAGATTAAAGGAAATGACGATTGGTTGTACTTCCCTGACACGTGCAGAACTGGTCACAATGGACAAGTGACACGTGGAAGAATAATCATTGTGTGGCCACCAAAATTAGTCCTAAAAACGTTACTTGTAGTAGTAGACCTGAATTTCTTTCAGCTCTACTCCTAGGGGCAATTGTTGATGGGCTTCTTACTTGGATGAAGAAACGAAGACGATTGATGACATATCTGGTTAGAGGAGGTCAGATCATTTGAAAATTCCAATGTCCGACCTAACACCGCCAGGTCGGACGAGAAATAAACCACCTTGAAGTTAAGGTAACAATCTGACCAACCTCCATTCCGACCCGGGTATGTCAGGTCGGACATGTACTTATTGTAACTAGAAGTGAAAAGGATGCGGTCCAAAGTGTGTTATTCCGAGGTGGATGAGTCAGGTCGGTCATTGACTTCTGAAGGTTAAATGAGATTATAACTACTCTTACATGATAGTTGAAACAGTTATTCAGACATGGAATTAGTTAGAATAGATGAAAGTCAGCTACTTTGTACTATGTAAGAGTTCTATTAGTTTAGTTATGTGTAATGTCAGGCACTCAGGTATTGTAATAAGCTAGTTCATCCCTTTTTCCCTATAAATATAAAGGAGGATGGCTCATAAAAGGATCCCAACTTCAGCTGTTTAAAGCCAAATATAAATATAAATATATTAGTCCATACGTGAAGTCCAGGTCGGCATATCTAAACTGGGTTTCACTTCTTCTACATACATTTTCATTTTACATAACTGACTTTCATATATTTCCTTACTGACTTGGAATATTTATATTTCAATCATCAACAAAAAACAACATTTGTTGTTGAATTGGATGTTACTCCATCTCGATCGCAACAAAGAATTTTTAATCCCGAACGGTTCGTAACTTAGACACTGCAACAAAAAGTTGGCCATGACTGAAAACATGTCTTTTCAAATACAGTCCTACATGTGATAGTGATTGACCTTGACTTTTGTTAATTCTCATAACATATGACACTATCAAAGGATATTGCCTTCTTTGAAACTTAAATGTAGTCTTGGATCTAATAGAGTTAACGTCATTCTTGGAATAAACACTTTATACCCTGCATTATATCTTGTAATGACCTTAGCTTCCAAAACATAGTTTCCAAGTTTTGTTATAACCAGTCTAGTCCCGTTGCACAGTCTTGCAGAATAATCAATGTTTCTTAATAACATAACAGGAGTACCAACCTTCAACTTCAACTCATGATTAGGAACACCCGAGCATCTTATTCCATTCAAGAATTCCGAAGTGTATAGATCATCTAGTAAATTAATATTGGAATCTTATTTGGAGATTGTATCGGAACTTAGATAAGTTGTTCCTTCTGTTTCATCGAGAGAGACCATGTACTCATTGATTGTTTCAACAACCTACAGAGTTGGGGCCAAGATGGCTCTTTCTTGTAAATACAGAGGGTCATTAACTCTTTCTGAGAAATTTAGTTATGTACTATCCATTATTAATTCAACTAAATCTTCTTTCCCCTTTATCAGTAAATTATCAGGTATTTCAATGGAAACATGCCCATCATTTGACCCACCAATTGTACCATCTCCAATATTTGAAATTCAGTCTGAAAACGCCTTTAACTCTCCAAGATCAATGTTAGATTTCGGACTTTGGAGCCTCATGTTCTTTGTCAATTTTAAAATTTTGCAACATTACCATAAGTAAGAAGAATTAATAGTTACAAGAACGATATCTTTCCTAGTACATTTTGCCTGAAATCTCCTTAAAAAACAATGGGTTTACCTCTGAACGATTGTGTCAAGCTCAATGGATTGCTAAATATTAATATATCTCTCATATTCTTGTCCTAGGCTTCAAAACAATACTTATTCATCATAGGAGCTTCATCCCAAATGATAAGATTAGTTTTGACGAATAGCTCAGCAAGAGGATTGCCTTGTTTAATGTTGCATGTTGAATCCTTAGTAGGAATAAGAGGAATGGAAAATATGGAGTGAGTTGTTCTACCACCAAGTAAAAGAAGAGACGCTATACCACTTGATGCAACGGTTAGTACAGTCTGTCCCCTTGATCATATCGTTGTAGATAGTGTTTTCCATTCAAATGTTTTTCTTATACCTCCATACCCATAAAGAAAGAATACTCCACCTTTAACATTATCAATTGCTTCATATTTTGAATGATTGTTTACGAAAAAATACAAACATATTCGATAACCAATATTTTCTGGTTGGAAAAATTTTATTTAATCAATAAAGGGCCTAAAAATTTGGAAAATAAATGAGGTAGAAGACAGCATTCAACCACAAGATTTACTTAACGCCATCAATCCAAGGGTCATGGATAATATTGGTTAACTTAACAGCCATTGCTGAAATGGAAGAGGATGTTAGCCTATGTTTGGAAAAATCAGAACTTCAAATGTTATTTCCGGTAGCATCAAATATATTCAACTACATACCTACCATATCATTTATTATTTATCAATTATTACTTTATTGATATGTTCAATGCTTATTTCTACTTTACAAATATCAAATTCAAACAATGTGACATCGAAAACAGCCTTCGAATCGGTAACATACATTCCTATCCACGAAAATCATCTCCAAACTATATACATCATCATTGTTTTCGTAGCTTGGATTCTCCCAAACTCGAACCACATGCACCTTGAAAGCCCATTCCTTCTTGGTTGAGTCGAAGTCAGCGAACATGTTAATAATAGGAGCCATATAACTGGTAGCATGAACAATAGCAAATAGAAACAATTAATTCAAGAATAGAAGCATTTGTTTAACAATATAGAGGAGAAAAAAGTTAGTTCATTTCAAACCTGCAAGTTTTACTTTTTCGAGAGAGGTTTTGCAAATTTTCCAAAGCCGTTCACCTAACAATGTTGATGGTTCTTATATACTGTATATTTAAAATAAAATAAAAAAAAATTATTTGTATGTTTGATGATTTCAAGCCATAATGCAATGAGAAACGAAATCTAACTTTGCATATTTGAAATGACGTTTTTCAAATAAGTCTGCTGTGTTTTGAAATGACATGTTATTTGGATGAAGAAACTCCTTTAATAATTATTAAATACATGTGATATAAGAAATCTATAAGATGCCTTTTTTCCAGAAAAATCGGTAGATAGGTGCAGCTTGAAGTAGTTGTCATTCACAAGGCGACCTACCAGACTGTGAATTGACCATTCAGTTTTTTGGGGTGGGGGAAAACTTGGCCAAGGGTAAACATGTTGCAAGATCTTGTGCAGGGGAAACATTGGAGGGAAAATCTTGGAGGGAAAACATTGAAGACTATTCTCCTTTAATAAGATATAAGAAAGATTTGTCCCGTCCAGGTGCTAATGGTGAATTAATAATCATCTTCCAAGATGCAATGGTCTTCTTCTTCCAATAAAAGCAATTCAAACGACAAAAATAGTAAACTCAAACTTGTTTTGCACTCTCTAAAAAATGAAATTATGCAAAGTTTGAAAGGAATGCAAAGTATGACAATGGAATGGATATATGATATGAATAAATAAAAATCTTCACAAGGGTCCAATTTATATATATTGAAGGGTTGTGGCTGGAAAGACACGCCACAAAATTTGGCATTGTCATGAACATCCATGACTATTCATTTCTCAGGCACCGTTCGAATTGTGTTGGACGTCTACGCAAGCGAGTTTTCCTAAGAGTCACCGCTCGAGTTCCGCTCAATGATCGCTTGAGCGGTCAGCTTAAAATGGAATCCTGAATCAAAGTTAAATAAAACTAATTTATTTTAACTTTCTCCAAAAAGAATATACATAAACTTTTTATGGCTCACAGCCCATGACCGGTGCTGAGCTCGTGTCATGCCCAGCCGAGTAGAGCCGACCAGTTGAACAGATGACAGCGGAGGGGCACGCATGTAGCCTTTGGACTAAATCCAATATGATATAGTTTCTCCCTTCTTCAAGCACTCTTGGTACCCCTTGGAGCCCAAACTCAAGTGTCCAAGTTGAAAGTAATAAACTAGTCAAACTTTCTTCTTTTTCTTATGTAGGACAAAGTTAACTTTTGTCAATTTATTCTAAGTAAGCTTATTTCAACATTTAACTTTTATCCATGAATTTCTCATTCACTTGGAAATGGTTTTACGAATCCAAATATATTACGGTCATCTACATTCGGATTATAATAATTTGGACTCCTTACATGCAATAAATGGATATTGGGACCCAACCGAATAATTGGTCAAAGTTGACTCATTTCAACCATTGTCAACAATCCCTCATATGAATGAAAATTACCAGAAAATGCAAATGATAATGCGGATACTAATAGATAGTATAAGCAAAAATTTATTGCACTAGGAGAGGTAGCTTCTGGCTTTGAACCTGCCCTAGTGAAATACTATCGAATTTACTTGGTTAATCAGTGAATATGATGTCTTGAACTGTTCAACCGTTGGTGTAAACCAATCCACTTTCATTGTGATAAATATCTTGACGCAAACCACGTAGCAATTGTAGCTACGTAACCCACAAAAGATTGACATGACCCAAAAACGCCAAAAGAATTATGATTTAGAGATTGATTCAAAATTAATGGAATCAAGCAACCAACACAATCAATTGATATGTTGACATCTTGATCACAAGAATTACAAATCTCACCCAAGTTTGAATGCTACAAGAATTAATCTCGCAAGTTCGAGTTTTATTCAATGAAGAATGGAGTTTGAAAGCAATATAGCCTCACAATGATTATCTCAAAAGTTGTGTTGAATAATAAAAAGGACAAGCCTATATATAGGCAAAGAAATAAAATCCTATTCTAATTAGGAAACTAAATAAATAACCTAATCTAATTGAAAGAGCAATAAGGTTATTTCCCAATCTCATTAGGAATATAACAAGATAAAACCCCAATAAGGGTGAAAATTAAAAGTTATCAAAAATTGGACTTCTAATTGAACCAAAATTGGAATCAATTTAAAATTCGCAATATTCTGCCTCGGTAGTAGCATAACCAAAGTTACGGTCGTGGTACCCTTGTTATGGCCGTAACCCTTTGACGCAAGGAAATAGTTACGACCGTAAGTGACTCAGTTACGGCTGTAACCGAGTCCCGATTTTGGCTCCTTGGATGACATTGATCCACTTGGTTTCTCGACTCGACTCCAACATGAGACTTGGTTCTTTAGTTGCCAAGAATGTGTTGTCATCCATTATTGTTTCAAGATTTGTTTTCGGGCTCTGGATCTCATCACACCTTAACGTCAAATTTGAACCAATCCCACCTAAACTCAACCATGAACTTTTTTTCCCAAAGAAAATGTTATTTCCGTTGAATAAAAAAATATTCACTTTCTTCTCGCAGCCTGGAGCAGATATCCAGAGTTTATGGCAATCAGGTAGAGTTCATTTGCTAATTCTAATTTTGCATTTTCCTTGTTCATGGTACAAAAAATGACATACACCAAATTGATTCTACATAGCCCTTTCCAAAATGGCTTTGCCAAATAGAGACAGGCAGACAACAGGCCTCATAGACCCTTTGAACATCTCTAAAGAATTGCAGTGTTATCTGGCTTCATCAAGTCAATTGCATTGAAACTGAGCTACCCGTTACTGGAAAACCTGATGACATAATTCACATTAGATTTACAGATTCATGAATAAGTAAGCAGTTAATCAAATTGTAATATGGAGGTACACAAGTATAGATTATTCAGGAGAATCGAAGATTGCACAAAACAATAATAACACCACCAAGCATGAGGATGGCATTTCACATAGTAATCATTGTATAAGCAGAAAGAATCATGTTCAATGGATTTTAGGCTTCAAATTCAGAATAACAATGTCTTGTTATACTTATTCCATATAGCAAAATATACAATGGTTCTTAGGATTCGTTACTGATTCACAATGGTTAAGAGTGAAAGAAAACCTGAAATTTCACTCATTCCATTTTCCCATACTTCCAATATTATGAATTTTAAAATATTTCTCCACGGGGGTTGGAGATGAAATGGGGTTGGAGATGAAATTACTCCATGCCAAATGAAGAACCACAAATCCAGACACGTCAATACTTGAACCGAACACCACTTGAAATCTGGAAATGAATGAATAAACTTCGAAAATTGGAGACAAGAAAAGACTCAAACATGATTCAAAATCGTTGTCCTGAAAGTATATTTGCTTCCTTTTATTGAGATGCTTAGGTGTTATAATAAAAACAGTTTTAGCGAATTAATCAAGCTTTCAAATTGAGTATTCATAAAGCACAATGAATAAATAAAAGAGGAACAACAAACTAATGAAAATATGAGTTTGAATATTTGTTACTTTGGATCAATAATTGTATAATATTTTTTAGAGGAAATTGCACCCCGTAACGCATTTTAGCTTTGCATCAACAAAAATGACACATGTTAATTTTATATTATTGACATTTCCTATTTTTCACGAATGTGTAATTTAAGTAAACTTGATTTAATTACTAAATACGTGTATTTAGCAATTCATTAAGTTTAATTAAATTATGCAAATATTTATTGAAGAAAAAATATTTCTTATTTTCGAGAAAAACATTTTATTGTTGGAAAGATAATATTGATATTGATTTGATCATACTCTCGAAAATATTGATATTGATTTCGAAATCTTGATCTTGTTATTTTGGTAAAATTCTTGATAATAGATTGTGATTATTCTTGACACTCAAGATTATTCTTGACACTCAAGCTTACCCAAGATTGTTAATACCTCTCATATACTTGAACTAATTCACATGGATTTGATGGGTCCTATCCAAAAGGAAAGTATTGGTGGTAAGAAGTATATTTATGTGTCTGTTGATGATTTCTCCAGATACACCCGGGTCATGTTTATTCCGGATAAATCTGATACCTTTGATAATTTTGCTAATCTTTTTCAGAAATTGAGCAATGAAAAGACAGACAAACAGGTAAGAGTCAAAATGATCAGAAGTGATCACGGAAGAGAGTTTGAAAATTCCGATTTTGCTGATTTTTGTATCCAATATGGGATCAAGAATGAGTACTCGTCCCTAAAGACTCCTCAACTGAATGGAGTGGTGGAAAGGAAAAATAGAACTCTACAAGAAATGGCTCATGTCATGCTAAACAGCAACAAAGTGCCCACGAAATTTTGGACAGAAGCCATAAACACTGCTTGTTATATTGTCAATAGAGTTGTTCGCTAAAATCGTTTACCGCAAGTGCACGGTTTGCGTTCAAGTAGTAAAGTGGACTAGAGAAGTCCGGGTTATCGTACCCACGATGATTGATTTATTTGTAATTAAAGTTATTGATTTTATTTTAAAAGAAAAGTCAAGTAATATAAAAAGTTGGTTTGATGGTAAATACTAACTATCATAAAATTAAAACATGGCAACATGAAAAACTAGTTAATTAAAGCAAATAGACAACACTATATAAAAGCTAGGATTAAAACTAATTATCCAAAATAAACTAATAACAAAAAGAACTTGGTGACTAAACTAAACTAGAAAACATGAGATAAGGTGAATTTAGTTTTTATAACTATACTAATTTCTTCTTTCACAAATCAAATAGTGGTAGTCAATCAATTAACCAAATTACATGGGAAATTCTAAATTAAACCTAACATGTATACTAACTTGCAAATACAATACAAAATATTGACAACATTTTAAATTTGCATAAACATAAAACAACATTCCTAATTATAAAATCATAAACATAAATGCCCAACATCCATAAACAACCTAAAATAAACTAGTCAACAATTCCAACACAATAACATTAACCCATAATAAACTAACAACAACATTTAGCAAACAACATAAACATGTGAATGATACTCAAAATAAAGATTAAAAACAAAAGAATAAAGAAACCTCCCTTTTTGTAAAGTTCTTGAAGTGAAAACCCAAGAATCCTTCACTTTGAATCAAGTTTCTTCATCAACCATTAATATCTTCAACAACTCAAACACAAAGCATTAAATGCATAAGAAATAAATGACCTTCTTGATGGAAATATGAGAAAATAACAATAATCAAAAGTCGAACAATAATAAGTAACTTAAATGCACAATAACTTTACTAAACATAAAAATATTAACTTAACATTGCATTAAAAGTATGAAAATCAAGATGAAAATTACAAAAGAAAGTTAAAGAGGCAACAACTTACATCATCCAACCTAAAAAATTTGATTTTTCTATTTATAATACCCCAAAATCATCCAAAATCCTAAAAAAAACGCAAAGATCTGCGAAATTCAGCATTTGGGCCGAACCGGGTGGGCCGGGTTGACCCGGTGCGGCCCGGAATTTATTTATTTTTTTTTAAAAGGAGCGCGATTGAGCTCGGTAAACAGCGTGCGATCGCGCGCTTGATCTTTCTGCACCAAGGTTAGTCTCAGGTCCGTTTTGAGGTCCAAGTCGCGTTCGCGACTAGGTTCGAGCCACACGATCGCGTGGCTCAGCTGGAGGGTGTTTTTGCAGCTAAGTCCCTTTCGTAATTGCCATTAAGTCCTCCATCTTTTAATCTTGAGCAATTTAGTCCCCAACTTTTCAGATTTCTTTCAAATATGTCCTTCTAAAATTGCACTTTAGGCCCTTCAACTTTTGAAATCTTGCAATTTGGTCCCTCGATTAATTGTGCGGCTTGTCCAAAACTTCCCGGAAGTGACGAAATGGTCCCCAAACTTCCAATTTCAGCGTAATTTGCACTTCTTTTGTGGTTTTTGTCCTCAAACTTGGATATTAACCTATTTAAACACAAAATATGCTTAAATTAGTAGATATTTGCTCAAGATGTTCCAAAATATGCTAATTTAAAGGTATAAAAAGTGTATAAAAATGCACTTTACAAATACCCCCAAACTTAAACTCTTGCTCGTTTCGAACAAGAATATCTACTAACACAAAAAGTAAATGAATGAATGATCAACAATGCTAGATAACTTGTAAATTCTTTCTTGAGTGTAAAATTGCATGATTAATTCACAATTATGTTTTCAAAAATAATACTACAAAAAGAAGTTGAGCTTATCATATGTTTGATAGGTGTGTGTGTGTGTAGTCACTTCCAATTATTACTAAGGTTCAAAGAAACATTGTAGGAAGGATAAATTTCAAAATAATACTATCCACCCTTAGTGGTCAATTTCATTCCTTACCCTCTCGTGACATTCATCCCCCCCATATTATTTCTTTTCTCTCCCGAAATGCAATCCTAGGGGTGAAGATAATTCACATATTTCTTTTTCCACTAAAGTTTGGTTATGACTTACCAGCAATCTCAACAGTCTAGATATGCAGTGACTCTCCACTAGATGAGTGTTTCAACATTAAAGTTTATACCAAGCAATTCAAACCCACTATTAATCTAAGCCCTTATGCAAATACAAATACATGATTTCTACAAACTAATGTGATGATTGCTCGCGACTTCCTCACTCCCTTAAGCTTTCTAATTGACCCATGTTGCGAGCTTTAGGTCGGAAACTCCCCGATTGTTTTAAGATCAAAGGATACCATGTTTCAAAATACCCCTACGGACTTACTAACTCGAGTCGAAAAGGCTACGAAGTGAGGTAGACTTATTAAGCAAATGCAATGATGATGATGTGCTTTTTTTTTTTTAAAAAAGTTTGTGTGTGTACCCTACTCATTAAGCTTTCTAATTGACCCATGTAGCGAGCTTTAGGCCGATGACTCCCAAGTTTCAAACTTAAGGCACCAAGTTTCAAGATAGTCCTACGGGCTTAATTACTCGAGTCAAAAAGGCTACGAGATAGGGCAATGCAATAATTAAAATGGACTTAGATTTCTAGCATTTGATCATCACTTAGCTTATACTAACGTCAACAACACTCCACACAAATTTAGATCAAGCATGCATGGAATCACTACACATCTAGACAGTCTCCTTTACTGGCTCGAACACCCCCAAACTTGTCTCACAAAGGATCAAGAGATTAATAGCATTGAGGAGGAATTGGATAGGTTGATAAAAATTGAAGATACAAGCTCACAACCTAATTTCTACTTCACAAAATTTTCCAACCTTCAATGGATTCCAAATCTCAACAAAAATTAGTTATGACTATTGTACTCAAGAGAACTCAGGATCACTCATAGATAAGCAATTTAAAAATAGGCACAAGTAGTATATTCGATCATAATTCGTGAATTAATCAGCAATTTCAAACATCAATCATTTTGAGCCGACAAGGCTATCTAGCATGTCAGTATCCACAACAAAATGAACAAAATCAAACATCACAATATCTTAAGCCGGCAAGGCTATCTAACATGATAAAGTGCAACATGAAGTCAACACCCCCAAACTTGAATTACACATTGTCCTCAATGTCAAAATAGAAACAATATGTAAAGAAGAAAAGAGGTAGTGAAACTTCCCTGATTCAATGCTTGTTTGTGATGTTGAAATTGACCTAAGCTTTCATCGAATGTAGTTCACCCCCAAACTTGTTGAGGACAATGTCACTTAGGATTTTCAAAAAATTGTTACCTACAAAAGTTTGAAAATTAGTTAAAAAGGAAGTAAAGAAGTATAGTAAATAAATACAAGTAAATCAAAAGAGAAGAAATTTGGGTTGCCTCCCAAAAAGCGCTTGGTTAAAGTCATAAGCTCGACTTTTAGATTTTTATTCGGGAGCATTGAGGAGAAATGATGAATTTTCCACCGGGGGTTCCCCTTCCAAGAATGGTTTCAACCTTTGCCCGTTGACTTTGAAATGTCCCTTGTCGGGATGATATAGCTCAATATCCCCCACCAAACGGGATCGAAGCTTTCCGGGGAATAGTCGAAGTTGGGAGTTGAATAGAAGAACTTGTTGCCCAACTTTGAAGTCTCTCTTTACAATATGATTATCATGTCATTTCTTGGTCCTCTCCTTATAGATGCGAGCATTTTCATATGAGTTGAGGCGAAATTCATCAAGTTCATTAAGTTGAAGCAACCTCTTCTCACCAATTAATTTTGCATCAAAGTTTAATGCCCGTGTAGCCCAAAATGCTCGATGCTCAAGTTCAACGGGGAGATGACATGATTTTCCAAAAACAAGACAAAATGGAGACATACCAATAGGAGTCTTGAATGCGGTACGGTAAGCCCATAATGCATCATCTAGCTTCCTCGACCAATCTTTCCTTGATGTATTCATCGTCATCTCAAGAATTCTTTTCAACTCTCGATTTGAGATCTCCACTTGGCCACTTGTTTGGGGATGGTAAGGTGTGACTACTCGGTGTTTCACTCCATACTTTGACAAAAGTGAGTCAAGGAGGCGATTGCAAAAATGTTTGCCTCCATCACTAATGATGAGTCGGGGGGTTCCAAAGCATGTAAAAATGTTCTTCTTGAGAAAATTGACCACCACCCGAGCATCATTAGTGGGCAATGCCACCGCCTCAACCCATTTAGAAACATAATCCACCGCCACCAAAATATATTGATTTGAGAACGAGGATGGAAATGGCCCCATGAAATCAATTCCCCAAACATAAAAAATTTCCACTTCCAAGATTGAAGTCAATGGCATTTCATTACGCCGAGAGATATTCCCACTCCTTTGGCATCTATCACATTTGGATACTAAGGTATAAGCATCTTTGAACAAAGTTGACCAATAGAATTCCGATTGAAGAACTTTTGAGGCGGTTTTGGAAGCTCCAAAGTGACCCCCATAAGGTGATGAATGACACCAATCAAGAATTGCTTCCATTTCTTCCTCGGGAACACATCTTCTAATAATTTGGTCCGACCCCCTCTTGAATAAATATGGTTCATCCCAAAAATAACGTTTCACATTGGCAAAGAATTTCTTCTTTTGTTGATAAGAGAAATTCGGGGGAAGAATACCACTTACAAGGAAATTTACGAAGTCCACATACCATGGTGCTTCGAACACTTGGAGAAGATGTTTGGCATGCAATAGTTGTTCATCCGGAAAGGCTTCATTGATTTCCTCTACTATCACTTCTTTAGGTTGATCCAGCCTAGATAGATGATCAGCCACAAGATTATCCGCACCCTTTTTATCACGTTCCAAATCAAATTCTTGCAAGAGAAGGACCCATCTAATCAATCTTGGCTTCGTATCCTTCTTAGCAAGCAAGTATTTTAGAGCGGAGTGATCGGTATAGACAATTACCTTTGAGCCGATGAGATAAGATCGAAATTCGTCAAAGGCAAAGACCACGGCAAGCATCTCTTTCTTGGTTGTGGCATAATTCAATTGAGCATCACTCAATGTTCGGCTTGCATAGTAGATCACATGCAACAATTTACCTCTCCTTTGCCCCAAAACCGCTCCCACGTCATAATCACTAGCATCGCACATGAGCTTAAATGGTAAGCTCCAATCCGGGGCCACAATAATAGGAGCCGAGATAAGCCTCTCCTTAAGAGTGTTGAAAGCCAATAGACACTCTTGAGAGAAATGGAAAGTGTTGTTCTTCTCAAGTAGAGAACAAAGAGGTTTAGTGATTTTAGAGAAATCCTTGATGAATCTCCTGTAGAAGCCCGCATGCCCCAAAAAACTCCTTATGCCTTTCACCGAAGTAGGAGGAGGCAATTTCTCGATAACTTGTATTTTGGCTTTATCAACCTCAATCCCCCCTTGTGAAATCCGGTGGCCAAGTACAATGCCCTCTCTTACCATAAAATGACATTTCTCCCAATTAAGCACTAAATTGGTTTCTTCATATCTTTTCAACACTAAATCAAGATTATCCAAGCATTCATTGAAAGAAGAACCAAAAACTGAAAAATCATCCATAAATACCTCGATGAATTTTTCTACCATGTCGGAGAATATGGCCATCATACAACGTTGAAAAGTAGCCGGTGCATTTCAAAGACCAAACGACATCCTCCTATAAGCAAAAGTCCCATATGGACATGTGAAGGTGGTCTTCTCTTGATCTTCGAGGGATATTAAAATTTGATTGTAGCCCGAGTATCCATCCAAGAAAAAATAATGAGAATGCCCCGCCAACCTCTCAAACATTTGGTCAATAAAGGGGAGAGGAAAGTGATCTTTTCGAGTGGTATTGTTCAATTTCCGGTAGTCAATGCACACTCTCCATCCCGTCATGGGCCTTGTAGGAATAAGCTCGTTGTTCTCATTTTCAACCACCGTGACACCTCCTATCTTTGGAAAACATTGGACGGGACTCACCCATGCACTATTCGAGATTGGATAGATAATTTTCGCATCCAACCACTTCAATACCTCGACTTTCACTACTTCTTTCATGTTTGGATTTAGACGGCGTTGGTGCTCCACTGTTGGTTTGAAGTCATCCTCCATGAGGATTTTATGCATGCACAAGGTAGGGCTAATACCCTTGATATCCACCACAGTCCACCCAATAGCCATTTTATGCATTTTCAACACCTCAAGTAGTTTTTCTTCCTCCACTTCATCCAACAAGTTCGAGATAATAACGGGAAGAGTAGAAGAATCACCCAAGTATGCATACCTCAAATGTGATGGAAGAGAGCTCAAGAGTTGGAGCTTGTTGAATGGAGGGTAGTGAAGGAGAAGAGCTCTCTCCCAACTCTTCAAAATATGGCCTCTTCTTGAAGGGATAAAATTTGGAAGCATCCAAGTGTTGTGACATCCTTCCGATGTGCAAATCATCCTCTCCCTCAGTGGTTATGGAGTGAGCAATGCAAGTCTCAAGGGGATCCTTAGATGACCTATAGATGAATGATGTAGCCACCTCTTGATCAATGATGTCTACTGGGAGCATAAATTTACCTCGGTAGGGTACTTAATGGATTTCATGATGTCGAATGTGATTTGCTCATCTTGAACCCTCAATATCAATTTGCCTCCTTGCACATCTATTAAAGCTCGACCGATTGCTAGGAAGGGTATTCCCAAGATGATTGGGATATCAAGGTCTTCCTCCATATCAAGAATGATAAAATCGACAGGGAAGATGAATTTGTCCACCTTGATTAGCACATCCTCAACAATACCACGCGGATGCTTAATAGAGCGATCGACCAATTGCAATGAAACTGTGGTTGGCTTCACCTCTCCCATGCCCAATTTCCTGAAAATAGACAAAGGCATTAAATTAATACTGGCACCAAGATCACATAATGATTTTTCAAAAGTTAAATCACCAATAGTACAAGGAATAGTAAAACTCCCTGGATCTTTGATTTTTGGAGGCAATTTGTTTTGTAGTATGGCACTACATCCTTCCGTGAGCATCACAGTTTCATGATCTTCTAGCCTCCTTTTGTTTGAAAGGATGTCTTTCATAAACTTTGCATAGCTAGGCATTTGTGCTAATGCATCAGCTAATGGTATGTTGATGTGAAGTTTCTTGAAAACTTCAAGAAATTTACCAAATTGTGCATCCACCTTGTACTTTTGGAGTCTTTGAGGAAAAGGAATGGGAGGCACATAGGCTTTCACTGGAGTAGGCACCTTTGTTGAGGTCTCTCCACTTTCCTTCAATGTTGCATCATTTTCATTCGCCTCCTCAACATGCTCATTACCTTTTTCTTTCACCTCAGGTTGTGCCATATGTTGCTTTACCGTGATTTCTGGTAATTGAATTCCACTTCTTGTAGTGATGGCTTGCACATTTTCCCTTGGATTGATCTCGGTATTGCTTGGCAAGGCTCCTTGTTTTCTCTCCATCATCATTTTTGCCAATTTCTCAACTTGAGTCTCAAGATTTTTGATGGAAGCCGCTTGATTTTGGAGAATAGTATTCGTCTTGTTCATGAATTGCATGAGTATCTCTTCAATGGAAGGCTTCTTCTCTTGGGGTGGTGGAGGTTGAACAAAATCGGGAGGCTTTACTTGATTTTGATTGTTGGACCAAGAAAAATTCGGATGATTCCTCCAACCCGAATTGTATGTGTTGGAGTAAGGATTGCCTTGTGGTCGGTTGAAATTTTGAGCATAATTCACTTGTTCATTTGAAGTAGAAGCCATTTTTAGCATGGGACATTCCTCAACCTTGTGTGTTGCTCCACATACATCACAAATAGAAATAGGAGGGTAGATTGCTTTTACCGTATGTTGAGAAGACAAATCATCACACTTCTTGAATAGAAGGTCCATCTTTGCCGATAAAGCCGCATATGCATCAACTTCATGAATTCCCGCGGCACTCTTTGGTACCATGCGGTCGGTTGGCCAAGTAGAATTGTGACTAGCCATCCTCTCAAAGAGCTCAATTGCCTCATTAGGTGATTTTGTAGTGATAGCTCCATTGGAGGCCGAATCAATCGTCACTCGACTAGATGGATTCATCCCAAGATAGAAATATTGAACTTGCATTTGCTTGGTGAACCCATGATTTGGACATTTCCTCAACATCTCCTTGAATCTTTCCCATGCCTCATAGAAACATTCTGTGTCAAGTTTTCGAAATGTGGAGATATCATTCTTCAATTTAGCCACTTTTGATGGAGGAAAGTATTTTGTAGTGAACTTTTGAGCAAGATCATTCCATATTGTAATACTTCCAACCGGGTTGGCATCTAACCATTCACGAGCTCCATCTCTAAGGGTATGGAAATAACCGCATGTTGATAGCCTCCTTCCTAATTCCCGGATAATCAAAGTTACTACACATCTCCAAAAACTGCGAGATGTGAGTAAATGGATTCTCCTCGGTCATTCCATAAAATTGTAGATGCCCCTTGAAGAGATTTATCACATCCAGCTTTAGATGAAAGCCCGGACGTCCAAATGGGGGATATGTGATGCTTCCTCGATTTTGAGTGATGAGAGGGACCATGAATTGCCCCATTGGTCTATCATCTTCACCAATAGCGGGATTGGTACCACCTTGATTGTTGTCCCCCATATTGCCTTGTATTCTTTGTTGTTCAACTTGTTCTCTTCTTTCCCTAATCCTCCTCCTGAAAGTTCGTTCGGGTTCGGGATCAATTGGAAGAATGTCCCAAGTCGGACGTTGTTGCATAAACAAGGAAAGAGTACCTAGAAAATGAAAATAAAAAGAAGAAAGAGATGAGAATGAGAAGACAATTCAATTAAAAAAAATCAATGCATTTAGTACAAATAAAATCAGTCCCAGGCAACGGCGCCAAAAACTTGTTCGCTAAAATCGTATACCGTAAGTGCACGGTTCGCGTTCAAGTAGTAAAGTGGACTAGAGAAGTCCGGGTTATGGTACCCACGAGGATTGATTTATTTGTAATTAAAATTATTGATTTTATTTTAAAAGAAAAGTCAAGTAATATAAAAAGTTGGATTGATGGTGAATACTAACTATCATAAAATTAAAATATGGCAACATGAAAAACTAGTTAATTAAAGCAAATAGACAACAATATGTAAAAGTTAGGATTAAAACTAATTATCCAAAATAAACTAATAACAAAAAGAACTTGGTGACTAAACTAAACTAGAAAACATGAGATAAGGTGAATTTAGTTTTTATAACTACACTAATTTCTTCTTTCACAAATCAAATAGTGGTAGTCAATCAATTAACCAAATTACATGGGAAATTCTAAATTAAACCTAACATGTATACTAACTTGCAAATACAATACAAAATATTGACAACATTTTAAGATTGCATAAACATAAAACAACATTCCTAATTATAAAATCATAAACATAAATGCCCAACATCCATAAACAACCTAAAATAAACTAGTCAACAATTCCAACACAATAACATTAACCCATAATAAACTAACAACAACATTTAGCAAACAACATAAACATGTGAATGATACTCAAAATAAAGATTAAAAACAAAAGAGTAAAGAAACCTCCCTTTTTGTAAAGTTCTTGAAGTGAAAACCCAAGAATCCTTCACTTTGAATCAAGTTTCTTCATCAACCATTAATATTTTCAACAACTCAAACACAAAGCATTAAATGCATAAGAAATAAATGACATTCTTGATGGAAATATGAGAAAATAACAATAATCAAAAGCCCAACAATAATAAGCAACTTAAATGCACAATAACTTTACTAAACATAAAAATATTAACTTAACATTGCATTAAAAGTATGAAAATCAAGATGAAAATTACAAAAGAAAGTTAAAGAGGCAAGAACTTACATCCTCTAACCTAAAAAACTGATTTTTCTATTTATAATACCCCAAAATCATCCAAAACCCTAAAAGAAACGCAAAATCCGAGAAATTCAGCATCTGGGCCGAACCGGGTCGGCCCAGAAAATTTTCTTCTTCTTCTTTTTTTTAAAGGCGCGCGATCGCGCGCTTGATCTTTCTGCACCAAAGTTAGTTTCGGGTCCGTTTTGAGGTCCAAGTCCCGTTCGCGACTAGGTTCGAGCCACGCGATCGCGTGGCTCAGCTGGAGGGTGTTTTTGCAGCTAAGTCCCTTTCGTAATTGCCATTAAGTCCTCCATCTTTTAATCTTGAGCAATTTAGTCCCCAACTTTTCAGATCTCTTTCAAATATGTCCTTCTAAAATTGCACTTTAGGCCCTTCAACTTTTGAAATCTTGCAATTTGGTCCCTTGATTAATTGCGCGGCTTGTCCAAAACTTCCCGAAAGTGACAAAATGATCCCCAAACTTCCAATTTCATCGTAATTTGCACTTCTTTTGTGGTTTTTGTCCTCAAACTTGGATATTAACCTATTTTTACAACAAAATATACATAAATTAGTAGATATTTAATCAAGATGTTCCAAAATATGCTAATAAAAAGTGTATAAAAATGCACTTAACAAGAGTCATGCTTAGATCTGGAACAAACCAAACTGCATATGAAATTTGGAAGAGTAGAAAATCCAGGGTTGATTACTTTCATGCCTTTGGAAGTAAATGCTACATTTTAAAAGATAGAGAACACCTAGGAAAATTTGACTCAAAATCGGATGATGGAATATTTTTGGGTTATGCTGAAAATAGTAGGGCCTATAGAGTTTACAATCTTAGAACCCAAACCGTTCTTGAGTCAATTAATGTGAAAGTGGATGATACTAATTGTGTAAATTCGAATTTGACGGTAGCAGATGGTGATCAACTGGAAATTCCACCAAAAGAAAAAGCTGGAACCGAAAAATCAGAAGAAGAACAGCACCAAGTTGGAAGTCTCAATGATACTGAAGAATCCGATTAGGATGAGTCTGGGCACCCAGAAATATCTGCAGATCAAGACGAATCTGATTACCCAGATACACCTGATATTGCAGAATCAGAAGCATCGAGACTACCACCTGCTAGGATTCAAAAGGCTCATCCACTTGATAACATTCTCACTGATATGTCTAAGGGAAATGTGACCAGAAGAAAATTTGCTGAGATGGGTAACACCTGTCATATGTCTCAAATTGAGCCAAAAAATGTCAAGAAAGCTTTGACAGATGAACACTGGGTATAGGCTATGCAGGAGGAGCTTAACCAATTTGAAAGAAACAATGTCTGGGAGCTGCTTCCACATCCTAGAGAAGGTATTGTAATTGGAACCAAATGGATCTTCAAGAATAAGTCAAATGAACAAGGAAATGTGGTAAGAAATAAAGTCAGACTTGTTGCTCAAGGCTATACCCAGATTGAAGGGATATATTTTGACGAAACATTTGCTCCAGTAGCCAGACTGGAATCCATCAGCCTGTTGCTAGCTGTGTCCTGCTACATCAACTTCAGACTATTTCAGATGGATGTCAAAAGTGTCTTTCTGAATGGTGTGCTTAATGAGGAAGCCTATGTGGAGCAGCCCCAAGGCTTCACAGATCCATCTCACCCGGATTATGTCTTTAGACTCAAAAAGGCCTTATATGGGTTGAAACAAGCCCCCAAAGCGTGGTATGAAAAGCTCACATCATTCTTGCTAAGCAACGGATACAAAAGGGGGGGGGAGCTGATAAAACTCTTTTCATTAAGCATCTAAATCCTGGACTAACTGTAGCTCAAATATATGTTGATGACATAGTATTTGGGTCTACATCTAAGTCCAAAATTAATGAATTTATAAACACAATGAAAAGAGAATTTGAAATGAGTATGGTTGGTGAGCTAACATTTTTTCTTGGTTTGCAGGTACAGCAGGATGAATCTGACATATTCATATCTCAAGCAAAATACGCTAAAAATCTGGTGAAGAAATTTGGACTTGAAGATGCAAAGGCAATGAGAACTCCTATGGAAACTACTCTAAAACTTTCAAAGGATGACAGTGGTAAGGATGTAGAGCCATCCCTTTACAGAAGCATGATTGGAAGTCTTCTGTACCTTACTGCCAGTATGCCAGATATATCCTTCAGTGTTGGAGTTTGTGCAAGATATCAAGCCAAACCTAAGGAATCTCATGTTGCTGCTGTGAAAAGAATCATCAGATATGTAAGTGGTACGTTGAATTACGAAATTTGGTTTACAAGAGATACCACTGCCCATCTTGCAGGTTTTTCAGATGCAGACTGGGCTGGGAATGTGGATGATCGAAAGAGTACATCTGGAGAATGTTTCTACATTGGGAACAATTTGGTGGCATGGCTAAGTAGAAAACAAAATTCAGTGTCACTTTCCACAGCCGAAGCTGAGTATATAGCAGATGGTAGTTGCTGTACACAACTCCTTTGGATGAAACAAATGTTGGAGGACTATGGAATCTCTACAGAACAAGCCACTATGTATTGTGACAACACCAGTGCCATCAATATCTCAAAGAATCCAGTCCAGCACTCTAGAACAAAACATACTGACATTAGACACCACTTCATCAGAGAATTGGTGGAACAAAAGATTATCAATCTGGAGCACATACAGACTGATCTACAGGTGGTAGGTTTGTTTACCAAGGCCCTCGATACTGTCAAATTTGAAAGCCTTAGGAAACAAATTGGAGTATCAACTCCTTCTGAATAAGAACATGCATATTTCATAAAAAAAAACCGCATTTGTTTTTCTTTTTGCATTTTAGTTAACTTATCCTATTCTTATATTAAGTAGATCATGTTTTTGCTTGCAGATATATCTGAGTGCTTTTGGCTGATAAAGAGACAGATACGTCTGGCTAATAGCAGTCAACATGTCTCCAGATGAATCTAACTAGCACTCAAATCATGACAATCCTAAGGATAAGTCACTGCTGTCTATGTCATATGGTTGTTACTGGATGAGATTTCATATTCTGTGTGTAGACCTATGATCTAAATCTTGCTTATAGCATTGCACGCATTTTTCTTATTATCCAAGGGCAGGACTAGTGGAAAAGAAGGTTGCCTATCCAAGCTAAGTTAATACCCTTTAGCTTCAAAATACGATGAATTGAGATAAATGTGGTAATATTGTTGAAGGGGAAAACCTAGTATGATCACTTCTGGGGATTGTGTGAATCTACCAATCCAAGCTAAGTTCATACCCTTCTTCTAACCTAAAGGGGAACATACTGTAAGATAACTTCTGCGGATTGTGTGAAGCTGTTTCCACCTCCAAAAGACATTTCCATACTATAGAAAAAGTCGACAAGCCGGATTTGAGAAAATGCACTTCTTATAGATTCTGATCGGTCTTATTGTGTATTACGGTGATAAATCGATAAGTCAGGACAATCATATGATTTTTGATAGAATGTGGATGACTAAGGATTGCTCGGATCACACACGCACATTAATCAACTTATTTATGTACGTGGTGGATTGTATACTGCCAGATGTATCTGACTCAACAGACGTCAACAAGTGCTCAGACGTGTCTCAGGTATCCAGATGCATTTAGATTTTTCTTATTCACGAATTTTTAGATTTTATTTTGAAAATCTCTATTTTTAAGGCAGTATATCGTGGGCTAATATGTGCAAATCTTGTAGAACAAGTCAGTTGATTGTGGAGCCCAATTTTTGGTAATTTATTTGTTTCCTAATTCTCAACATATTCTGTTTCTATGCTTATCTATTTTTTTAAGGAAAGAAGTTGGCAAGAATCAGGATTATCCAATTACCATATTAAACTCCAATTCCTTTTATATGAGAAATCCTCTTAACCCCAAAAACTCTCACTCTCCTTCATAAAACCTCATGTCCCAAGTTCCAAAAACCCCAAACTCTCTCATCAAAACCCTAATTTCCGTCTTCCTCTCTCTCAAATTCAATATCCATTCCAGACATGGCTAGAAGCAAACAAGCCGGACGGAGGAGAGTCACCAGAGGCGGCGAAGCATCGTCTGCACCAAACCCATCTGAGATGGGAACTCCAAGCGCCGGGGCCATTATACCTGCACCTCCCTCCGGAACCAGCCCAACGCCGACCTCTCTCTACCGCAAGTACTACTCCAACACCTGCTCTTCTCATGGCCCAAATTGGCAGGAGTACGCCTATCATTCCACAAACAATGGACGTAGATTTGGCACCCATATCAGGTAATCTTGGGTTCAGCCATATCTCTCCCTTAGATATTCATAGTGAACTGCAGGGAGCACGAAAACTTGCTGCCATGAGAAGTGCAAGAGATGCAAAAATTGGGGATGAAGAAGGTGGAGATGAATCGGGTGAAACAGAATCTGGTGATGAAAAGGAAAAACCAGAGGACCAGAGAGAATCTGGGGAGGATGAAAAATCTGAGGAAGATAAGGAAGCAGAAGAATCTGAGGATGAAGCACCACCAGAAGAGCCAGAGGAATCCGAGGATGAAGACGAGTCTGAGCAGTCGGAAGAAGAGAATGAAAAGGAGGTTGTAATCCCAGACAGAAAGGGAAAGCAAAAAGCAGAAGCCACTGCGAGTTCGAAGAAGAAAAAGGGTGAGACATCTGCGGGTCCAGTGAGATCCAAGTTTGATGTATCGTCATTCGTTTGCACCCCAATGCAAACAGCAAGAGGTATGTTTACCCCATTCAATTTCAAATTTTGGTTGTCTGAGGCATACACTGATTTCCAAAAACACATTTAGGGTAAACGGTTGCATTATGAATCTAGAGTGACTATAGGCGAATTTGGTGACTTTGAGATTGATGATATTGTGTCACACTTTGGGTTGAAGAAATTGACTGATTGTAAGGGGAGATCAATGAGACCCTGGTCAAGGAATTTTATGCCAATATCCCTATTGACTATAACTCCAAAAAATGTCTTTTTACCACTTCACTTTTTGTTAGGGGACAGTTAATTAAAATTTCTGCAAAAGAACTTAGAAAGTGGTTAGGACTGAATGAAGATGTGGCTGATGAGGATGAGTCTATGGAAGCCACTAATGATGAAATTGCTATGGAGTTGTCAGGGGGAAAGATCACGTGGCCAGTGAAGGGGTTAAAACAATTGCCTAGGTCTGAAATGTCAAAGAAATATCAAATTCTTCACAAAATTGTAAAGGCTAATTTTGACCAACTCATTCATGACTCAAGCTTTAAGAGAGAGTCTACCAGAACCTTGTTTCTTCTAGGGACTAAACGTAATATTAACCTTGCTGCACGAATATGGAATTCTATCAATGGTAGGGTCTCGAGAAGTGGTCCTAGACAAGGGAATACTTATCCGCTGGTTTACCCTTGGATTATTTCACAGTTTTTGAGTGATCAGGGTATCCTGACACTGGAAGATGATCTGGTGATCACCCCCAAAGTGTTAAACAGGGCCAGATACAGAAAAACTCTGGAGATACAGACGGGTCACAAGAAGCAGGTTGTGGATGAGACTGCTAAGAATCAGGATTCAGCTGATAAAGATGCCAGGCTTGGTCAGCTGGAAGCAGAGAATGCTGGGATGAAAGCTGACTTATCTGAACTCAGTGTGTGTGTTAAACGTCTTGAAAACACGCTTGATCAGCTGCTTGGAGGGTCTTCGAAAGATGTGGCTCCAGTCGAAGCCAAGGAAAAGAGAAAGGTTGCAGCCAAGAAGCTCCCTGCCTTAAAGAAGCAAAAGAAGACCTGAGCCTGATCTACACCCTACCAGTTTAATCTGTTTATTTTCAATGATCTTGAAACATTGTTCTTGTTTTGACTTAACACTATTGTTCTCAACTTTAGGTTGTGAATTTTTCATGCAGGTTTTGTGAAACTTATGGCTTCTCCTCTTTCTCCGAAAAGGGGGAGTACAATTTTGGCATGGGCATATGTCATATCATCTTTTCACATCTTTTCAATTTTTTCTCTCTATGTGTTGATCTCTTTTACATGAATTAATTGATTGTGTTTATAATGATGCATAACCTGATGGAGAGATTTTTGATAGGGGGAGCTTGTTGATTTCTTGTGATCATTAAAAAGATGATTGGTTTCGAAAAATAGAAAAAGCCAAAAGGGGAGATTGTTAATTTCATATTATTGGCATTTCCTATTTTTCACGAATGTGTAATTTAAGTAAACTTGATTTAATTACTAACTATGTGTAGTTAGTAATTTATTAAGTTTAATTAAATTATGCAAATATTTATTGAAGAAAAAATATTTCTTATTTTCGAGAAAAACATTTTATTGTTGGAAAGATAATTTGATATTGATTTGATCATAATCTCGAAAATATTGATATTGATTTCGAAATCTTGATCTTGTTATTTTGGTAAAATTCTTGATAATAGATTGTGATTATTCTTGACACTCAAGTTTATCCAAGATATGGTGAGTGTCTTCTTAATATGGTCAAGAATATTTCAATCTTATCTTTGCATATGATAAGATTATCATCTTGATAAGGGTCAAGCTTATCTACACATGGAAAGATTTGTTGGACGAAAATCTATGTTGTGAAAATTCTTGATGAGGCCGAAAATTTAATGCTAATATTTGAGATCCTATTTTATGGTATTAGAGATCTTGTGCAATAAGGAAACTTGGGAGTCAAGTAAACCGAATTGCACTATAAAGAGGAGAAAAATGAGATGTTTTTCTAGGTGACGTGAAAAGATACAAAATCCGTGTGGAGCTTATCAATATACATGTCCACTTTAGAAGTCTTGAAGCTTTATTTTCGTGTGGTGCAAAAATAATTAAAGCTTCAATTGTGTTGTGACTTCAATACTCCGGGAGGATGATTCAATCACTTAGAGAAGGAAGGAATTTCAGCGTGAAGATCAAAAGGGAGGTTTGGATCGTGTTCGAACGGGAGTTCGAGGTTGCTGAAAAAGTATTGCAGATTCAAAGAAAACTACTGAAAAGTGGTGGGACGCCAGCTCACATTACATGTCATGGAAGGATCAGGGAGTGATCTATTTCTTGGATGTTTGATAAAGTCTATGCGTAAATTTATCCTGTAGTTTAGATTGATCTGTATAAACTCATTCATTATATAGTGATTTGTTTTTTGTTCTCAGGATGCGAACCGCGGATTTTCCCTGTTAGGATTTTTTCCACGTTAAGCTCAAATTATTGTGTTTTTGTCCATTTACAATTACGCACA
The DNA here is from genome assembly GCA_963555705.1 of Ligustrum vulgare. Lineage (NCBI taxonomy): Eukaryota > Viridiplantae > Streptophyta > Magnoliopsida > Lamiales > Oleaceae > Ligustrum > Ligustrum vulgare. The sequence goes on along the minus strand of OY743169.1, from coordinate 23,110,953 downwards.
ATTTATTCTGGTTGTTTACGTTTTACTATTCAGACGAATCTGCATTACCAAGATTCATCTGGTTTTGCGCTAAACAAAACTTAACGATTTACTGTTAACTGGTTACTGTCCAGACTCATATGTGACAGTCTGTTTATAAAATTTAGACAACCTCATATTTTCAACACATTTTCATAATTTGACAAATATGACAATTTATAACTTATTTTCCCTTAAAAGAAATTATAATTCCTCTTAAATCCTTCTTATAATGATTTGACTCGATAAGAAAATGTGTACCAAAAAGTGAATGAAATAAGGTCAAATCATATCCAACTCCCAACACTTCAATGAGAGAGAAAACTCAAAAACAAAAAACAAAAACTCTGGTGCTCAAAATCATTTCATGCCCAAACCATTCCTCTCAAATTTCTTTCACACCCAGACCTTCATACTGCTTGAGTTCAAAGTTCTTTTGGATTTATTATTCTTCTGTACCTAATCCCAGCATCATATTCACAAATTTGGGTCTTCTCTCGTTCAAATTCGAGGTTGTGAGTTCACTACATTATGTACATCGTGCAATAACTTTGGCCTGGTTCTACTTGTTTTGGTAACATCATCTGGGAATTAACATCTAGGATCTTAAACCGTTGCTAGAATCTCCCTGCTGCAGGCGTTAAATCAGAGTTTCATCTCATTTCCCACCTGGGAAGGCTACGCTACTATTCATTCCATTTGGAGAAGACGGGGATTTTTCACAAATTCTATAAAGGTTAGTTGATTTCCTATTTTGACAATTCTTGGTTTTTTGTATTTTTTTGTTTGTTCCGTTTGTGGATGATGTTAAAAAATGATTTTCAAATGTTGTTTATTGAGGCTATGGTTAAGAGAGTTAAGAATTTTCATTTGTTGATTTCCTTTGTTGTTCATTTAGATATTGACAAGTACATTTTTCGTATTCATTGTGGTTTTAAATTTGGATAATTGTAAGCTTTTAAGGATGTGATATTTCTAAATTATGTGTTGATTTTGTTTGTTTCAGAAAAAATTTGACTTTGGATGCTTTTGAAGGCTAAACGGAGAAATGGACGAAATCGTACAAAAAATGACAAAGTGGGACTTAAGTGCAACATCAAAAAATTGAAGGACTTGAATTAGCATAAATGAAGACATGAACTACACAATTAAAGACTCAAGAATGAACTTAAATTATTTGGGAAAATTGAGATCTTCAAACAAAACCCACTACCTAATTCTAATTGGGCCTTGAAGATCATTTGAAATTGGACTCCATCAGGTTGTATTGCTCGGCTGAATTGGAGTTATACAAGGAGGCAGAATATTTACAAATGAGGAGAGCCAACAGGAGAGATATACTTATATTCATAGGGCACGGCTGGGATAGGCAAAAAGGCTAGTGGTGGAATTAATTGAAGGGGAGAGTGGACAGCTATTCAAAGGGAAGTGCTTGGCTGTTGGAATTAAAAGGAAGTGGAGTCGCTTGGTACATTGGGAAAGAAAATAGAACATACACATCTGGATGAAGTGAAGGCAGTACACGGCTGAGGAAGAAGTCGGTAGGTTTTGGAGAAAAATTGAAGGACAGACCACTATCTACTTAGGAGCAATGTTTTGACTAGGTCGGGTGATGTTTTTCCACTTCTTTGTGTAATTTATATATTAATATGCTAGGCTAATTCTTTTATGCATTGGATGAAAATGAAACTCGTTATTTATTTATTTCAATTCAAGAATTAGTAGTTTAGGAATTTCTTGTGTTGTCTTGATTGATCTTGCATGTTTTATTGTTATTACTTGATTGATTGACCACCAATTAAATATATTGTTGTCTGTTGTAGTATTGAAAAAATCACAATAAGTTGGAACATTGCATGATCAACACATAAACACTAGATCTTAGGAATAACACTATGACATGTACAATCTAATTGATAATTGTGTGATTTAAAGCGTTCTAAACATTCGTATTCAAACTAGGAATATATTCGAGTCATGTTTAGGATAAATTTAATTTTTTTTGGAAAAGAAAATTAATTGCATGTGAATTATCGATTGTCGAGCAACACATTAATGATTTAAACTACAAATTGTTGAATTGAGATAGGTGATAACAAGTGAATTCAAATTTTAATACATGCTCCCCATTCATATTCACTCCCCAACATTTTTATTTATTATATATTCATTGCAATTTTTAGAATAGATCAACAAAATCATCTTTTTAATTGTTTTCCTTAATTGAATCAAAAGTAGACCGATAAACGATAACTCTCAACTCATCACAATTATTACTTGTCAACGATCCGTGCACTTACGGGATTTACTCAAACATATATCTTGAATGTAATTTTAATCTTGCCCAAAATCATGTATGTGAATAATATTAGTGAGAGAGACTTAAATGTCAATTTGGTTTTGCACACACAAGTACTGAATTGTTGTTGATGTGTATTTGATATGAGATTGCAAAGTTTCTCAAGTTTATGTTATCTAGACACTGATGGATAGGTTAGATAAGTGTATAAATTTGCATTTGTGGACTAGTTAACTTTTTGGATATAAAGGAACTAATAATCTATTTTTATCACTTCTTCCATTCGTATTGATTTTCGATTTGATAAACCATCACATAGGAAATCACGTGGTAGTTTGGAAATAATGAACTACGTTTTTATGCACGAATTGATGTGAATGTTTGTCTATCTCGACAGTTAGACCACCTGATTTCAGTGTGAATGTGAATGTGAATTTGCATTTGCATTTGTGGACTACTTCACCTTTTATTTTTCATGGAACTAACCTAGTTCTATCACTTCTTCCATTCCTATTAAATTATGATTTGAAAATGCCTTCACATAGGACATCATCCGGTAGTTTGGAAATGATACAATTACGTTTTTTTGAATTGTTATTGCTTGAGCATGAAACGGTCTTGCTGAGATGAATTTCCCAAAATGTTTCTACATCGGTCGAGAAAATTCTGTCATTCTCGACAGATGAGTTCTGGAATTCTCGACAGATGGTCATGTTTCCTTCATTCAATAAGCATTTGTCATTTCCCAACAGTTGTTTACGTTTATGTCATTCTCGACAGATGAATTCTGTATTCTCATCGTTATGATGTGTGAAAGTTCTGGGTTACCCCCAAATAGTTCGACCTTACGTGCGGAATAATCATTATTAAAATGAACACGTCAATTTTAATTGTTTCTAGATGATTATTCAAACGAGTTCAATTATCCTAAGTTGAATTACCACAATTGCAATAATGAAAAGTAATAAACAATTAACACGACAATATGATGATGGAGAAACCCAACGTGGAAAAACTCCGGGATCAAGTCAGTTACCTCCACTATAAGCAATTTTGGTTACAGTTAGATTTTTCCAGCTACTTTTGCTAGACAACGCAAATCTACCCCTACTAATCCAAGATATAGCTACCTCCAGCAGCTTCAAGATCTTGATGCTTCTTCCAAGTGGATACCCCAAGAACTCCCTGTTCTTGTTAACTTCATGCGCTTGTAGTTCAACCTTCTTCAACCTCCAGCAGTTCTGAAGTTTCACGATTGTAGAAGTAATCCTTATGTCAAAGGATGCATGTGTTTTAGGTTTGTAACAAATGATGTTTTCCTAACTTAGTTATTTGGATCTCAAGAAATAAATGATTGAATCTTTGTGTGGAAAGGTTCTTAGATCTCCAAAGAATGTATAGTATTATATTATAATGTTTAGGCTCAATAAACAACCATACAAAATTCGTGTAAAGGCTTGGGTATAAATAGGAAAATGTTTGGAAATATTTAGGTTGAATAAAATTGTTGAAAAACGTGTATTAGGGAGCAAAACAGGTTCCGCCACTCGAGCGTAATTCGAGCGCCCATAAACTGTAAAAGACGCTCAAGCGAAATTTGAGCTTGATTCGAGCAGCTTCATTATTTTAGTCATAAATTTATCTTTCGATGTCCGATTGAGTTGATTCATATTTATTTGGAAAGATAACTTCAAGTTCTACAATTCTTCCAGGTATAGAAATTTCCAAATTCGAATGTTTACTATGCGAAAACCGGATCTCAATATCTGACAAAATTTTGAATCACAATCCTTGCGAGATTTTAATTCTTCTTTGATTTCTAATCGCATCCTAAGTCTCTTCAATACTTCTTTGATCTTCTTCAATTCAAATACATAAGTAACTCAATTACTATACTTTGACTCTAATTGAAACTTTATAAATGAGTCCTTTTTTCCACGAGATTTCCAATGACATCCAAAACCTAACAATGTGTATACAATTTCTTATTTTTTGAAAGTGAACTCTTCACTATTTTGTTTCACAGATGAATTTCTCATTCGTGTTAAGTGAGGAAGATCGACTTCATGCTCATATCTCCAAACGAAGACAGTTAAAGTACATTAACTAGTGTTAGATAAGTTGGACATGGGTCAGAAATCGAATTTTCGAAATTCGTGTTTTGGATATATGACGGAATTGTCAGAGCTGCAGCTTTCTACCCAATTAATGCAAAAATTGATGTTCAAGCTGGTCGATAGAGAAAGATCAATGAGTTATGTTTCAACATCAAAGGGCATTAGACAATATTTGGGTCAAAATTGTACTTGTACTCCACCATATTTTCCTGTATGGGTCTAAATTGTACTCGTGCATGTAAATGATTTTCTTTGCAACTAATGTTCCTTGCTGTATGGAATATATGATCAGTTGTTTCGAGAACAGTAATACATAGAGCAGTTTCTTTGTGAATGGATATGTACCAATTAAAATATTTCTCTTCGCGAATTTTAGCAGGGGGTATGTTCATGTTCGGAACTTTGAATTGTAATAGGATATCACTCTGTGGACTACTAATTGGAAGCTTCATATTCAACCGTTGAATTAGTCCTTCCACTGTGATATCGCTAGCCACTACAATAGACATAATTTTATTACCTTGCCACTTCCATTCATCATCTAAATTCATGATGTATCCGCCATACGAGACAATGAATCTCAAATTACCACTCATTCCTGAAAAATGTGCTATGGATACGTCAATAATTCACAAATTTGACATGCTAGATTTTCATAACGAAAAATTAGACAACTACGCATACATTCTTTCATAACACTATGGGGTATAACTAGGGTTGGCTGACAGTTAAAATGTCGAGTTCGACTTTTGAAATCTGTCGAGTTCGACGATGACTCGTCAAAAACGATAGGTAACACTACGCGACTAGTTTCAAATGCAAGGGTTTTTCTTAAGTTCTTTATCAACAATTAATGTCTTTCATTAGTGTTCAACTACTAAAATACTTTATGACAAGAAGAATATTACAATAATGGAGGATCTTCATACATTTATGAGGAAATGTAGGTTGTTATCCTAGTCCAAATCAATATTTCTCAAAAATGTAATAAATTTGAATGATAAATCATTTAACAACTTCAAAATAGTTAGTGTCACAAATGCAATGAAATAACAAAATTAAATCGCTTAACTTCCAAAATGGAATTTGAAGCATCTAATTCTATCTTCTTTAAGTGTTAATGGAGATAGATGAAAAAATCTTGATTATGAATGAGTTGGTATTGAAATGGTGAAAAAAAATTATTATTGCATTTTTAATTTATTTTTTAGAATGATTTTTTTGTCTAAAGCTTTTATCCATTGTCTTAAACCTTTATTTATTGGTTTCTTGTGTGATGTACATCACATCAAACATTTATTGATTCATCATGACAATTAAAAAGTTTCTCAAAAGTGAATTTAGGGGCAATGTAGACATTTCAAGGCCAAAATTAGTCATTTTTTAGCACTTTTTGAAAAATTGTCAAATTTTATGTGTATTTTATACATTCTAGTGTTATCCATGCAAAACTCCCTATTTTTTTATATGTTTTGAATGTGTTTTTCTCTTCAACAACTTATCTATTTATCTATTTGTACGTGTCATGTACGAATGAGTGCAAAAATAAAGTGAAAAGGTGCCAAACTGTATCGAAAGGCATCAGATGTTTAAAACACACCGATTGAATTTTTTAACTAGGTGGCCGTCAAGTTAAGTGAAAATTCCCTAGCTAGGAGCATCCCGGCGAACTCCTTGCTTTAAGCAATGCGGTCGCCCACTTCATTTTGGGCTTTACTCGAGTCGCATTTTAAAGTTTATACTTAGACTTTTTGCTACCCCACATTTTTAAAGTGTAATTGTATTCATTAAGTCTTTCAATTGATAAAGAAATAACTTTCTTTTTTAAGTTACAATTTCTCCACTCGATCAAAGAAATTGATTTTACATTTTCGTTTATTTAGCATCCATTTGGTAAAAGAATCATTTTTGTTTATAAACATGTTTATAAGCAACACAAATTTTCAAACCACTTTTGAGCCACACACAAGTTCTCTCTCCAATTTTCAACAATTACTTTTTACCTCAAAATCATAAATAAACAAGTTTATATACTAAACAGTGCTACCTTAAAAAAAGATAGGATCTCAATTTAGTGAGCAAAACTTGTTCAAATAACGACTTAATTGTCTCCTAAATGAGTATAATAAATTTTCTTTAATTAGGCTTGAATCTTACCACCACCCCCACTTTGAGACATAATTCAAATTTCTCAATTTTATTTAAATGAACTAGTGAATCATCCCGTGCGATGCACATGAAGAAACGTTTGGATAAAAATAATCCTATGCGAAATTAAATGAATCCTTAAACAAAATAAATAACTTCCACAAATAAGAGATAAATTCATCATTTATTAGTTTCATGTATAAACATCAACCTTTTAGGGAGAAGTCATACATGTGAAAATGATTGTCCCTAACTCTTATTGATAGTCATGATCAGGGGCGGAGCCAGGGGGAGGCCCAACTGGGCCATGTCCCACCCCTATTCCAGAAAATCCTTTAGGATCATATGTTTAAATAAAAAAAAAAAAGAAAATTCTTAAACTTGGTGTTCGCTCAAAATAGTGTACCGCAAGCGCACGGGTCGCGTACAAGTAATAAAGTAGACTTTTTGAGTTCGGGTTGTCGATCCCACGAGGAATGTGTAATCTATTATACTCTAGTTAATTTAATCTTAACAAATGAAACACACAATTAAAAGATGGATTTTTGAAAATTCTAAATTAACGAAACTAATTTTAAACCAAATTAAAAAAAGGAAATTGAAAGATAAAATAGTTGGGATTCATGATTTCACTTAACTCTCGCTTAAGTAATTTCTCCACACATGCAAATTAATAAATTACTCATTTACAATGTTAGACCCGATTTTTCAAGTTTAGCTAATTACCTCTCTCGAGTGAAATTAACACTAATCAATTGGTTTAACCTACTATATCTCTATATCGATTAAAGCCCAATCAATTGCATTAACTCTTTGTGACAATAACTTAATGGATTATCTAGGGTTTAAGGTATATCTCTATCCTTAACAAGAACCTAGAACATTTGTTATTTGGTCTAAAATGCACAATATCTCTCAATTATAATACACTTTACAAAACATATATTTGGTGATCAATCAAACACATGAAATAATCTCAATAACAAATACACATGAAATAAGCTCAAAATTAATAAACAAACATTAAAATTACTTAAACTAAGTTAAGCTACATCAATCATCCCAACATAAAATAACTAGCCCATTGTATAAATATTGCACAAAAGTTGAGGTTTACAAAAATACATCACAAAATATAAAAATCAAAGATCAAAAATACAAGATAATGAAATAAATCACTTCCCTTGATTTTTACCCCAAAATTCCTTCAACAATGCTTTGAATTTTCACCTCACCTTTTGCTTCATAACTTCAAAGGAGACTAGCAACATAGAAACAAAACAAAACTACAAATTAAATTAAAAACTAAATCAAAAACAAAGAAAAGAAAAGAAAAGAAGAAGAAAAAGGGAGAAGAGGGGCTAGGGTTTGAGAGTGAAAATTGGGATCCAAGTATAGAGAGAAGTGGGGGTATAAATACCCCAAAAAATCTGACCTAAAAAGGTCCAAAAATGCGTCCACAATTGAGCCAAACACGCCCTTAGACAAAAATAATAAAATCAGAAATTAAAATCCGGTTGGTCAAAATTATGACCACGCGATCGCGTGGCTGAATGCCTCGCGATCGGGTGGTTAAGCCGAAAACTCTCGGATTGGTTTTTGGCCCGACTTCGCGAACGCTACCTAGTCGATACACGCGATCGCATGGTTCACCAGGCAGCTCCGTCCTTCCATGATTGCAATTGGGTCCTCCAACTTCTGGTCTTCTTCAATTTAGTCCTTGAATTTTGACTTTTATTACAACTATGCCCCTAAAATATTTGCATCTTTAGTGATGTGATCCAGAACTCCGATAATACGAATCATAGCAGGTTTGACGGGAAAATTTAAATATTCAAGCCAAAAAAAGAATTCAGCAGGTTCGACGAGCTTTGAAGATCAAATCGTGCCATCAAAAGAAGCAAGTTCCGTGTTGGGACCGAGCCAAAATGATGAGTGGATCAACCTCATTCAGGCAGCCGAAGGAAATTGTAAATTTTCATATTTACGGCCGTAACCTATATTTATTACGGCCGTAACAAGCTCACTGCTGAATTCATATTGCGAGGAATTGGGATTACAGCTGTAAAAGCTGGGGATCACGACCGTAATGAAGGCACTGCTTAAAACTGGAATTTGGACGTTTTTGGACTTATGACCGTAAGTCATATTATCACGGCTGTAAGTGTGAATCAGTAACAAGGTTACAGCCGTAAAGGAAGGATTCACAGCCGTAAATAGCTATACGCGTTATTTTAAGATTTTAATTATTTTCCTTATTTTTAATTATTTCTTTCCTAGTATAATTAAAACTCTTTAGTCAGGTTTTGACCCTATTTATATGGATGTAATTTTCATTATGTAACAGACTTTTAGACAACTTTGATATTATTATTGAGAGACAATTTGCTTTCAAACCTTATTCTTTATTGAATAAAATCCGAACTTGCGAGTTAATCTTGTTTGTTCAAATCTTGGGTGAAATTTATTTTCATGGTGATCAAGAGGTCAGCATATCTATTGATTGTGTTGGTTGCTTGGTTCAATTAATTTGAATCAATCTCGAAATCGTGATTCTTTGGCGTTCTTGGGTCGATTCCAATAATTTGTGGGTTGCGTATCTACAATTGCTACGTGGTTTGCATCATCTGGTATCAGAGCTTAGGCTCCAAAAATCAAGGTTATATCTTTATTTTGGTTTTCTATCCAGTTTGATTTTTATGATTATCATCGAGTCCCATAAAAATCATCCATATCTTGTTGAGTGTTTTGTTTTTCAGTTTTTTGCGTTCTTCTTGTTCTTGAGTTTGTTGAGTCTTTAATCCAGAAAATCGTTCCAAAAAATTTCAAAAGTATTTGTTTTGCTTAATTCTTATCCGAATTAAGTTCCGTTTGTTTTGTCGTGTTCGTTGTCGAATTTTCGGATTTATAAAAAAAAGATTATTTTTTATTTATTCCGAAAATTCACCCAAAATTCCCAAAAAAAAAAAAAAAAAAAAATTATTTCCATTCAAGAACCACTTTCTTGAATTTCTACAATATTCTTGATATTCTTTCCTTTTAAGTCAAATTCAAGAACCACTTTCTTGAATTTCTTTAAAATTCTTGATATTGTTTTTCCTTTTCGAGTCAACATTAAATTCCTTCTTGATATTTTTCAATATCCGGACCCTCTTATTTTGAGTCTCTCAAATTTTTGAAAGCTACATAAAGGGATGAATTACGAGTTCGATCATACTTTCATGACTAGATGTCGTGTGGGGGATAAGCTGTGTAGTTTGACTATTGATAAGGAGTACATCTCTAATTTGGCTAGTATCAACATGGTTGAAAAATTAGGGTTGCATTTACTACAACATCCTAGACCTTATAAGATGACATGGTTGAAGGAGTGTGGGGAGTTCAAAGTGACCAAGCAAGTCTTAGTGAATTTCACCATTGGGAGGTATAATGATGAAGTATTATGTGATGTAGTACCTCTAGAGTCTTGTCATATGTTGTGGGGTAGGCCATGGAGGCATGAGAGGAAAGCATTTTATGATAAGAATAGAAACAGGTACAAGTTTGTGAAGGATGGAGAATCAATCACCCTAGCTAGTTTAACACTAGAGCAAATACTTGAAGATCAAAAGGAGGTGAAGGAAAAGATTAATCCATTATCCAGATTGAATTATCAATTAAAACTTCTAGAAGAGGACATGATTGCACGGAGGGGTAAAAATGTAGTTAAGTTGCAAGAAGAGCCTCACGATATGAATGTTGGGAAGAAGGAGGGAGAGTTGAAAGTAGAAATAGTTGAAAAAAATCCAACATTTAAGGTAGGAGATGTGGAATTGGGTAATAAAGAGGTGGACGAACAAAAAGTTAAAATTATTGATGAGGATATGCATGAATTGAAAGTTGACGGGGTAGAGAATGAAAACATGAAGGAGTTGGTTGAGGCCAAAAATTTAAAAGAGGTAGTTGAGCTTGAAAAGGTGGAGATAGGTGATCAAACTCCAAAATTTGATGAAGAAAAATTGGAAGTTGGGGTAGAAGTTCAAATCTTGAGCTTTGAATTGGAAGATCCACATTTTGGTAGTGATGAGGTAGTACATGAACATGGTGATTTAAATGTGGAGGTCGGAGATGTGGTTGAGTTTGAAGAAATTGCAAAGGAGAAAAGAGGCGAAGAGAAGAGCCTCGTGGTTCAAGAAGTGGAGTTGGTGGTGGTTTATCATGAATACAAGGATTCATACCTTGTACCTCATGAAGCTAACATGTCCCTCCCCATTTTATTTAAATCCTTTTTACAGGTTAATTATGTTTGGAAGCTTCAACCGCACTACGTATGGAAAAGGGAGTTCAAACTCCATCTCTTACATGTTTTCCAATCAAATGAGCATAATTTATTGAACTCATGGCATGGCAGCAGAAATTTTCCGTTTGATCCAGGGGGAGCTGTTGCATTCATGAACAAAGTTATGATTCGGGACGAATCATCCTAAAGAAGGAGGGTATGATGTGATCCAGAACCCCGATAATACGAATCATAGCAGGCTTGACGGGAAAATTTAAATATTTAAGCCAAAAAAAGAATTCAGCAGGTTCGACGAGTTTTGAAGATCAAATCGTGCCATCAAAAGAAGCAAGTTCCATGTTGGGACCGAGCCAAAATGATGAGTGGATCAACCTCATTCAGGTAGCCGAAGGAAATTGTAAATTTTCATATTTACGGCCGTAACCTATATTTATTACGGCCGTAACAAGCTCACTGCTGAAATTCATATTGCGAGGAATTGGGATTACGGTCGTAAAAGCTGGGGATCACGGCCGTAATGAAGGCACTGCTTAAAACTGGAATTTGGACGTTTTTGAACTTACGACCGTAAGTCATATTATCACGGCCGTAAGTGTGAATCAGTAACAAGGTTATGGCCGTAAAGGAAGGATTTACGGCCGTAAATAGCTATACGCGTTATTTTAGGATTTTAATTATTTTCCTTATTTTGAGGTATTTCTTTCCTAGTATAATTAAAACTCTTTAATCAGGTTTTGACCCTATTTATAGGGATGTAATTTTCATTATTTAACAGACTTTAAGACAACTTTGATATTATTATTGAGAGGCAATTTTCTTTCAAACATTATTCTTTATTGAATAAAATCCGAAATTGCGAGTTAATCTTGTTTGTTCAAATCTTGGGTGAGATTTATTTTCATTGTGATCAAGATGCCAGCATATCTATTGATTGTGTTGGTTGCTTGGTTCAATTAATTTGAATCAATCTCGAAATCGTGATTCTTTGGCGTTCTTGGGTCGATTCCAATAATTTGTGGGTTACGTAGCTACAATTGCTACGTGGTTTGCTCTGATACCAGATGATGCAAACCACGTAGCAATTGTAGTTACGCAACCCACAAATTATTGGAATCGACCCAAGAATGTCAAAGAATCACGATTTCGAGATTGATTCAAATTAATTGAACCAAACAACCAACACAATCAATAGATATGCTGACCTCTTGATCACAATGAAAATAAATTTCACCCAAGATTTGAACAAACAAGATTAACTCGCAAGTTCGGATTTTATTCAATAAAGAATAAGGTTTGAAAGCAAATTGCCTCTCAATAATAATATCAAAGTTGTCTAAAAGTCTGTTAAATAATGAAAATTACATCCCTATAAATAGGGTCAAAACCTGACTAAAGAGTTTTAATTATACTAGGAAAGAAATACGTAAAAATAAGGAAAATAATTAAAATCCTAAAATAACGCGTATAGCTATTTACGGCCGTGAATCCTTCCTTTACGGCCGTAACCTTGTTACTGATTCACACTTACGGCCATGATAATATGACTTACGGCCATAAGTCCAAAAACGTCCAAATTCCAGTTTTAAGCAGTGCCTTCATTACGGCCGTGATCCCCAGCTTTTACGGCCGTAATCCCAATTCCTCGCAATATGAATTTCAGCAGTGAGCTTGTTACGGCCGTAATAAATATAGGTTACGGCCGTAAATATGAAAATTTACAATTTCCTTCGGCTTCCTGAATGAGGTTGATCCACTCATCATTTTGGCTCGGTCTCAACATGGAACTTGCTTCTTTTGATGGCACGATTTGATCTTCAAAGCTTGTCGAATCTGTTGAATTCTTGTTTTGGCTTGAATATTTAAATTTTTCCATCAAGCCTGCTATGATTCGTATTATCGGGGTTCTGGATCACATCATTTAGTCCTCCAACTTCCTGAGATGTTGCAATTGAGTCCCTGAACTTTTGATTTCTTTCAATTAGGTCCTTGAACATCAAATTTTCTCCTCTTTTAGCTCAATTACACTTCAATCTTGTCCATTTTCTATCCAAATGAGGTTGTACATAATTGTACAAGATAAACACAATTTATAAGTAGAAATTCGCTCAATTACTCAATTAAATTGTCGATTTAAAAGCAAAATAAGTGTGTAAAACACACTTATCACTTGGCCCAACCTAAACAAATGGACTGGCTCCACCTCTGGTCATGACATAGGACACCATCAATGAAAATTGTCTTTTTTGAAATCTAATAAGTATCCTAGAATTCGAAGGGTTCAACGACATCCTTGAAATAAAGAACTTGTTTCCTGCATTACTGTCAGATAGAATTTGACCTTCTAGAATATGATCGTCAAGTTTTGTAACGATTATTCACTCTTTCCTTGAACAAAAAATTCGTCTTACAAAATAAACACTTAAATATAGGATCTCCAATATCCATGTACTCTGAACATTCAAACAATAGATGCAAAAGTTAATAATAGAGACCATGCATATAAAAGATAAAATTCAATATTTTGACCATTGATAATGAAAAACAACACGTATAATAATAATAATAATAATAATAATAATAATAATAATAATAATAATAATAATAATAATAATAATAATAATAATAAATTGCGAGGTCGACAAAGATATTGCATCAATTATGATATTTTAGGTTTTCAATATTTATATAACTTAATTGTTTTCTGATTGAAATTATAATTTAGTATTGATCATCTCAATTTTTAGTTAGGTAAATTGGGAGACAGCTTATATATTGTTGTGAAAAAATATCATAAAATTTGAATTAAAATATAGCAAAGAATATCTTGACATGGTTAATTACTTTTTAAAATTTTAAAATTAACTGTTAGGAAAAAAACCATTAATAATTATATCATTTCAAATAATATAAATAAATTTGTTAACCATTAATGTTAAAAAATGTGATATGAGACTTTTTGAAATAAAAAATTAATTAAGAATTAAATGTAATTGTCATTGAAATTATTTTGATAAATAATGCGATATAGAAAAGAACTGTAATATGTATATGTAATAAATAATTAAAAAATAGGATTTACCTATAAAAATTTCAATACAACGTGATTTATAAATATACGAATGTGTATAAATTTTCGATATAATTTTAATTGAGAATTTGACATTAGATCAGTATGACTGAACCAAATATTTATCCATAAAATTAAGACCAATAAAAGATCACAATTATTATAAAAAATTAATTACGTATTAAATGTAATTATCTATAAAAATATTTAATAATTTAATAATACGCTATAAAAAAGAGCTCTAATTTTTTGATGTACTAAATATCTAAAAATAAGATTATTTATAAAAATAGTCTTCTACTCATTTTCACACATATTAAAGACAAAATAGAATATAAAATATTAACTTCTCTCTCAAAAAATAAAGTGGACTATTTTTTTTGGAACGGATGAAAAATGAATGGTGAACTATCTTTGTGGGACGGAGAGAGTATTATCTAGTAATAAAAATTCGACATAATTTTTAACTGAAAATCTTACTTTGGATTTGTATGACCGAACACAAATATTTATTTGTAAGATTGAAAACATTAAAAGAACACGTTTTTTATGAAAAGAGAGGGTTTGACACAAAAAGTCATATATAAATAAGTAAAACCAAACAAATTATCGTTCTCATATCATAAAAAATAAAAAACAACTTCTCGGTAAAAACAAATTTAAAAAAATAATAATTTTAGTTTCTTGTTTTTATTATTTTTTATACAATGTGATATACATTTTCATCCAATATATATACTGACTCATGAATAATATAATTTTTCTTCACTCAACGACCGAAACCATTAATATATCTATCCAACCCAAAACTATTCTAATTAGCCCAATATTAGTTAACACATTGTAACCCTAACAGAGAAATCTATAACATAATATAAATAGACTATTAACGAATCCTCATGTGATTTGAATATTCTCATATAGTGTTTTCCTATAAGATTTACCATCGTACCAAAAATTCTCGTTAATAAACTGTGGTTAAACCCAAGAACTGCAAGAAATATTTGTGGATCGAAGATGCTTCGACGAACTCCTAATCATATCCAACCTGAAAAAGATAAGATCTAGTAGATCCATTATTAGTCTTAAATAATTTCCCATTCTATATTGTTTTCGAAGCTTTATCTACAATATTATTGTTTTAATATTTTTTCTTTTTTGTCAGAAACTCAAATCTATGTTCAATGACTCAAAATATCACAGATCTTGAAGAAGAGAGCAGTGCCAATCTTTTTTACTTTTTCAAAAAATAATTTACGATTTTTTATTTTCAACTAGTTTGTAATATTAATAACTAATAAGCATTACCACCGCACCAAAAATTTTGAATCATAAAACGTGATAAATAAAAGGTGGAGTGGAGGGGTCATGCTAAATAATACACATTTTTTTCAAAGAAATAACCATTTAATTGAATCTTTTATTATTGTGTATATCTTCATAATAATTATATATAGCAGAAATGAAAGAGGTTGAACATTGGGAAACGGGAAAAAAAGGATATAGAAAACAAAAATGAATAAACAGATTTTGAAAAACGGAAAAAAAAAAACGAAATAAATTCTGAAAAAACAAAAAAGGAAATAAAAAAAAAAAAGCAAATAATTGGCTTTCCAGTGTGATTAGGGGGCGGGAAATAGGCGTAAACACAATAAATATTGAAGACGGTAAGTAGACGTCAGCGATTTTGAAAATGATAAATAAATATTGAAGGCCCAACTATTTTTGAAGTGAGTTTAGAAGTTGATTATTGGGAGGAGGAATATGAGCAGTGTGAACATGATAAATATTGAAATACCCAAAAATCGAAAAATAAAAATAAAAATAAAAAATGCACGTAGCACAAGAGTTTTGACGGAAAACTGTGTTATTGACTACCATTAACTCAGCTACTTTAATAGAATATATATAGATATAGATAGTTTGTATTGACAATCCATATTCACTTCTATTTGAAATTTATGATATATTATCACCTTCTATGTGGCAATAATATAACTCTCACGTGATATCAATACTTAATATCAACATCATTGTAATCAATCATATCATATACTTTCTCAAAAAATATTAGGATAGTAATCACAATCGATTATACACAATTGTTGAAAATCTTGTCAATTTATTTAACTCGTTTGAAATAATATATTCCTCTAAATTCAGAAGAATAAAAGTGATCAAATCATATTTTGATTTCATTATCAAAACTAGGTGAATATTTCTTATTGAACACTTATTTTCTTAATATAACCATTGTATTATTGGATGCTCACATCTCAACTATTCGAAAACACACACTTTCCATTCAACCCAAATAGGAAATCTACCATAGATGAAAATGCATAATTCACAATTTTATATTATGCATATGCATTTATAAATGACAAAATAACCAGTTACATCGCCTCTGAATAAACGATAAATCAGCAGCTAGGCACAAAGGCAACTGAATGGAGACTGATCTCTCTTTTTTCTATTTAGCAACTGGAGATCAATTCTATTCTACTCTATTCCAATTTTCAGACAATGATACCAAAATTTTGGGAAAATATTGAATATCTACGAGATGACAGGCGAGTAAAATAGATAAGATTTGAACTTATTTTTCTTCCTCAACAGTCTGGGCTATGTAATCCCAGATACCTAACCATCAATGAACACTGGAGGAACGCAATTCCGATCGATAGCTGACTATGTGGTACAATTAGGATCACTGTCAACCTTGATTACTCTGGTATTATAGGACCCACAAAAGCCACACTTGTGATACAGCCAATGAAATGCTGCAGATCCCTTCTTGTCACAATCATTGCATAATATATCCTGGACATACCAAAATAAATTCCTCAACCACAGGTTTAACAAGCAAATGAGCAGAAAGAAACATTGGTAATGTGAAATGGATGCTTACTTGACAGCGGTTCCTATATTCTTCTGGAAGCACCTCTGAAGCCATTAAAGCGTCAAGCATGCCAAAGTAGACCTGGATAGGAGAAGCAGAATACAATCTTTAAGTTAACTGGTATACATTAGAATTATAGGAACATAGCAGGCACTAGAACATTCCTGTGACCCTTTCATTGACTCCAACACCACCCCCACAACTCAGGAAAAAAAAGGAAATAAGAAAAAGAACAATGTCAAAATCCCATAACTGATCCTAAATGACTAACAGCAACACCTCAAAGGAAGAACAAAGACCAAGGAATAAAAATAATTTTGATCAATTTGTTCCCACTTCAATTTCATCAACAATCCTAAGTTATTATAAAGATAATTGAAAGAAAGAAAGAGGATATACTTACCGACATATCTCCCATAGACTTGCTACATATAGGACAGATGTAGTGCGTGCAAGCATAAGCCTGTGGAAATGGAAGAGAGAGGTAAATGCCAGCACTGGGTTATATAGTTCCTAACTCAACCCAACAAGTTGAACAGACCAGACCTGGAAGCAAGCAGAATGCATATAATGGCCACAACGAAGAGCCCTTACAGATGTACTTGACGTGAACAAAAAATCACAGCATATAGGGCAATTAGTTTCAAGACCTTTCTCCCTGCACTTGTGCTCCACCAATTTCATTCCCAAGCAACAATTGCATGTCATGCAATGAAAAAAATCTATACCGAGTCCCTTTCCAACACGGCATAGATTGCAAAATGGGCAATGATAAACTTCCCTGAATATAAATTTTGAAGGATAATGTGGAAAAAGTCAGATCACAAGCTCCACTGGTGCTATCTACACACATTGTGATCTGATAAAATTACATGAAATGCACGTCTGGTTGTATCCGTGTATCTATGTTTACTCCACTGGTGCTATCTACCCACATTGCTATCTACGGAGTTTTATGAACATAAAATTTAAGGGAATTGTTAGAGCAACAGCATGTACCTCCTGAGAAAGGTTGGTTACAGGCTTCCTTAAGTACAAACTTAATTAAAAATGATACCCCGTTAGTGACACTCAGAATGACACAGCAAAATATTCAACATGTTCAGTAATTACACAATATGTTTACTCCAAAAAATTCTTAAAATCTAAACAATGGAAAGACAAAGGATGTGTTTCCTTCCTTTGAAATGGTGAATGCATTTAAAACGAAAGCAGATGATCTGTTCCATTTTACAATCATGAATAATGGAAAGTAAACCCCAGTCTATGCTTAATTCAAGGCCCTTAATCATCTAAAGATTTTTCAATTTCAAATATTGAGATAATTTAAAAGCTATGATGCCTCAGACATGCTAACACGCGTTGGACAAGCCAACATACAATACAACTTCTTAAAAAGGTATTGACACAATACGTCATCGACATATTGAATAAATTCTTTAGAATTCTTCATTAGTTTAAAATTAGTTTTACTTGCTATTAAATTTTTTTATTTTTTTTAAATCGTTTGAACATGAGTATCTATTTATATTTAGCCCCCGTTTTGTACAAATCAAAATCTGATTTTAATCTAAGTCAAAAGTAAACAATGAATCTCAACCATATATTTTATGGGACCCACAACTTTTCAATCATACATCTCATCAACTTTTATCAAAATTTACTAAAAATCTTATTTTAATCTCCACCAAAAAAGGGCTTAATATAATAACTGAGTTAAAAATTTATAATATTTCTGATAAAAAAAAAAATATAACCATAGTTGTGTGTTCGAGGAGTTTCGGTATCTGACGCGTGTCGGATACAAATACGACGCCCTAGCTGAAGTGTCTATGTAACAGGGCTAAAAGTAAGGAACCTATTGAAGCCACGAGACCCTGCCAACTGAACAAATTCAATGAAAGCTAACCTTTCATCATCATCAAAAAATTTGCAGCTATTGCAATAGTATTTTGCCATCAGAAGCCCATTGCAAGATGGTGTTGTGCAAACAGGCCCAACTGGTTGAATTTTTAGGCAATTCATACACATCATCTCAGATGTTGCCTTCCTGTAAATAAACAATTGAATATCAAGGAACCTTTTTATTTATAATTTCCATATGATAAAAGCATTTCATCAAATGTCACCTGTCCATAGAATGGTCACTGACTTCATCATGGCAGAATCTGCAAGAAAATAATTTGCCACAGCAAGCAGCACGAAGTTTGCAGTTTCTTTTGTAATGCTCACATCCAAAAACTTGTTTCTCTGGATCACGAAATGATGGGGAACATCCAAGTAAATCTTCACCATCTTTAATTTTGCTGGATTTTGATTGTGAAAACTTCTGCTGAGAAGCTATCCAGCGGCTAGATAACAGATGCACCAACCACAGTAAGTAAAAAGCAGGACATTAATGATAGATTGGGATCTAAAAGATCAAGTTTTAAACAAGAGGAACCTGGTCATCAGATTTTGAATAAGATAGGCTTTTCTTCTTGGATCAAGAGTTGAATCGCGAGAGACCTTTCTTATCTCCGACTCAAGCTCATTTTGGTTCATCCGGAAAATATCTTTCCACCCAGGCTTAAAAGTATAGTCATTTTGGTCCAACGATTCGTGCAACTCATATTCTGAACATAGTAAAATTGAAGTTCAAGAAGCATGTTAAGTACATTTTATACACTTTTTATGCTCTTAATTAGCAATTTTTGGAATATCTTGAGCAAATATCTACTAATTTATACATATTTTGTGTTTAAATAGGTTAACATTCAAGTTTGGGATGAAAAATTACAAAAAGATTGCAAACTACGCTGAAATCGGGACTTTGGGGGACCAATCTGGTACTTTTCAAAAGTCTGGGACCTGCAGCATAATTAATCGAGGGACCAAATTGCAAAATTTTAAATGTTGAAGGATCTCAAGTGCAATTTTGAAGGACCTATTTGAAAGAAATATGAAAATGTGGGGACCAAATTGACCGATTTTGAAAGATAAAGGACCTCGCTGCAATTACGAAAGGGACAAAGCTGCAAACCTATTTGCCAACTGAACCATGCAGCCACAGGCTCGAACCATTGTGGCTGCAACTCGAACCAGATTTAAGCAGATTCGAAACTAGTTGGCGAAATTAGAACTGCGCGGCCGCGCCTCCTGAAGTCGTGCAGCCACGCAAGTATAAAAACCAAAATCGAAACAGATTTAAGCAGATTCAAAACTGGTTGGCGAAATTAGAACTGCGCGGCCGCGCCTCCTAAAGCCGCGCAAGTATAAAAACCAAAAAATATTCTGGGCTGACCCGTTTTGGCCCATATGGCTGTTTCTCCTGGGTTTATCCGATTTTTGGGGTATTTAGGGGTGTTTTGAGAGAGAGATGAATACCCAAACTTGTGTTAAGCTAGGGTGAGGTTTTATTCTTGCCTCTTTTTAATTTTCTTGTATTTTTCCTACATTTTGCTCTCTATTTTATGTCTTTAATCTCTTAAGTTATTGTACTTTTACTTGCTTTCTTTAATTTCAAGCTTATTATTGTTGTTGAAAGTTTCATTATTGTTGTTTTTCTCAACTTTTTACGTAAGAATTCATAGCATTTATGATATATTTAATGCATTATGTGTTGAGTTGTTGGAGATATTAATATATAATGGAGAAATTTAATTCAAAGTAAGAAGTATTGGAGCATTTATTTCAAAAACTAACTAAAAGGGGAGTTGTATTTATTATCTTGTTTATAATCTTTTATTTATCTTATTGTTGAAATGATTATGTTAGTTGTTAAATATTGTTGTCATTTCATTATTGGGTTAATTTTATTTTGTTGAAATGTTTGACTAGTTTAATTTCATTTAGTAGTTGTTTATGGTTTATGGATTATTTATATTTATCTATTTATGATTAGGAATGTTGTTTTATATTTATGTAGCTTCCAAGTGTGTGTTAATATTTTGTGTTGTTATTGCAAGTTATGACACATGTTAGGTTAAACTAAGAATTGTAATTGATTTTTGAAAGAAGAAATTAGTATAGTTAGGAAAACTAAATTTACCTTGTTATGTTATGTAACTCATTTTAATTACCAAGTTTATGTTGTCATTACTTTACTTGGGTTAATTAGTTTTTATCCTAGTTTTTATATTGTTATCTATTTGTCTTAGTTAATTAGTTTTCATATTGCAATGTTTTTACTTATGTCATTTAGTTAGTAGTTCAAAATCAAACCAAACTTTTATGTCACTTGAATCTTCATTTAAAACGAAATCAAAAAGTTTAGTTACAAATTAATCAATCCTCGTGGGTACGACAACCTCTCTTCACTTTACTACTTAAACGCAAACCGTGCACTTGCGGTATACGATTTTAGCGAACAAAACAACACCAGCAACTTCTTTAATATGCATATCTTACTAAAAGTCGAAACGCAGAATTAATAGTGGAAAGTTACAAGGATATATTAAGCATTATGAGTACCTTTAGAGATGCTATTTTCCGATGTGGATGTCTGCGAAGATGCAGCTGGAGTCCCTTCCCACCATTCATTCAGCCACTCACTGAACATTGTGTTTTTGGTTGCTTGTTTCCATGTGTCCATCATCTTATTTTGCTCTTCCTGGGTAAGAGCTGAAGTAACCCATGGTAGCATCGACTGAAGCACTTCTGCTCCTGTTGTACCAATTATGCGGCCAACTAGTTTATCTTGCTCATCCACAGAAAAATGTCTGTCAAACAATGGCCAAAGTTCAACTTCTTCCCGCATGACATGATGATCTAAAGTTACTTTAATGGATTTGCACATGCCCTGTATCTTTGTAGCTAGCTCATTATATTTTTTCAAACTGTCAATGCGGTCAGAAGAATTGGTGAGGCTTGCACTTGAATCCCCAGTCAAAATTCTGCTGTTCAAATTTTCATAAAGTCGAGAAAGCTCAGCTAGGGCAGATGAGATATCCTCAAATAGTTCCTCTTCCTGCTTGTGGTCTAATGTGTAAGAGTGACTAACATTATGGAGGGTTTCTTTTGCTTCCAAAGCAGGGAATACAATATCATCCTCGGCATTACTGTGAGCTCTATATAAGCCCCATAGAAGACGAAATCTACCACTAAACTGTCTCAGGAAAGTCTCATCGCAATCGCTAAGTTTACCAGACTCAGCATCTAGGAATTCTAAATCTTTTCTAATGGCTTTGTGAAATTTGAAAATGTTGTCAATGGGTCGCTTCATGAGACCACTGGTACTGGAGTTGATCTCTGTTTCCCAGTTGAAAAGACTGGATATGAGGGAAGGAGCACTAGGACCAAATGATAAAGAGCGCAATGATTTCGCTGTGGCAAGGGAACTCATTCCAAGACAATTGCTACTCACTCCTAAACCAGGAACACAACAAGACTGGTTAGTGAGAGATTCTTTCTGGAACTCTATCACTGAAGAATTGCAAGAAATACTTTCTCCGAGATGAGATGAGTTTACAGGCTCAACTGTATTTTTAAAATAACTTGATGGTCCGCAGGTTAAATTTTCAATAGAGGTGCTTGAACAGGCACAAGATTGACAGGATCTATTCAAAATCTCATGGGGTTCTGTCAGCACTCTTGCAGCACAACACCCAATTGCACTAGAAGACAAACAGGTGCCTCTTGGACAACCTTTGCATGCCCAACCAGAAAAAAGAGTTACCAATGCACAATCTGATGCCGGAGCTGCATTAGATAACAGAATTAGAAAAGAGCATGCAGATCACCCTTTAGCCATGCTAATAGTAATTGGGAATAAAGTGTCACAAAATTTGAGAAAACAGGAAGCAGAAAGAGAACCTGCCATATGCATGTTGTGAAGAAAAGTCCTAGCTTCCACTTCGCTAAGAGATCCAATCAACCATGGTAAGACACATTCAATCAATCTCAGTGGCATAACACACAAGCTTTGATACAGAAGTTCTCGCTGTCGTTCAGGGCTGAAATGCTTCCGTGCAAGGGGAAGAACCTAGAATTTAGGGTAATCAGTAATTATCTAGATACAGTGTGAAATTTTAATTGTTAGTTTCAGCTTTTGAATGCAACATCTGAAAACACAAATATTAAATGGCGCAGGATCAGAATAGCCCCCAATTACTGGATCTTTGTGCTTGCATTGACATCTTTACAGTCAAAATAACTTCATTGTGTTGCTGAACCTATCAGAAATAAAGCATTGCCAATATCTCTTACCTGGATTTCCTCATTGCAAAAATGCTTTTTTATGGTTTCCATTATATGATCAGCTTGTAAGCATAATCTTGAATAAAATTCAGTAGATGAGTTGCCTCCAGCACTTTCAATACTTTCTATGAAGCATCTTAACTTGTCAAACTCACTCTCTTCTTCTGCATGCTCTTGGACAAATGACATTTCGGCATCAACTGCTGGGAATATAACTTTATCCTCAGCAATGCTGCAGCAGAAGTGATAAAAGTTAAGCTCATTTTAAGAACAGAAGTAACAGTAGCAGGGCTCTTCACCGTGACACATTAATTTGGAGTATAAAACTGACAGTAAACTATAGCATAAGTTAAGCACTGACAACAATGATATTAAGATCATTATTTCAGTTTCTCCATTTCACTAAAGCAGATAAAAAGAAGAATAGACTTAATTGCATTTTTGAACTTTTGAGGCACATCCAACTCTAAACTAGATAACTTGTCCTCGTAAGATAGAACATTAGAACTTGAAGAAGGCTTCAAACTTTGCTAATAAAAGATGCCAGCTGCAAGCTACAAACAGTACAACATAGTCCAAATCTTGGAACAGCTATTTTATCCAGAGGAGATCATAATTAAGAAGTGTCATGGCACAAGTACAAAAAATACCTATGGAAGATGCAGACTTCGGCAATGAATTGAAGCCTCCTATTAAAGGCAGATAAATTGGAAAAATCTTCAGTTAACTTTATACTTCTAGCTGCTTCGGCAATGTCGCTCAGTTCCTTTTCAATAGCCTTATGCCAATGCAATATATCATCTACTGGATGGTCTAGGGCAGACATCATAACATTACAATCTGACAGCATCCGATCTCTTTCAGCAGTCCTAGAAGATTCACAAGCACAGTGCCCATTCTCATTTGGAAGAATGAAGCCCGTAGCTAAATAATCTGGAGCACTACCGTTTCTGGTATCATCTTCTAAACGTTTACGTTTGCTGTTTATCTTTACCCCATCCATCCAGGTAAATATTATCTTCGTTACAGATAATATATGTCAGAAAAATGTCATAAATAAGATCTTCATTTTTTTATTTTTTTTGCGGTCAATTATATTAGCACTACAATTTCTTACAAATACACTCCATTTTAATTGTATTATTGGTCCCTAATCTTTATAGATTATTACACTTATGTTCATAATTTCTCCCTAATGATGATTTTCATCCAAAAAAATTTGTTATCACGCTTTAAAATAATAGACAAGTATTTAATCATAATTTTGACTATTTTTACGAGGGACAAATAATTTTTTTAATTTCTTCTTAAGGAAATATTTGGTAAAAATAGATAGGAGAGACAATATGTATTTATTAATGAAAGACTCAAAATAAGAATACAATGAAAAAATTGGGGACATAATTGTCACATTGATTAAAGATTATGAATATTTCATCCAATTAAATGTAGTGCACATATAAGAAAATGTGGTGTGAATATATTTAGCCTTTTTTTGCACTTGAGGTATCTAACCTGTTGAAGCAGCTTTTCTTCAGGGATTATTTTGTGTAAGCATTTACGCATATCCTTCTGTTCATCAGGCGAAATTGACAGTGAAAGCCATGGAAGGAATTCTGCCATCATATTCACAGGAATGCTGCACAAAAATTGCCACACCAATGATGCCTGCTCCTCAAATGAGAACTTTTCAATAAGCAATGGGATAACCTGCTTCAAAAAGCAGAAACTTCAGATAAAACACAAGCACTTTGTAGAGAATATAAATGGAAAGTTAAAGACCTGAGTTTGAAGTAGTACATTATTTATAATCCCATTAGCAGTCTTTTAAAAAGTTTCAAAATACGAGGTTTTGCATCCTTGTTTTCAAAATATTTCTGCTTACTTGCAAAATTAAATGCTAAAAATATATCAGTCAGCGTATATATTGCCACCAAAAAATAAATAAATAAATAAAGAGAGAGAGAGAGAGAGAGAGAGAACACACACACACACACACACACACACGATGACACCCTTTCTGAGCAACAGTGATACCTAGAATGTCCAAATTATGTGTAATTATATCCACAGAGCAGTAACAGGGAGATGTCGCTCTAAACACATTCTACAGGATATGTTTTCAATTCACACTGTTTTCCTTTTGGTTTTTCCTAGTGAACAAGAACTCAAACATCATGTATTGATGAAACAAAACAAAGGCTAAGGATCAGCAACAACAAACCAAGGAGATAGAAGTTGAGAATCCAGCTGCCCAAAGTTTGCAGCAACTATTATAAATCTATAAAGGACAATGTCTAACCCCAAGAAAATGTGAAGCAAACGGCAACAGTACTTTGTCCATACAAGTTGCACCAAGATGATTACATTCCAATGACATTTTGGCCCATCACATTAAAATCCCAAAGTATTTTTGCATTAAAACGGCTCCAGCGGCCCAGCCAAGGACAAATGCTCTTTGTGTATAAATGTAAGAACGTCTTGGTTCTTAATCATGTAATTTCACCAGATCTGTAACATATAAACCACCAATATCTCTATTTCAAGATTCCATCCGGCAACTTTCAATAATTAGAGCTACTTATGCTAATTTTAGTGAAACAATTAGATTAACAGCTCCTAATACCCAGTTGAATAAGGCCTGCTACTTCTATCTCAGTATAGCTATAGTTACGAGAGTATGTAGGCTATTAATCTTACTGAAGGATGTCCAAGGCAGCATAAAAGAAACCGGGATGCTTTTTTGTTACCCACTGGGCATCCAATTAGTACACGGTTCTTTAGATGACCATACCCTAGGCTGCCAAGTGCATGATTAAAAAAAGGAAAGGAAAAAAAAATGTAAAACCTGCTCCTCTTCCTTGGCCATGTGCTGACTAATTGATGTTCGAAGGGCTCCCGTACAGGAAGCCAGCTCTCTCCTGTAGCTCCCTTCATTTTGCGTATCAGAGTCCAACCATGTGAATAGCTGATCAAAAAGCACACTTTCTCCCTCGTGCTCAAGGGAGTAAGTTCGTGCCACATTCTTTACACGGATATCAAGTGCAGGAAAGATAACCTGCCATCAAGATCGAAAAAAATCATGATAATTAGTACCTGCTTTACTCATTACTTTACAATGGAAATAGTTGGGGAAAATGCTCATCACACTTTACATATGCACAAACCTTTCTGAATATGCATACAAGGCAAGGCACATTAGGTTCAAACGCAACTCCTAACCTAACACAGAACTCATAGATGAAAAATTTTAAGCTATGGTAACCCTGTGGACCGCCCAAAGCACGCGCTTATGAGAAATTCATGGAGATCATGTACCACTAGCAACACTTGCAGCATTCTAGTTTCTAATCTAAGTCATGCTCAATTCACTTAGGTCACTTAAATGAATCCTTTTCAACAAATCTAATCCAATACCACGCATACTCAAAAGACCAATGACATCACGTCTTTTACAATCATATGAAACTATGTTGATTTTGACCTACCTTTCTCTCTTACAGCTTGTGCTAAGAGGATCACAACGCTCTTGTGCATGGATTTTTTTGGAACTTTATGCAAGAAGTTTCTCAACCATCTATCTTTATATCCTCCTTTTGGCCAATTTCTTTAATACTCCTAAGACTTAGAATTATCCAGTATCATATAGCATAATTACAAAGCACTTATCCAAATTTTAACTTATGATATTTACTTCGTGGTCTTGCCAATTTAAACTAGATTGTTCCAAATTCAAGATTCAAAATGGTGTCACACAAAGGCACCCATTAAAAGTGACAGGATAATAAACTCAAAACTCAAAGTGACTATATTTGTCCACAAAGCCTCACTTGGTTCATGATATTTTTGCAGGATTGATAGCTAGTCCTAAAGTATCATGTGTTTGGTCAGAATTTGCTATTTAAATTATTAATTTTGCATAACAGCTATTTAATCTTGCAGGGACTAGAATTTTCCAATTGATTGACTAAATTATCCCAAGGAAGAGCAGGGTTCATTGTTAAGCACTAGGAAAAAGGCCCTTTTCATTATAGGATCAAAATATGTATTCCAATATAATTCAGTTTAAGTTTTGGTTTTATTGACAGGACAGAAAACAAACCAAACCAAACCTCACTTGCAATTTCTGAACACAATATGGGGTAACATGTTGTTGATGGATGGTTGACGGTCACATAGCTCAATTCTAAGTTTTGGTTTCACTGGAAACTACAAGAAATATCATTTGGGATGGGTAACAAATTGTTAATGTATGGTTGATGATTTTTCTGGTTATTTTTGTGAGCAAGCCAGTTGTGGCCTGTGGGGTGAGGGGGTGATTGCTGGTGGGATGATGGCATTCTGATTGTTGGTAGTGTAGTAAGACAGTGTCCAGTTACCAGTGGCAGTAAGTAGGATTGTTAAGGAAAGTGTTGGCTAATTGTGGAGATGAGAATTTTTCCACTTTTAGTCCCATGATATATACTGAGAAAGAAAACAGGTGGTCATTGATTAACAATAACAAGAAGGCATATCTTCTCATTATGCGTCTTTAGATTATTCAGCCTTCTTTTGGCAAATTTATAAATCAATTTATAGAGGCATAGTAATGGGTCCCACAAAATGAGCGAATAATAATACATAGTAGCTATGAATGCGTGGTTGAAATTAATATTTTGACTAACGGAACTTGTAAACAAATTTATAAATGTAACCAAACAAACAATTATTATGCCATATTCCATTCACGATCCAAATCAGTCCCGAATTAAAGACGCTTAATTTATAGGGAGGAAGAAGGACAACCAGATAATCTTTTCCAACCAATAGATAGGTAGCCAGCCGCTGGATTTCAATCTTCACGGAATCAAACGTTGGATACAGGACAAAGTCATATGTAAGATGCAGTCTTTACTTTTCACGTCATCAAATGCGGGATAGACAACAATTGACATGTAAGATATAGTCTTTACTCTTCGCGTCATCAAATGTGGATACAGGACAAAGTCCAAGTAAAGCAATAATAAAACAAACTCTAAGTACCAAAATTCACAAATATAGTTAATATTTGGCATGAAACTTAATTGTGATGTTATCCCACTTAAGAGGAAGTGTAATACATACTACTTATATCATCCTTAAACATTTTGCACTACAAATACTTTCTGAGATATTTTATTCCATAGTGTCCATCTTTCTTGTTGATGTAAAAATCAGTTCGTTTAAGAATAATGCACAAACGAACCAGAATGCAGAGAGATTTCGTTATTCTATTCGAAGAAGCATAAAAAGTGAGATTCCATCTCTTCTTCAATTCTCCGCAATGTTATCAACCAGTTCTCACGAGAAAATCCACAACTACATTAGAAATAAACTGTATAGGTATTAATGGCCAATAGAAAATTCGGTGACCAACACAACCAGCCATGGAACTCCACCTTGCCCACCGCACAAAAACCGAATTCAAATAAATGAAAAATCTGAAATAATCATTAGCAGACACTTGTAGACGCGGTTAACTAAAACTAAACAAAACTGGCAGCAAACCTCTGAATTGAATCAAATATAAAATATCTATCAAGAAATCAATTAAACCGGTACACAACAGCTTTATGACACAGGATTTCAGCCCAACATCTTAAATCCTTCAATTTCTCAGAAATCTCATCAAATTTTAGATACAAGAACAGCTCAATTAAGCTTAATAAAAATCAATTATCTTCCGCACACGAGGCATTATTGTACATAGAAGCACAGAAATATACAATAATACAGAAAGAGACAGAGACTTGCCTCATCTTCCGCATTACAGTGGTGCTTGTAAATGGAGCGCAAGAAATGGCACTTCTCCATCAACTGCTGTATGTCCCCACCGCTTCTGTTGGTGGCGAGGGTCATGGTGGCACGGTGAAGCCCATCGAGCTCGGCGCGAATTGCCTTGTGAAAATACAAGAAAATTCGAATCGGCGATGAACTCCTCAACCCAGTCGCCGAATGTCCATTCTGATCCACGACCGCTGACAGCCCGGGTCCAGGTCCCGCCGCCATCACCGTTACGCCACCGTTTTGTATCCCCGGCGTCGCCATATATATAACCAAAATAAAATAAAAGTAAAAATAAATATTCCCCTTTTCTTTTTCGGTAAAATTTGGAAATTTTGGATTCCCTCTCTCTCTACGAATATGTATTTACATGTCAAGAAATACAAAATGAAATCGGAACGATTTTGTGGTGGTTCGGTGACGGATAAAGAGGGGGCAATTACTAGTTGGACACGTGGCCGGGAGATTTCAAATGGATGACGTGGCAGTAATGGGACATGTCAGCATGGGTGCTAGGTTTGTCGAATGCGCAGGGCACGCTAGGGGAATTGAGAGGTACGTGGGATGATGACTGAGGTCTGAGGAAAGGATATTGGTGAGATAAGTCTTAAAGGATATTATATGTTAATGAAATAAAACGGTCAAACTAGTAACAATTGTATCTATTTACTGATATTAATTATAAGACTATGGTTTAATATAAAGAAATTTCGTGTATTTTTACTTTAAAATTTCTTCTATCTAACTATATATATTCATTTTTGGTCGTCCAATGGAAAATTTGGTATTTCATCATATTTCCTTTACGGTAAATACCCAGTCTTCCCTTCTTTTCCTTGTAGATATAGTGATAGCAAAGGGATCGGGATGAATCAGATTAAACATTAAAAATTTCGATTTGAATCAGATCAGAATAAACATTAAAAAAAATTCGTTATCTACTTCCATTAACGACAAACAAGTCAATACGTAATTCATAAAACAACTAATAAAATATTCAATTCATACAATAAAACAATACAAACATAGAGAATTAGAGATTTCTTACCAAATTCAATAAAAAATTATATATATTTTAGATTTAATAATTAATTTTTTTACAAAAGTTTTAAATTTTTTTTAAAAAATAAATCGGATCGTGGATCGGATCAACTTCAATCTAAATCGGATCCGTCGATCCACATATCGGTAGTTTTTCAAATCGAATTGGATCGGATCAAATTTTTTTGTCATCTTTACGTCGATACATAGATCTAGTGTACCATTCCATCTCTGTACAATTCCATTTCTCTTTTTCCTCCGGTACAACTCCATCTCTATAGTCGGTTGCTCTCTTATCGATTGTTCTCTTTTTCCTTCGGTGCAGCTACTACTTTCAACCTTTACCGATCTGTTGCAGTCGAATCAATTGAAAATGTTAAGTTTGCTGTTATTTGTTTGTATATATTTGATTTCACCGAGTTTTTAGTATTTAAAAGGTAAGTTTTGATTTTCTTTTCAATATTTTGTGTTTCGTATAGCTGGTTCTATCAAAACTTGAGAGTGATGTTTTTTTATATTACCTTCTGTTGTTGAAACATCTATTACTCTTAGTCTTTACTGATCCCTTGCAGCCAAATCAATTGAAAATAGTAAGTTTTCTGTTCTTGGTATATGTTTGATTTCACTGCCTTCTTTTAGTATTTCAAAGGTTGGGTTTTGTTTTGATTTTCTTTTCAATATTTATTTCGTTGCAAATTAGAACACTGTGTTTCAATTATTACTTTTGATGTATGAGATTTTTGAAAGAGCTAATGGTATATTTATATTCCCCTGAGATTTAAGCTTCGGGCATCGAATTTTGAGGTTGCAGTTTTTGAACTGCTGGAATGGGCATGCCAATATGCCATGCTTGAGCCACGGCCTTGAGGATTTCAACTTCAGAATCATTCTAAGGTTTCTTCAGAGTTTTTTTTTTTTTTTTTTTTTCCTTAAGGAAATTGTATATGAGCCTTGATATTTGATTATTTTATTGGGAAAAATATGAACCTTTTGTTGGTGAGGTACTGAGGATTGATGATAAGTTCAAAAATGCTAAATGAACAATATTTTTAAAAAATAAGGTGAACAACACTCTCACAAAAAAGGTGGGGTCCACATGTGAGGGCCTCACACTTCATGTGAGAGTGTTGTTCACTTTGTTATCTCAAAGTGTTGTTCAAGTAGCATGATTCTGATAAGTTTCCTCAAAGTTGTGGGATTAAAAGAAGATGAATGGTTCAAGGGATATTAAAGCGAATGCAGAGATACATATGATTTTATTTGTCTTTTTATTGAAATATTTGAGAGTGAAAAGAAATAAATAATGCCATGCAAAGTTTAAGTACTAAAGAATGGGAAAATAAGAGAATTTATAGGGAAAGTTAGGTGTACTGGTGGGGCATCTTAAAGATAATTTTAATTATTAAATTTAATTTATACTAATTGGTTCAATTGAAAATTGGTGAATTGGTAATATGGTATGAATATTATGCACATGTTTGATAGAAATTAAAATTAGATTTTTAATAAATTTTGATAAAATTTGATGAAATATGTGATTGAAAAGTTGTATACCCCGTAAAACATGTGGTTAAAATTAATTCTTTGACTTTTATTTAAATTTTAATTTGTAGTGGTACCAAACATAGGATTTATTAGACTTGTTAGCAAACCATCGATCATAAAACTGTGGAAACCATTTGATTTCTATAATAATAAAGTGCTAACATAATTCAACATAGCATATGGTTCAACGGTTTGTTATGAACAATTTAAAACCTTAAGTTTGGGTTGTTTTGTCCACGTGTGGTGATATTTTACGAGGAACAATACACAACTAAGGTGATTAGAAGATACAATTCCAAATTCTAAAAAAATGGTTTAAACTTATAAAATCAGGTCTTAAGTAGATTATCACAAATCAAAATTTAAAAAAAAAAATCTCAATTCTTAAATTAATTTGTAAATTATGATCGAAAAGTAAGTCGTGATTATTTATTTTCATAATTTGTGATCAAGAAAGAAAGAAGTGACCTAGGACATTTATTATTTGTCCGTGTGTTGACTGTCCATATTTATGTTTAAAGTACAAATGCTTGAGCCTTTTATTGATTTATTGAATTATTACTCTACTTTCTAATCAATAGTGATTTTGGGTTTATTAGAAATCATAGTAACTATCCCAATGAGGCTAGAAACGTTTGCGTTTTTTTGTTCTTAATTTCTTGTAGTGTAATGCATAGTTTATTTATTTATTTATTTTTATTTTATTTTATTTTTTTAAACGAAATTTACTGTTCTCTTCCTACTTCACTACTGTCACTTCATGTTATTGATTGAAGTGTTCTTTTTACCAAAAATAAAAAAATAAAAAAAAATGTTTCATAACATTCTTTTAGCTTCAGTTTTTCAAGAATGGTTCAAAATGAACAAGTTATCGAAATCACTGCAAAAGAAGTTCCGCAAAATTCAACGAGTAATGGAGCAAATGAAAGAAAGAACGAGTTGCACAAAAATGGTTGGACAAAATGTAAAGCTACATGTAATGAACGTATGAGAAACTTAAGGTTAAAGCGAAAGATTGAACTTGGTGTTGATCAAATAGATAAGAGAAAGAAATTTTCTCGTAATAAGTGATGCCACAATGAATACTGTTGATGTATATTAGTTCACAATCAGCAATTCATTATTTATTCCAAATATTGGGAAATCAGTTCATTTCCTATCAATATAAATGACATTTCATATATGTTATTTAATTTGGTTACACATTATTGGCATATTTAATAACTTTGAAGCAATGTTGTTCATAAAACTTTACAGTAGAAATTAGAATGTACATTCATTGATTTGCTTGTATCTAATCATTTACATTTTCCTTGTTAGTTATGTTGAATAAATTATAGTTGGATATTGTTTTACAATCGAAATCTCTCAATTATATCTATGGTAATCTTATTTAGTAAGTTTTCAACTTTGTGTAGTAATGAACAATTACACGTGACATTGATAATGCAGATCATGCCCCCAGGGCATATCTCCAAGTGGTAAAGGGGATGAGTGGTAAGTGCTCAGCGCGGCTGTGTGCTTGGTTCGATTCCCTGCAAGGTGGAATTGGCCTTGTGGCAAGCGGGAATTATTGAGATTTGCTCATGCTTACCATAAGCCCTTCCACCATGACTATTTGAAGGCATAACCTGGATTTACTTTCCCGAACCAATGGCCTTGGGCGTGGTCGGTTCGGACCCTCAGGGGGCTACACTTTTTTTTGATAATGCAGATCATGATGACCTTTTTGAAAGTGTGACAAGCACGATGATGAAATAGTTAATTAAATGTTTGACTAAGTTCTTTGTATTAGCTATATATCATTTTTGTCAATCGAGAGACAAATAACATTAAGACATAGTTTGTCTATATTAGTATATTTATATCATGTATTTATTTACATATTCATCAATAGATGATTAAAGATTATTTGTTGGAAAGACATAGTGGTTGTGTCCAAATACTGTGTTTGAAACAGGCCATTGCTTTTATGTATTTGTAAAGCTTTAGTCCTTATATTCAATTTGGTATAGTACTTCGTAATCTTTCTTTTTCTTTTTTTTCCATTGAGGTACTTCTAATGATTCAAGTTCTGAAGATTTATATGAAACTATAGATGATAATTATGATGAAACAGGTAACAAATATAAAAAGAATATAAAGAGTTTTCGTACATAATATGTCACGAAACAAATTGGATTTTCATTTTAATTTAAATTCATTAACTACATGTGAATTAGTATTTTTAAATCTTTGATTTTTTATGAAATATGCAGAATATGGTTTTATATTTGCTACTTCACTTCATTGTGGTCCAATTCATGACGATGATGCTGGACCAAGTGAGTTATTTTCTACATTTGTTTCCTCAGATTTTATTTAAGAATATGATCTTCATCTTTAACAGATTTGTTCTAATTTTATGTTCTTCAAGGATTACAACAACAAATTCTTGTTCTTTTACCAATAACCACACTTTTGGTAGCGATTCAAATCAACTATCATTGACATTTCCAGAAAATCAATGCTTGTGTTCACTTTTAATACCAAGCAAACCATGTGTTTTGCCTTTGCCTATCTTATGTAAACATTGTGGAGCTTTAAAGTCCAAAGACGAACCTAAAGGTTTTTGTTGTTGTGTTAGAGCTTTAAACGTCATTTACATCGAATTCTACTGAATGTAAGGAGTTTAAAACTTACATGTGAACTTACAATAGCAATTTCTCATTCAATTCGTTTGGTGTGCTATATGATAAGAATTTGAGTAGAATAAACAAATGTGTGTACAATTTTTGAATTCAAGTTCAAATAGATCATTTCATAAATGATGTTCTTGTAGGAGATAATTGTCCTTCTTACACGCATCTTCACTCTTTTTTATGCAAAAAATGAATTGCAACATCGTTTACAAATATCTAATAAATTATCAGAGTCTATACTTGCAAAATTGATCAAAGTGATGGAACTTAATGCATACGTAGGTTTATTTATTTGAACTTTGACCAATATTCCAAATTTTGACCCTCATGTTCTCAAAATTTGAACTGATTGTGGATTAGATCAAAGAGTATATAATATACCATCAACATCTCAAGTAGCTTCCATTTGGGTTGATGATGATGATGATGATGATGCATCTACTAACATTCGAATTCGTGATATAACCATTCTTATAATTCTGGTGAAAAACATCAAGTACATTATTATTTTTGTTGTTATGGTCCTCTTCAATACCCTTTGTTATTTCCATACGGTGAGCCTTGATGGCACCAAGGTATTTTAGAATTAGCAAGCAAAAAGGGAACAAACATGTGCAAATGAGGACTTGTTTGACTTTCATGAATTAGATTCTGCTACAGATATTATTACAGCTGAAATGTGCAGGTTAATAATTACTTTATTTCTAGATAAGTCTTCCATTGTTTGTTTCTCATTCTTCTAACGTTTGCTATGCTTAAATAGTTTTTATCCTTTTTTTTCCTCTTTTTTCCCATTTATGCAAGAGAAGAAAATACGAGGACAAGTGTCATGTAGAGAATACTATTGCTACAAGTTACAAGTTAGACCGTCACATAAATCAATTTTGCTTCATGCTGGACATTTGTTGCAACAATATGTCGTAGATATTTATGTAGAATTGAGACATTCAAATTAGATTATTTTTGTAAAAATCAAAATCAAATACGTGTTGAGCTTTACTAGGTAATTATGGATTGTGTTAAATTTGGTGAAACTTGAGCAGCTATGATTGGCAAGAGAATTGTTTTGCAAACATCTTTAATGGCGGTCCAAGTCGATATGCGTAAAAGATATATGGATGTAGAAATGAAGAATGTAGAAGTCACTTTCCAAAAGATTATGCCTTTGAAACATTGTTAGGTGAATGTTCATACCCAAAATATAGGCGTTTGAACAATGGTAGGGATGTTAAAGTTAGATGACAATTGTTAGAAAATAGATGAGTTGTGTCTTACAATCCATATCGTTTAGCAAAATTTGATTGTCATATAAATGTGGAGATTCGTTCAACCATTAGAGCAGTAAAGTATTTGTATAAATATGTTTACAAATGACATGACATAGTTCGATTCTCAATAAACTCCGAAGAATCTACACCTATTATTGACGAAATTAAAAATTCTTAGACTGCAAGATGGATTTCTCCTCCTCCTCCTCCTGAAGCAACATGGAGAATTTCTTGTTTTATTCTTTCAAAAATGAGTCATTCGATTGTTTCTCTTCAGTTAAATCTTGAAAACAAAATTTTAGTTACATACAAAAGCTCTGACAATCTTAAAACAATTACGAGAACAATTTTTTTTCAAAAATAAAAAAACCATGTTAACTGAATTTTTCTATATAAATCTGGTAAACCGTAAAGATAGAACTCTGATGTATAAACAATTTTCAAAATTTTTGTGTTGGAATTCGAGCAATAGATGCTAGACTCCTAGAAAACCGGGTTTTTGTATTGGTAGAATAGTTGCAGCAAATTCGAAGGAAGGTGAGAGATACTAATATGTCTTTTATTGAATCATATAAGAGGTCCAACACCATATAAAACATTAAAAAATGTGAATGACATTGATGCATTGTCTTTTCATGAAGCTGCACTTTCGCATGATTTATTGGTTGGTGATAATAATAATTGCGAGTTATGTTTGGAAGAATCTTCACAATACCAAATGCCTGTTGTTTTTCGTCATCTATTGGCAACGATTTTGACTATGTGTACTCCTAATAATCCTAAGCATCTATGGAACAAATTCAAAAAAATTATGGTTGAAGACTTTTTGCATAGTGATATGTCTTCACAAGATGTTGAATTTAAAACACTTTTGGAGATTGAAGCAGCACTAGAACTCTTAGGTAAATCTGTCAACGGTAATCAATTTGTATCATATACAGTTCATTTGTAAGAGACCGAACATATTGCCATAGTAATAAATGGTGAAATGAGTATTAATGTATCAGAAATGGATGTTATGTGTATACCTCAACTTAATGCTGAACAAAAAATAATATATGACACGATTCTAAATAATGTGAATAATGACACTGGTAGTGTGCTTTTTTATTGATGGTCAGGTGGAACGGGAAAAATATTTTTGTATCATGTACTACTTGCTAATGTTAGATCAAGGCAAAATATTGCTTTAGCGACTACATCTTTTGGAGTTGCAATTGGTCTTTTGCCTAGCGGACAAACAACATATTCTAAATTCAAGATACTTCTAGAAATCAACAGAGATACAACATGTAGTATCAATAAGCAAAGTGCTCTTGCTAAACTCTTTCGCATGACAAGATTGATCATATTGGATGTAGCTCCAATGGTAAGTCGATATGTCATTGAATCATTAGATAAAATATTAAGAGGTGTTGACGATTCTGAATTTCCATTTGTAGGTAAAGTTGTTGTTTTAAGAGGAGATTCTCATCAGGTGTTATCAGTAGTTCAGAGAGGCAGTAAGGACGATATAATACGAGCAAATCTTGTTAATTCTTATTTATTGCAATCTTTTACAAAAATAAAATTAGTCCAAAACATGAGAGCTCGATCAGATTCACCATTTTCAAAATATTTACTTGACATTGGAGATGGAGTTGAGAAACAACATTCACATAATATGATATAGTTTGAGTATGACATAACTATAGATTTTGAAGAGGATATTGGTTCTTTACAAAGATTAATAGAAACAATTTTCCAAGATTTAGATCATTATGTTGACAATCTTAATGAAATGATTAATAGAGTGATTTCAACTCCAAAAAATTAGTAGATGAAATTAATAATTTGTTAATTCATAATTTTACTAGAGAACCTCATACTTACTTTAATTTTGATAAACCTATTTATACAACTGAGTACATTATACAAGAAGATTTTCTTAATACTTTAACTCCAAATGGTGTATTCATTCTGGGACGTGGAGGTATTAATACTAAAACCAAATTGTCCTGTAATGTTATTGAGAAACATCAGCCCTTCAGAAAATTTATGTAATGGAACTATACTCATTCTCAAAAGATTTGAGAAAAATATTATAGATGCTAAAATTGCTGGAGAAGATTATAGAGGGTAAAGAGTTTTTCTGTCAATGATTCATTTTCTTCCACTTGAGAACGACAAAAAATCCCTTCCCTTTGTAAAAGAACAAATTTCTAGTTCATCCATGTGTTTGCACTGACGATAAATAAATCTCAAGGACTGACACTTGATTTTGTTGGTTTGTATGATGTGATCCGGACCAGGCATCGAAGGGCGAAGTCGAGCCATCGGCAATATGATAGTGATCTACGTGCAAAACGGAGCAAGTTCCGTGTTGGGGTCGAGCCGAGAAGGCGAAAGGATCGAGCCGAGGCAGGAAATCAAACAATAAGGCAGAAACTGATTCACGGCCGTAACCTCCATTCTTACGGCCGTAACATCCTTAAGGCAGAAACAGGCAGAACGTTGATTACGGCCGTAAGAAGTTTATCACGGCCGTAAAAATGAAATTGAAATATTTTACGACCGTAACCTGTTGATCACGGCCGTAACACATGATTGGAATTTGAGGCAGAATGTTCATTACGGCCGTAAGATATATATTCACGGCCGTAATTTAAGATTTTCCAGATTTTCCGGATTTCTCAATTAATTTATTTCCTTTTATTATTCTAGGTTATTTTTCTATTTTAGAGTTTTAGCATAATTAGAATTCTATTTTGAGTAAATTAGATGCTAGGTTTTCTTGCTTATTTATATTTCTTTTCATCATTGTAAACATTAGACAAGTTTGAGTTGATTAATAAAATTTGTGAGAGGATTCTCCAAAATTGAGAGGTTGAGTTTATTCCCTTTTTTGAACTTATCAAAGATCCGTTCTTTGTGGCGTTCTTCCAGCAAACTTATCAAATATTCGCAAGAATATTTGTGGCGTTTCCAAATTCGATACTTATCAAGGAAATGGACAAGTCCTTGTGGCGTTCACCAATCTTGGTTCTTCAATCCGCATCGTCATAAATTGCGTCGTGATTGTCGGGTCAAGGCTTTACCGTCATTCTATCCTTATTTTTCGTTGTTTGTCTTGTGTCGATCTGATTTAGATCTTTCCTAGGTTTTTAATTGTCGTTATTCCGCGTGTTCGACGAGATTCCCCGACTGGGATCGCGTCATTGTATCTTCCAGAACCTGTATTTTCTCATGGACAATTACATGTTGCCTTGTCTTGAGCAAGAACTAGCAAATGCATTAAAGTTCTTATCAAGCCAACAAAAGATCCAAATTCACATAGTAGATGCACTAAAAATGTTGTCTTAAATGAAGTTTTATCAATGGTAAAGACATTTTTTTTTCCATGTAGATATCTCATTTATCTACATCAATCTACATCCATACCCACATCTACACTATCTTATCTTATCTTATATATATTAATCTTAAAAGTGTGGATGTGTGGGAATATTTTGATTTCTCATTTTATCCTCACAATATTTTCTTTTTCTCAAAAATACCCTTAGTTCATTTATTGCAACTTATTTTACATTTATTTTTATTTAAAAATAATAATTTATCTACATTGACTACATCAAAATTGGTTATTCAATTAATATTAATTTAACATTGTTACTTTTAAATTTACTTTTAGAATATTGTCCTATCAATTTTTATTTCTCGTGATACTTCCATTGAACAATTAAAAGATTGCGTTTAATAGATTTTTTTTTTCTATTTTTAATTCAAAAAATTATCTTTTAATTCTCTGTTGGGCAATACTATTTCGTTTATAAACACACTCTTTGAACAATTCAATGAACGTGTTTATACTTTTAATGATTTTTTCTATTTTTAATTCATATAATTATGTTTTAATTACCGATAAAAATAAACATTTTTTTTTTAATTTTCAAAATAGAGTGAGTGTGAAACTGTTTATTTTTAAACCCACTTAAATTTTTATCAAAATCATTAATTAATTTATATAAAAATAAAAATAAATCTTTTTAATTATTTTCTATTTAAGAATATAAAATAAATAATTTCAAAATTCTTTGGAAAAGAAAAAAAATCAATGTTATAATTTCATTAATGTTAATTAATGAATAATTATTTTTTAATATTATTTATTTTCATTTTATCAACAATGTCATTAATTTCAATATACTTGCAATCTATACTATTTACTTTCTCGCTAAATTTTTTTCAAATAAAGCTTAAAACTTTCAATTCTCATTTTTTATTTTTCGTCGATTTATTTCAAATTATTATTTATTCTCACTAAACATAAATACAATTATATTAATACACTATGATTAATCGAATGATTTTTCTTACAAATAAAAGTATCAACCATATGTTGCTACAAAACTTGATCGCATACGATGAAGATTGAAGTGTAAAAACTTTAATTATCTGTGTAGATTTCATTAAAACCTATATGCGTCAATGAAAGTTTTAAAACTTATTTTTGAACTTTTGATTAATGAAGATGTGATATTTCTCATTATATTTCTCTGATCTTTTTGATATTAAACAAATATTTGTCTTTTTAATACTTATAGGGTACCAGATTCTTACTACACCATTTTGGACTACGATTGAAAATTTTATTCTCACACTTTAAAAAGGAAAAATATATTGACTTTATTGTAGCGACTGAGAAATTTTCAAATTTTTTTTAACGAACTAGTTGCTACGATCACCAAATCTTAAAAGTCACTACTTTCAAAAAAATTAGCATACTTGTCTAGTCATGTTAATTATTT
The DNA here is from genome assembly GCA_963555705.1 of Ligustrum vulgare. NCBI lineage: Eukaryota > Viridiplantae > Streptophyta > Magnoliopsida > Lamiales > Oleaceae > Ligustrum > Ligustrum vulgare. Next base: position 23,070,822 of record OY743169.1, on the reverse strand, counting down.
TTCCGCTCATTTATTTTTTTGAAAGTCAGTTTGGAAGGATGAGGTGGTATTCTGGGTGTTTAGAACTCAAAGCATTACATAATCATAAAAAAATTAAACCAATACTAATCATATATTTTCAAACGTGTACGATGAAACTGAAATCAACTTCACGACAAACAAGAAAATAGAAGAGATTGAAGATGGTATCTCATTGAAATTATCAAATTTATGCATTGTTGAATTCTCACTAGTCCCAAACTTTGTAATGAATACAAATATTCGGTATTAAATCTTCATTGACAATTTTTTGTTCTTTTTATAATATTTCAAATATTCTATAAATAAAATCTATCATTTATTCCCAAATATTATCAACATTGTTATAAACATGAAATTCATATTTACTTTCATCAAATAATTGAATCAAATAATTGAGTCAAGACAAAGGTTTGATTGAGAGAGAGTAAAATAGGATCTCAAAAGCTTTGTTTAAAATTTAAATGTTAAGAATTATTAGATTTTCTTTATATTTGTCTTGTATTTTTTACTAATTTTCTTGAGAAAAATTCAAAATTTTTGACAAACATAATTTCTAAAAAGTTACTTTATATGGACAATTTTCAATTAACGTGCAACAGCAAGTTTGGACAACTAAGTACTATAAAAAGTTAAGAAAGAAGATATGCCGCCTTAGGGGTAGCCCACTCCATGGGTGGCCCTGATGGCTCCACCACTAGTTCGTACGCCTATTAGTGTTCTATTTTCTTTATTAATTATTTAACTATGTATTTTTTTTCCTTTTTATCCCTTGTTTAATATTTTCTATATACTTTAAATTTTTATCTAAATAATAAATAAACTTGCAAGTGACTAATCACTAGCAAGGTCAATGCACTGAATCGAGTCCAACCTTTTTGTCAGTATGTCAAGCTTGAGTCGACTTGACTCAGTCCATTTCCATTCATGTCCATCTTTAAATAATATATTCATCAATTAAATTCCACATTTTAATTTTCAATATTTTTTAAGTGATAACCAATTACATGCTAAATTATATAAAAAAACTAGTGGAATAACACGTGCAAAGCACGTGTTGTGTTTTCTTGTGTTAATTCACGTGGAATTGTAAGTTTAGTGATTGTTGTTTGAACAGTAGAAATGTGTTAAGATTAAAAAATTATATATAAATGTAACAAAATATTTATACAAAGGTGAAGTGTGTATTAGAAATTCTTTGATTTACATTAAATGTTTGTAAATGGGAACGAAAATGTGACATCTTGTTAAATCAATTGTAGTGTATTGCTGAAATGAAAGTTGCTACTATAGGTGACTGAATGCATGTAGATGCACAGAACTATGTAGTTTGATATACAAGATAAAATGATTATTTGACAAAAGCTATATTAACAGGAAAAGAAAGTTTAAGAAGTAGAGATATTCCCATTTAAAAAAAGATATATTTACAGTACAAGTGATTCTAATAAATTTCTTGCATCATAGAAAGAAATGTAACAAAATCACATAAGATATTTTCATGTTCAAAGTGCTGGGAAAGTATTCACCAAAGCACACTACTAGTAACGGTTCAACAAAACACATAAATGTGAAGTTTTCATACTACAAAATACAAGAGTTTTAAGACTGATCAAAATATGCATCTTAATTAGAATAAATTCTAATCAAGCTTATCATTCATCTTCTTTGTTGGTGATGATGCATTATCAGTTGGGAATAAGATGCGCTTGGTTGGAGGTGGCGAGACAGAATGGCCAACTGCTATGCTTAAATTGCTTGAGTCAGAGATCATGGAAAGTTGTTCCTCATGCACTCCTTTGTCAGATTGCTTGAAGTTGTTAGGAACATACTTCTCAAGAGAAATTACCTCAAATTTATAAGTAGAGGTATGTGAAAATGTAGCTGGTGCTTTCCCACGATCATTTGGGCTTTGATCCATTGAAATTGCTTTCACATAGAAAATGTATTGGTCATCTATGTTCAGTCTTATTCCTTTCTCATCATTGAGTCTCTGAATAAATTTATGTTTTGAATTTAAGTTACAACAGTAAAATGGAAATGTTATTGTGTAAAATTGAGTAGAATGTAAATAAAGGTACTAACCCCTTTAGAGATTCCCATAAGCTTGAAGGCTGAGCACTGCAAGTGATTTTCTGCAATTTCTCCCATCAATGAGGCTGCTAACTTCCCAGTTTCATCTTCTATATGGATGTCAGCTCTTTCCCTATACAATAAGGGGAATGTAAAACACAAATGGATAGCCTTAAGAGAAAATTGATGTTGCAAGGCCCCATTTAACATATTATAAGATTGATGGTTTTAAAAATGTTCTCCAGCTCATCATTCTACAAGCAGATAGCTCTATGAGGATCGAACTAAGCAATATAAAGAAAAAAGAAATTTGAATGTTTCCTCTGTAGTTACTAATTTTCCAATAGGAAAGATGGTTGCCTTTCCAATAAGGATTTGGACAAAAGCTTTAAAGAGAAACCATTTGTTTTAAAGACAGGACAACATTAGAGTCTGTAAAGGTTCTCTATTATTACTCAGTTAAAACATGAATATAGAGTGTAGATCATATGACCACCAAGCAAACAGAAGGTGAAGTTGTGAAGCAAAATCTCAAAGTTACTTTTGAATCCAAAAGTTCTTTACATTTAATTATTCATGAGTCTGTCAAAAGTCACATGCGGTAAACTACATACAGAACATTGAACACATCTAGAAACTCCAAAACTGGTAGGGGATTAGATACTCCACATAAAATAACAAAATGAGAACATATCATTTCTACAATCAATGTCTCTATTTTTTAATTCTACCTGAAGAATATGAATAAAAACATGGATGAACCATCAACATTTCAAAACTGAAACGACACTTACTTTTAGTGTTACGTTATATGAGCTAAAATATCCATACAAATCGTACCATAGATGCACAAAGCGAACTCAAAATATTTCCTTGATAAAAAATGCAGTGAAATCAAACATTTATAGACCAAGAACAAGTAACCTATTATTTCCAAGTTCCAACTCACGTTGCATTGGACACCACAATCAGTTGAAAGAGATGAAGCTATTTGTATTTCTTGTTTATATAAGATTTAAAATCTGAACTAAAACTGAATGAATATAAAGTCTCAATCTTCATGAAAATCATCAAAGACAGTTATTAAGATGTATATTAAAATAGTTATTTGGCTGTCAAATCTTGCTAAATGAATTATATGTATATTTTTCATCTTTTAAAGGTTCTTGTATTTATTTTGATATCACAGTCAACAGTTTTTTACTAATGTTCTAGATTTAGATTGAAAGGTAAAGGAACAATATGAAAAAAATTGCACTATAATAGCAGTAATTAGTAAGATACTAAATTATGTGAAAATGAAAGTTTGTTGTACTTGAAGTAAAATATAGAATTATTTGAAAGAGAAATGCTTTGGTAATCTGTTTGTATAAAATTTAAAATGTGAACCAAAACTAAAAGAACATAAAATTATGAGTTTTAGCTAAATAATATAGAGAGTGTTCAGGATGTATAGTAATGTTCAATCAGTTATTAATAAAACAGTAAAATACTTACTGAGCAGTGTTAAAATTAGTTATCTACACTGATCTGAAAGAAATTACAATTTATTCTATTTGTGTTTAATGTTTAAGTACACAAAGGTCTATTTGTTGAAACTTACCTGGGTAGTGCCGTCACATTTAGTGTATTGCAGTAGCGAAAATCGTAACTCTCTCCGGCGGTTGATGCACATGATGATCTATAACAAAGAGAACAACCCATATACCAAAATGGGGCACTGCTCATTCTTATAGTTGCACTTCCTTTAATCCAGAAATGGCTTTGTTGAAACTGTATATTGATATTGATAAAATAGAATCATTATATATTATAATTATTATATATAATAGAATGCAACAATTTTTTTATTTTGTTATTTTTTTGAAGCATAATAAATTGTATGTATACCTTTTTTGTAAGGTCAAGTACATCCTGCACTGATGTGAAGTGTGTGTCTTCCAAAGCTGATATCTTTTTCGACGTGAAGTATGACTTCAATGAAGTCATTTCTGCTATTATCTCAGAATTGTCACAAATCCTGTAATTTTAGTAACAGTCAATGTTAGAAATGCATTATACATTGTAGATTTGTGTAAAGTACATGAAGATTTTTACATAGCTTACCATTTTTTATACTGAGTCACTTCACTGAATGGAAAGTTGACATAGAAAAAGGAATAAGAAGTTGTAGACAAAGAGAGACCTAACGGTTAGGAACAATTTAGTTAGTAATGTGAAGTATGAAATATTAATGGGAAAAGTTAAAATTCTTCAATAGTGTACATAGATAGAAATAATTTACCGTTGAAAGAAGTGACCAGAAGTTGTGTAGCAATGACAACAGGTGTTTTTGGCAATAACTGAAATATTTCTTGTCCTTCGTTGTCAATGAAGGAAGACCACAATGTTAAGGTAATTGTATTGAATCTGTAAAATGTAATGTAATTTAATTTAATTTGATGTAAACATATTATTTTATATACTTAAGTATTAGTATTATATAAGTGAAGTTTGTATAAACTAACTCTCTGTTCATTAGAACAATATCTTGCACAGTAAGTTGATTCCCATTTTTAGTGTAAAATGGCCTCTTCGGTTTCACATCAAGCACAATTGCAATAATACCTAAAGTGATTAAGATAGAAATGTAAGTAATTGGAAGTTTGCAAGTTCACAGTGATCATATATTTTTCTGAATGAAGGAATAAAAAAGAGTAAAAATAAGTTATAATTATCAGAAAAATAATATGAATTCTTTTGTTATAAGTTTAGTTAATAATAGTATAGTTTCATAATATAATTGAGGGAATATGTTTGTGTAAAATTTGCACTGATGGCACAATTAATGAATTAACTCTGAAAATTATTGGTACATTTAAACAAAAAAAGAAAAAAATTTTAATCATTCAAATAAAATGACAATTCGTTATAATGGAATCTATGAAAGAGTGAAAGATAGGGAAACATACCAATTTGTTTGGTTTTGTCATCCATGTAATTTCTTAAATCTTGAAAAGGAGACAACTTTAATCCGTTAAAGATTATATAATGATGTAGTTCATCAAGTTTCTCCACTTTTGTTGTTCCAGACAGGGTCCATTGAAGCTCTCCATCAAATTTTTTATATTTATCTGGTGTTAATCTTACCAATGCATTAGAAATCAGATATGTATTTCCAAGGATCACAACACTTTCGAATGCAGGAATGTGGTGATCCCATATCATCCCCTTTACCGTATTTCCCTAAAAAAAGAGAAATAAATAAGTTTTTAGTAATATAGAAACAAATATAACTATAAAACTCATGAATTAACAAAAATGAACAGCCCCAAACCAGATTTTGTTGTCTGAAATCAGTAGTCATTTTTTTTTTCTGCTAGGGTGCTATTTTGAAACTAATAACTTATCTTAAACATTAAGGAATAGAACATTAATTAATTTAAAAGTAGCCCAAGTACTTCAAAGTAATTTTTAGTTTAGTTAAAGTATTATGTGTCTATAAATCTAAATAACAAAAAGAGAAGTTTTTAACATGGTTATGAGCAACACATAGAGCACATCATTTAGTAAGTGAATATAGAGCAAGACATTGGAAATAAGTGAGAAGGGGAAGGATAATACAATGTGATTTTACTGTTAAAAAATAGAATAAATTAGTTTTTAGTAGTGCAGACACAAAGACAAACATAAAACTCATAAAGTAATTAAAATAGGCAATCTAAACAGAATCTTATTATTTCAGAACTCTAAATAGTGAAAAGGTAAAAAATCTTAATATGGTCATGAGCAATAGAAAGAGTATATCATGCAGCAAGTGAGAAGGGAAAGCATCATGTTTCATGGTTTTTGTCAAAAGAGAAAAAGACACACGAAAATATGCTATATAAGAAAGTACACAAAATCAACATTTTGAATGAAGAATAATAAGAAATACAAAAAGCAATGTTAAATTTTCATTTTGTTCAGAAATGTAAAAATATTTTTAATCATCAGATAGTTGACTTGATGAAAAGAAATGAACTGGTAGTTTTTTTTCTTTAACAGTAAACAACATTGTTTTGAACATAAATGCATGAATAGAGGACAAGAGACAATGAGTGAAAAACATTATTTCATAAACTTTAAAATAGGTTGAAATGTGAACAGACAGATAAAGGTAAAGAAAAGAAAAAAAGATGAACAAAAGAATCTGCTATGGAAGAAAATTATAGAAACATAAAAATCTTAAAAGATGAGGAATAATAAAGAATATAAAGACTATAATTTAAAATTTTTATTTTGTTGAGGAATATAAAAAAGTTTTCAATGATCAGATAGTTGAATAAATGAAAAAAAATATAATTTGTTGATTATTTTTTTGAATATACAACAATATTGCTTTGCTGTGAATATAAGAAAGAAATATAAATAGAAAGAAATTTAAATTATCAACTCCACTTGAATGGTTCTTCACTAAGTATTTGATAATGCAGGATAGAAGAATGAAAAGTAAAATGTGAAGTTATATCTATAAAACATACCTTAATGTCCATAAAAAGTAGAGTTTGATACTTTTTTGAACCATAAAATGCTGCCTTAGGGTATGATTTCTGAGCTACAATGACTTTTGATGTCCATTTTTGATGAATGGGAGTAATTTCTGGTATAAGAAGTTGTTTCTCAGACATCTGGAGTCTCTCTTTAGCTGTACAGATAATGTAATTAATAAATTTAGATAATATCTCTTTCTTTAATATAAAGGAATGCTCGAACATACAGAAGAAAACTTACCGATGAAATTTTCAATGAAAGCAGGATGAAGCTGGCGTTTTTTCTTCCCAGCAATACTCACTGATTGTGCCTTGAAGTGTAGTTTAGGGTGTGTGTGTAGATATATATATATATATATATATATGTGTGTGTGTGTGTGTGTGTGTGTGTGTTAAGATGAAATGACTTAAAATTGATTTGTGAAAGAGAGCTGATAATTTCTAATGTGGTAGGTAAAAAATATCACCGTAAAGACATTCTGAATTGTTATTTCACAATATTGTTAGCTTTTAAAAGTTGTACAGTAAAAGTGAGAATAAAATAGTAGTAAATTTTAAACCGTATGATTTAATTTGAACTAAAAATCAACTATTCTATAGAAGTGGAAAATGAACAGTTAGTAAAATCTGGAAACTAATCTTATCATGTTAGATATATGGAGCACGGTCTTAAGATTGTGTATTATGTATGGTATGGAGTGGGAAAAAGTTTTGAAATGATGTTTACTTGTCAAATAGTACATAGGGTAGTGGAAAATACAAAAAGCAGATTTCTGAAAACACTTTTTACTGTGTATCAACTTTTGTACAACTTTATGCCGTGTCTTTTCCAATAAAAAGTAACCTACATGAGCTGGAATCTTTGTTAGGCAGCATAATTATATTATATTATATTACTATAAAATGATGTGTGTATATATATAAGAATAGATATTATTAGAAACAGTAACATATAATAATAAGAAAATTATACACAAAAAAGAAAAAAAGAAAATATGACATGTATTTCTATTTTCATTACTATATATATTAAATTTAGAACTATATATTTATATTTAATAAAAATGACATGTAAAATATTTAGCTTTAGGAAGAAAAGATTTGATGTGTTTATATAGTTTAATACATAATGTGATGTATGTATAGGCTAAGTATATATACACAGTTAAAAGAGAACAAATTGGTAAACACAAAATGTGAAATCCAACTGTATATTAAATGAAAATAAATCATTCGATTTTTATACATGTAAAAAAAATCATAATTCTTTAATATGATTTTTTAGAATAGAAAGAAACATAATAACAAAAAAAGAAAAGAAGAAAAGAAAAGAAATTAAAAACAATAATGTCAATTTTTACAGATCTGTAAGAAAAGATATTATAGATATATAACTATTATAAAAAATATTTAAATTTAATGTAAAACTATATTTTTGTATTTAATGAAAATTATAGACTTACTTGTAATAATACACACACACACACACACACACAGAGACACACACACACACACACACATAAATATTATTAGAAACAGTAATAAATAATAATAAAAGAATTATACCCAAAAAAATAAGAAAGTATGATATGTATTTCTATTTCGATTACTATATATCAGTAATAAAAGTAGGATTAAAATTAAATGTAGAACTATATACTTGTATTTAATGAAAATGACATGTAAAATATTTAGCTTTAGAACTAAAAGATTTTATGTAGTTATATACTTTAATATATAATGTAATGTATGTATAGGCTACATATATACAGTTAAAAGAGAACAAATTGGTAAATATGAAACGTGAAATCCACCTGTATTTTAAATGAAAATAAACCAATAGATTTTTATGCATGTACAAAAAAATTACAATTCTTTAATACAATTTTTTCCATCAGAAAGGAATATAATAATAAAGTAACAAAAGATAAAAAAAAAGGAAAGAAATTAGAAATAATAATGTCAATTTTTACAATTCAATAAGAAAAGTTATCATAGATATATAACTATTATAAAAAAAAAGGATTAAATTTAATGTAAAACTATATTTTTGTATTTAATGAAAGTTAGAAAGACTTACCTGTAATAATAATAGAAGATCTTATTTGGTTTCATACTTTTTGTTGATATGATATGGTGGTATGTATATATAGGCTACATATATAATTAACAGGCAGCAAATCCAGAAATAGGAAAAGTAAAATGTACCTTCAAATTACGAAAAGAGAAATCATCAGATTTTTACGTAGCTAAAAAATATAGGATTTTGTAACATGAAGATGTATAAATGCTTTGAATTGAATCATATGAAAAGTGTGTGACTAAGTGTTGTCAAAATGTGGAGCATTATTGATGAGAACTATTAATTTATTTGTATTTAGTGCACACAAGTATTTTTGAATGTATATAATAAAGTTATAAGTTCAATTTCCAATAATGTTGTATTTAATTTGTTTTGGTATGAATGGTAGATATAAACAGATGTATTAATATGACTCCAAATTCAAAAATACATTGAGCATAGGTTTCAAAGTAATGAATTGAAGAACATAAATTGCACAGAATTCACTGTCAAAGTCTTCAATAAACACGATAGCTCCCTATTATTTATACTGAAATCTAGAGAACTGAGGTTTTTCCCTATGTTACAAATATAATGGAAGTTTTTTTTCTTTTGCAATCAGATTGAGCCCTGTTAAAATCCTCCTTCTTTAACATGTTCTAATAAGATTTCATTACTCTATGTTCTGTAGTCATTTGCAGTAATATGTCACTGGTCCAATGTATACATCGAAGTAGAAAAGGTAGAAAAACATAAAAGCACTGTAAAATGAGAGAAGTTGGAAAGAAGATTACCACTTTGGTATTTCTTACCACCTCAGCCACCTGTAAACATGCAAATCAACAACAAAATCAAGAAAGTTTTTCCAATAGAAAAAATAAAGTCAATTATCAAAAAAAAAAAAAAAAAGTTAAGAAAAGAGTATTCGCCACTCATTAATCCACAAGAAGAAGAATGCCAATCGTTGCCATATGACCTTATTCTACCAAGCATAAATATATATATATATATATATATATATATATATATATATATATATATATATATATATATATATATATATATATATATATATTATCTTGTATTATGAATCGTCAAAAATTAAAAATGAAAGAAAATTTGTCACAAGGGATTACTTGACTGAAGCTTGGTAGTACGTGTACTTTCATTAAATGTGTAACAAAACAAAATAATTGATTCTTAGAACACAGAACATGGTTGTACCTAAAGATATTACACCCCAGGAGTTCCAAATTTCCCAGTGGCGTCTTCGTCTTTGAATATTGATCAGAATCATTCCTGTTGAAATACACATGTTTCTGAGTTAGGATTACAAACATAATAACTCTCCTTTTCCATGGCAGTTCACATGAATAGGGATCAAAAGAAATCAGGTTGCACATTCAACAGTATGATGCAGTGATTGTTTGCTACCAAACTGTCAACCAAGTGTATCTCCACATGCATCAAGACCAATATAGGCCAACATATCGAATTCATCGACTCCACATCATCTAAGTCATTATCCCCTTTTTAAATTTCATTTACTCCAAACTCATTTTCAATCTCATTTTATGAGATCCACAATTTTTATCAAATTCTCAACAAAACATTTCATCAACAATATCAAAATCAATCAAAAATCCAATTTTTAGCAAAACTAAAAAGAGGATTAGTTTGAAAGCTCAACTCTAGATCAAATTTTTTTCTCTTCCTATCACTCTTTATGTATTTGCATTTTCTATCTCAAGTTGAGTATTATAAAGAATCAGTAAAAGAAATTAATAGGACATAGACACTGGAAACTTCTCAACCAATTGACAAATCTCCACAGAAGCATCAAACATAATACAGGTAGCAAATTAAAAAAAAAAAAGTAAAAACCTGGGGAAAAAAACCAAGATAACATTAACCCTAAACTGAAGATTTCTGAAAAATAACATGTCCTATGAAGCAAATAGATACAAACATAATTAAAAAAAAAAAAAAAAGAGTACATTCTTAACTAAACATAATACAGGTAGCAGATTAAAAAAGAAAAAAAATTCTGGGGAAAAAAACAAAGATAATGTTGACCAGAAGACTGCAATAAACCTTAATCGCGATATAAACACAACAAAAAAAGGAGAAGAGGAAGTGTTACCCTCGACGAAGGAGCCGTCCGGAAGATGGTAGCAAAAATCCAAAAAAAAACCTTCGATCTACCGAAAAAACCCGGTCAATACTCAAACCAAATCACTATTATAAGCAAAACGAAAAAATTATAGGACAAAAATAATACTGAAAGAAGGAGCAATCAATAAATCGAGGGAAATTTTTTTTGGCCAAACCCTAACCGGTAACCGACCTACGAACGCAATACAGTGTGTGGAAGAGAGGAAGCATCACCTTCACTTGATTTTCTGGGTCGGAAAATAGGGAGGAAGACAGGCGATTTCGAAGAGAAAACAACTGGACTATTCGGATGAAGAACCTTGCTGGACGAACGACGATATCGCGGAGAAAAATGGCGAAGCTTCTAGTAGATAACAGATGCGGTAACGGGAAGGATGATACCGCTTCTATATTACACAGTGAAGTGAAAGCGTTATTTTGTGTGATAGTGATAAAGTCGTGTTTGTTGCTTATGAATAGTGAAATTTCAAGCAAATCTTATATATAATAGTGATATTCAATTACAACACAATCTCATCCTTATTTTATATATTTGAAATCGAAACAATATTTTTTTTAAAAAAAAAAAAACCTATTTAATGAAGAATTTAATACAAAATTAACATGCACGTGGTACAAGTGTAGAAGCCAAATGCCAAATGTTATGGTGTCGCGCGAGACCTCCGTGCTGTTAGTTGTCACACATCCCTTTCTAGTTGCTACCTCAGCTTTGGAGGGTGTATCCCCACCGGCCGTTCGCCTCACGTGGACCACCTGCCGGCGCCGCTCATTAAATTGTTAGCCACCATCTAGTTTCTGGGACAACAATTATCATTAAGTATTAACATACCGTTCTTTTATGTAATGATTATAATTTATAAATCAATTTATAAACAACACAATTTTTCAAACTATTTTTTAATTGCACACATTTTCTCTTTTCAATTTTTAACTACACACCTACCTAAAAAAACAAAATAAACAAAAAAAATCTGACTGCAAAGCCGCCGAATGCAACGTTACAATTATGGACAAAGGATTTTTTCTACGAAAACTTTTTTAAAACTTAATTAAATAAAATAAAATTGCAATGAAATTTGCATATAATTAATTTACATGCCAAATATACTATAAATCTTTTGTTTCATATAAGTGTTGGGAATTTTTTTTTCCCCACCAACATTGCTCTGATACCACTATTGAGAAAAATCAAAATTTTCACCTCAAATTAATCAAAGCAGCGAAAACACAAAATAATTGGATAAAAGAGAAAACAAAGAATTTAACGTGACTCAGCTGACTGCCGAAAATCGCAAGAGAATAACACTTTTATTTATAATGAAAGAAAGTCACTAATACAATTTCCTCATTTTCACAACTTCTCTTCACACAAAATTAGAAAGAACAACGTACGTAGTATCTCCACTCGTACCGTTTTCTTCCAATTCATCATGCACAACTTTTCCCATTCAATAATGAATTCACCACGACAATAAATTCTCAAAGTATTTTATTCATTTTCCAATTGATATTATATATATAAAAAGAAAATAATTCCAACCTAATTTGACCAATTTTTCTTTTCTCGTCAAACAAGAATTCTTTATTCCAGAATATTTTTGATAAAAAACCCAACAATAAACATTATCAAAGCTTATAATTGATTATAAATATTGAGCCTCGAAGAATGTGATATTTAAAAGTTATGAATCTTATGAAATGCATAGATAAAATTAGAATTTGGTAGATTATAATTGATTATAAGCTTTCACAAACATAGTATAAATATTGAATTGGTTTCAGATTGTAGATTTATCATTGCTTAACTTTTTTACACGAATCAAATAAACTTTTTATCTATATATTTTGTAGGGCTTACAATTTACTTTCCACATATTATCAAGACTTTTATGTTAACATAAGGGTTAAGTACACGGATACAAGATTTTGAGGACCAATTTTTTAAAGATCAGATATTTTAAAAAATATTTTAACAATATAATACATATTTTCAAAATCAGGTAAAATTTGAAAGAGAAACTCTCTCTCTCCCCCCTCTCGAAATTCCCTAGAGAGAGCGACTCTTCCTCTACATCTTTTCCCAGCCGGCTCCATCAAGATCATCTGGTCAGTTTTCGTGGGCATCTCGTCTGCCTTTGGTGCTCTATCAATTGCAGCAGCTCTAGCTATGTTTTTGGTTAAAATCTCTTCCTTCTTCCTGATACCCAATCTAAACCCCTTCATTTTTTAAATTCTGAAACAATCGATCATGCTTTTCTATGGTAGGTGGCGCAGGCTTCAAGTACTTTCTTCTCCTTTCACAATCTATGAATACAAATATATATTACATATTATTTCTAGGGGCTGAAGCCAGTGAGTAATGGTGTCGATCACTAATTAGAGTTTGTACGTGTATCAAAAATTCAAAGTCTTAGATTGTATGTATTTGCTGTGTTTCTGATGCCAATTTGGTTTTTGTATTATCATTTTTATTGATTATAAATTAGAAATAGAGAAGAGATGTGGATGGCTTTGAATTTTCATGGAAATTGAATGAGCACCCAAATTTGACAAAGGGAAAAAGCATAGCAGCTGTGGTTTTGGATGGATGGGGGTGAGGCCAATCCCAATCAATACAACTGCATTCATGTCATAGAGACACCCACTATGGATTCACTTAAAAAAGGTAATTTTGATTGTTTGGGTTATTGATTTACTTTTTAGAGTATAAATTTATTATAATTCTAATTAATGAATTTGCATAACATGACAAATTTACTAATTGCTGAAATTAATTGATACAAATTGCAATTACATTTGCAACTTAATTGTACATTACAATTTTTTTTTTGGTTAAATTAATTGAATTAGTTACACAAAGTAAATATATGATTGTGCTTGTGCGTAAGTCATCTTCATTATCAAAATTAAGTTTTGTATTAATTACAATTGTAACTTTATTAAATTTGCGGTTAATTATAATTGTAACTAATGAATTTTGTAAAACGTGATAGATTTTTGTTGAAATTAATTTAATTAGTTACATTCGCTTAAATCACATTACATTTTGTAATGAATTACATTTTACAGTTAATTACAATTGTAACTGCAGTTCAATTTTGTAATTAATTACAATTGTAACTTTATTTCAGTTTTGTAATTAATTAAAATTGTAACTTTATTTATATTTTGCAATTAATTAAAAGTGTAACTTAATTACATTCTTTAATAAATTATAATTTACAATTAATTACAACTATAACTTTCTTTCAATTTTGTGATTAATTAATTGCAACTTTATTTCAATTTTGTAATTAATTACAATTGCAACTTAATTACATCATGTAATCAATTACAGTTTACAATAATTATAATTGTAACTTTATTTGAATTTTGTAATTGAAAAACATTAGAGATTTTTTTCCCCTAAAATTAATTGAATTGGTTACATTCACCTTAATTACAATTTCAACTGCAATTTTTATTTAATTACAATTGAAACATTATTTCAGTTTTGTAATTAATTACATTTGATAAATTAATACATTATAAGAACGACTTAACGTCATTAGTAGATAGACAACTCGATTTTGGATATGTATACCATCACTAATACACATTGTTGCATTGGAGATTCTCTAAAAACTCCAAGTATTTGAAGAAGCAAATTATGCGTAATTAACCACCACTACCGCAATGTGCAATAGACACAGAACAAAAGCAAAATAAGAGCATCCATTTGCAGTATAAAAAGACCTAGAATTTTACTACAAAAGTAATAGAAAATCCAACAACAACAATTTCAATGGCTTATCATTTGTTCAATGGAACAGAAACAATAATTATAATTAGTACCAAAAATTTGCTCAAGTTAAATCCCTAGTATAGGATTTATACATTTACAGTAACCCAAAATTATCCTTGTGAAATTCTATAAAATTAGCTCCAAAACCCAAACAACAATGAAACTAAACTCACAAGGTATCTTAAATACTGAATCAGGGCCTTTTTTTGGCCATTGCCCTTTTTGTTCGATTTCTAGGGATGTGATGCCAAGGCTCTAACCGTGATATCATAGTAGTTGATCTCATCTGCATCTCTAATGCAACCATTAACTACAATACCAATCCAGCCGTTATTCTGGGCCAATTGTCCAAGATTTCCTCCTACCAGGGCACATCTAGTGCTGCTGCCACCGTCTATGACCAGGACTCGACTTTCACCTCGAGTTTCGAGAAGCTCTCAGACTAACACCTTGTCTTCAAACACCTTAAGATTAGCAATGGGATAGAGAACGCTTGACGTTGGCCATAAATCTGGAAGACTAGAAGACACGATGCAGGACACATAGATCACCATGCGGCAAAGGAATAGAGGAAGGACACTTCGAAGAGGGTTCCGATCAAGAAGACTTTCGGAGATGCAATGGTAGCCAGTAGGTTCACCACCACCGTGTCGTCCGTAATGCCGCCCTTATCTAGTCATCCTTCTTCACCACTGTCACAGCATAAGCATAAATTAGAGCATTGTATGACGCAATGTCCAGTTAGGGGATTCTGTTGAACAACTAATGAGCAATGTCAAGTTTTGATTCTTAAGCATAGAAAACAATAATGGCATTAAAAGAGACGACATTGGGATTAAGTATGAGATTAAACTCATTACCAGCAGCGGAGAGACAGTTGCATTTGGAGCGGGTGTTCTACAACTGTTGCTTGTTTTAAGTTTTTAATCACACCTGATTTCCATAATTATTACTCTAGCAACTGATTTTAAAAATTATAAATATAAAAGTATGAATGGGTGTAATTTGCCCTTAACATAACTAAAGTAGTGGGCCTGTGGCCGTGGAATGTGTACAAAATACATGAATAGCAGATTATAAAAATGATGTTTAACAAACTTACAATTAAATAAAAATATTTATTTGTGAGAAAGACTGCACTTTGTTGAATAAAAAGTGAATACTATGCTATCCATTCAAACCATATATAAAGGTGGGTCACTACAAATTAAGCTTTTTTATTATCGACTAAGACAAATAAAATTAAATCATTTTATTTATGGAAAAATAATGATATAATATCCCATGTTGACTGGTCTTAAGCTGAGGTTTTGAATCTCTTAGTTGGTACAATTGTAGCTGGTGTTAATGCTACTAATTATAGCTTTTGTTCCCTTGATGCTTATCACTTGTGGATCAAATGGATTTTGATTTTAATCAGAATCTAACCTAAAGCTTTTAATAGTGGGTGCATACAGGGCATATATAAGATTAATCAAAAGAATTGAAACACTTAATATTAAGTACTCTACTTTTCAAATTTGTACATTAGTTACGAGTTGTCAATAATATACATGGTTTTCCCATACTAGTACTGGACTTTTGATGTAGGACAGAATCGAGGCAAAATTAGATAGAAAAGGGATGTAGCTGAAATTTGCAAATTTGGAATCCGACCCCGTTTCGAGTTCATAATATGTCTATTTTGAGTACCTCGACGAGACGAATTGGACTCCCTGCCTTTGCTGTGACATAGTATGAATTTTGGGCATTCGAGATCGTTTGAAGAGCGAAAATAGTATTTTAGTATTTTAGCAAAGAGCGAAAATAGTATTTTAGTATTTTAGCGTTATTTTTGTTATTTAGTTTATCTTGAATTCTTTTTATTTTAGGTTTTACACTTTCTTAGATTATTTAGAATATATTTCTTTGTTTTATTTAGTTAATCTAGAATATGTTTTATACTTTCCTAGTTAATTTAGAACACGTTTCTTCGTTTTATGACCCTATAAATAGATGGTTAATTTATTGTTTTGATTCATTCAGATTATTAATAAAATTATTGAGATTTCTCTTATTCTTCTTGGTGGATTCCAAGTTTTATCTTTTAGGGATTTCGTTTGAAATTCCTTGTTTGCTTCCGTTCCGCTTCAACTTTAGTAGTCGATGGATCCACAATATCAACTTTAGTATTTTATCCACTTCTTGTTTCTCGTCATCTTGTTCCTTATTTTTCATGCAATAATGTATATTTAAAAGAAAACCTTATATGTAAGTGAAAATTTGGACAGAGTTTCTACTTACAGAATGAACGAAATGAAGCAGAATTAAATATGGTCGATGCAGAAGTTCAACTCTTTTTCCTTAAGATGATAATGCACCGCACATGTGTTGATAGTCTTTCGATACTTGTCTCCCAAGATACAGTGTCATGACTCTGAATAGTAGCACTCCAAATTACAAGTTCGACAAATCTACTAACGTTTTGATCTCTCTACATCGGAAAATGACTGATGAATGTAAGAAAACAATATTCAGGACTGAAATAGATATTTCAGAATAGTGCAGGAGGCAAATGAATATTATTTCCAAATAGGGAAATCAAATTGATTTTTAGAATAACTAAAATGTGAATGTGTGGGTCAATTTATAGAAATTGAAAGGTTGTGTTTAAAAGACACAACAATAAAAGAGTTGTGCTTTGAAAAGACACAACATGTTTCAAACTAACATAACCATTCAGACAGCTAGAACTGCCACTTTCTAGAAGGAAGCGCCTTGTGTCACGAATAGGAATTTTCGAGAGATTAAACATAATATAATTAAATATATTATTTTACCAAAAACTAATGAGGGTTTATTCAATGTAGATTTATAAATACTTTTAAAGATTTCAAAGGATTTGAAAAGTTTGGATATATTCAATTTAGATTTTAGAAACTCCTTAAAAATCTTGGAGTATTTAATAAAGATTTTAATGGACTTTTTAAAAGTCCATAAAAGTCATGGTGTATTAGATAAAGACTTTAAAAAGTCTTTAAAAGTCACGTGTTATTTAAAATGTCAATGACTTTTAAAGACTTTTACTATATCCTCTATGTACCAACTTTTAAACAGAAAGTACAACCACAAAATCTTTATATTTGTCTTTCATTAATCTCCAAGATTTTGAAAGACTTTAATAAAAAAAATCTTTTACATTATAATTTTGTTTCTTCTATATTTTTTTTCTTTATTTTATATTATTTTTAAAAACCTTAAACCTACGACTAAATAAATCATTGCTTTTATTCCTTTCAATTTATTAATTTTTTTTTCTTTTTAATATATTTTTTAATATTTTGACTCGCTTCTTTTTTATCATTTTCTTCAATTTTTCTATAAAAATAGATCCAATTAAAATTTTATAAGATCTTATAGAAAAATAATAATTAAATTGTATCAAAACAAATAATAATTAAGTAAAGTAATTCTAGAATTTTCTCCAGAAAGATTTGTATATTCAAAAATATTAATTAAAAGTCAATCTAAATTTATAAAAAATTGTATATTAAAAATATTTTAAAAAATTTATAAACAGAGTACAATTTTTATGTCGATATCAAACGTGATTTTATTTTTCTCTCATTTTTATCACAAATGTTTCTCTATATTAAAACTATTTATCTCTAAAATCGCATTTTTTGATTCACTTGATATATGATTATTATTAAAAATTAACTCTAAAATCTCGTTTTTTTGATTCACTTGATATATGATTATTATTAAAAATTAACATTCACCTCGACATAAGAAAATTAATCTATTAATATTCAAATTTTTCAATTAAAAAAACAAAAAGTCTACAAAAGTTTTTGAAAGTCTATAAGAGTCTTTTAAATAAAAGTCTACAAAAGTCTTTGAAAGTCTATAAAAGTCTTTTAAATAAAAGTCTGCAAAAATCTTTGAAAGTCTATACAAATCCATAAAAGTTAATAAAATCTAATGAAATCCATTAAAAAAAGTCATTAAATGTCTTTCAAAATCTACATTGAATAACCCCCCCAATACTAACTCGGGCCAATCCAAGTTCAGGCCCATTCCCAAGCCCAAGACCCACGCGAGTCGAGTCGGTCGATCAGATGGACTGCGACGACAATGCGTGCGTGTGGGTTTTGGCTCAACCTACTAACATGTAGGTCATCTCCCCTTCAAACACTATTGCTACCCCTTTGGCTACAAATAGGGGTGGGCATTAACCCATACAACTTGCTAAAATCGCTCAACCCAACTTGATCGGTTTGAGTCAATTTTTTATGAAAATCGGGTTGGGTTTGGGTTCTACAAAAAAAATTTGGTCGGGTTGGGTCGGGTTGGGTAAAAAACCCAACCCAACCCAACAAAAATTTTAAAAATATAGGACCATTTAAATTTCAAGAATCTAAAGCACATTTTAAAAGTTTGGTGAAATTCAAATATGGTTTGAACATATTTTGTTTTATTAGCAAGTATTCAATTTATTATATTTGAGCTTATTGTATTGTATATAATTGATTTGAGTTAATAGTTGATTTATGGGCTTAATTTTTTAAATTTCAAGATTTTTTGCTAATTGGACCAAAGCCCAAACCATCCAACCCGACCGAAACTTGATTGGATTGAGTTTGAACTCATGCTTGGATTGAGTTGGGTTCGGATTGGGCAAAAAATCGACTCAACACAACTCACGCCCACCCCTAGGCCCAAACCTAATTGTAAAACCTTAGTTTTATAAAGTGATTCATTTTTTTCTAACTTTCTTATGTGCAATTGGATTTTTCAGTTTCCTACCATTTTATTTTGTCTATTTATTTCAATTTCAAGTTGCTAGTTTTGGTCTTAATTTCTCATTCATCCGAAATTGTTTTTGAGAAAATAAATATGCTAATCTACTTGAGGAGTAGAACACACTTGGCCAAATAAATCTTTCCTTTGAATAGCGGGACCCACTCAATTAGTTAAAAGTTGGTCAAATAACTTTTATGAACCAATTTTTCAAGAATCCCCCACATGAATGAAAATTAACCTGATGGACTATGTAATTGTTGATAGAGAGATTGATAAAAAGTTTTTACATCGGGATATGTACCTTATGGGTTTGAACCTTCCGGCGCTTCCGTAGTAAAATACAATCAGATTTACTCGGCTAATCATTTAACGCAATGTCTTGACCGGTCAGTCGTTGGTGTAAAATAAGAGTCGGTGTAAACTAAGATAATAATACCTACACAATAACCTCCATAATATTTTTGAGTTCTCTTTTTTGTTTATTTTGGCCTTGAACAACTCTCTAATTTCATAAGTGCTTTAGATAATTCATGCCTTAGAACATTCTCATGGAAGCAGCACCACTTCACACTCATATAGGTGATCTCCTATTAAAAATGCCTACCATACTCTACTTGATTCAAAGTAAAAACTTACCCTAAAACTTTCTACAGATAGCCCTTATCTTATCATAGAAATGGGTAGGAGCTAAAATCCTAAGTGCTTGTTGAATCTTTGTAATTTAGTTATCACATTGAATTAATATCTTGGGATCTCCGGTCAGCAAGGTTGAATTATCATTACAAAAATTCTTATGTGTCTGGGTTTTAAGCACATTCTCCTCGATAAACAGATACTTGATCTCTTAGTAAGCCTTTAGTAAGTGGATATGAGATATTCTCCCTAGATTTTAAATGATATATGGAGATAACATCATTTGAGATCAACTGCTTAATTTCGTTATGTCTTCGACAAATGTGTCGAGACTTACCATTATACGTATTACTTTGTGTTCTTCCGATAGCTGACTGATCATCACAGTGTATGCTAATTTCAAGCACTAGTTTAGGCCTCATGAAATATCTTCTCAAAAGTTACGAAGTCATTTTGCTTCCTCTCCAGCTTTATCCAAAACTATGAACTCAAATTCCATCTTGAATCAAGCTATACATGTTTGTTTTGAAGACTTCCATGATACAGTCGAACCTCCAATGGTAAAGACATAACCACTAGTAGACTTCGAGTCCTTTGTATTAGATATCTAATTTACATAATTGTATCCTTCTAATACAGCTGAATATCTAGTATAATGTAATCCAACACTAGACGTGACTCGTAAATATCTAATTACCCTAACATTAGCCTTCCAATGATCATCACCCGGCTTACTCGTAAATCTACTTAGCATGTTTACTACATAAGCAATATCCAGAAGTGTACAGTTCATAATATACATCAAATCTCATTAATGACTTAAGCTCGCCTAAGCGTAAGCGAGCTTTTTAGAACTGAGGAAATACCCCATATATTTATTGTCAAAATGTTTTATTAATATTTCCTTGGTAGCTAAATTAATATTATTATTACTACTCATGATAAGCATGTTATCAACATATAGACATACAATTACATATGTGCTTGGTGTGATTTTAATATAAACATACTTGTCAAACTCGTTAATCTTAAAATAATTTGATAGCATAGTTTTGTTAAATTTTAATGCAACTGTTTTGGAGCTTGCTTTTGTTTTTACAATGACTTAACGAGTTTACACATCTTTTTCTTTTGTTCATGAGCAATGAACTCCTCGGGTTGTTCCATGTATATTTATTTTTCTAGTTCAACATTTAGGAAGGCTATTTTAACGTTCATCTAGTGGATATCTAAATTATACAATGTTTCAGTTGCATTTAACACTCTAATGGATGATATCCTTGTCAAATGTGAGTATGTATCGAAAAAATCAAGACCTTCTTTTTGTTTAAATCATTTAACTACGAATAGAACCTTGTATATATCAATTAGATCCATTGGTCTTTAATTTCCTTTTGAGAATCCATTTACAACCTAATGGTTTATTACCAGGTGGGAGATCGACCATTTTTAGGTATGATTTTGCATAATAAACTCAATTTCATTATCGACAGCCTCTTTCCACAATGACGCTTCTAGACTTGACATTGCTTCATTGAATGTCCTAAGTTCATTTTCTAATAAATAACTTAGAAAATCAGGACCAAATGATGTACTAGTTTTGGTCCTTTTACTACGTCTTAAAAGGAAAAATGTCTTCAAAGAACACACAATTCCTGGATTCAATGATGGTATTCTCATGCACATCCGAAATGTCTGACTTATGCACGAAGAATCGATATGCGCTTCTGTTATTAGCATATTCAATAAATATGCAATGAATATTCTTAGGCCATATTTTAACCTATTTTGGCTTTGGTAATTCTACCTTAGCTTGTATGAAGGTTTGTGACATTTCTATAGCTCATAAGGAGTTTCATTCCTATTTTTGTGTGACATTTTTTTAAAAATGTGGTTAAATGAGATATTGATTTTTTCAAAAGTCTTAAGGTAAATCAGAACTAATCAACATAGCTTTCATCATTTTTTTTTTTCAGATTATGGATTTTACTTTGAGAAACGTTGTTCGATTGGGGTGAGTAAGGAGTTGTAGTTTGATGAATAGTCACAGAATCAGAACAAAACTCGTCAAACGGGCAAACGGGGCTCTACGTTCTCCACCTCTATCACTACGATCAAATTTTATTCTTTTGCTTAATTGATTCTCAACATCATTTTTGTACTATTTAAAAGCATCCACCTCGTCTTTGCTTCTTAGCAAATAGACATAACAATATTTTTTGTAATCATCTACAAAAGTAATAAAATACTTTTTATCACCTCTAGTATGTACAAACTTCAAATCACATATATCACTGTGAATTAGTTCTAGAAGATTTGAGTTCCTTTCAATAGAATGAATATGTATTTTGGCTAATTTAGCCTCTACACAAATTTTGCACCAATGATTTTGATCAAATGAAATAGAAGGCAATAAATCTCAACGTACTAGTTTTCGTAAAGTATTAACATTTACATGTCATAATCTATCATGCCATAAATTAGAAGACCCAGTCAAATAAGCATAAGATTTATTTTTACTAATATCAAAATTATGAAGTACAAGCATTACATTCATTTTGAATAGCCCATTGGCTAAGTATCTCTTGCCCAGAATCATGCCATTTTTGGTGAGTATATAAACTTATCAGAATCAAATACTAGCCTAAATCCATTTTTTCTCAACAAAGCTCCATATACCAGATTCTTGCAAAAGTCCGGAACATGCAAAACATTGATGAGGGTCACTTCATTTCTCTAAGTCATCTTCAACACCACATTACTTAGACCAACAACTTCTGATGTTGTGGAGTTACCCATGAATAGTTTTCGTGCATTGGTAGTGTAAGATGAAAACATATCCTTATCAACACAAACGTGACGAGTAGCACCAGTGTCTAAAAACTATTCTCTCAAATTGTCCACTATGTTTGCTTCAAATACAACAACCAAGAGAATTAGTTCAAATGCGCTATTTGAAAATTTGTCTTCTTCGGTCATATGTACTTGCTCATTTTTGTTATGCTTTTTCTGTCGGTGGTCTTTAGCAATATGGCCTGTCTCACCACAATTGGAGCATCCTTATTTGAATTTCTTGGCTTTGCTATTTTGCTTGCCATTACCATGATGCTTCATTTTCTTGCTAGCATTTGTGGCTCTACCAAATTGACTTTAGCCACCATTTGTAGCTTTTCAGATTTCTTTACAGAGTTTCGATTGTCTTCTTTAATTCTCAATCTTACAATTCGATCTTCAAGTCCCATTTCCTTGCATTTGTGTTTCAAGTAGTTCTTGAAATCTTTTCACATGGGTGGTAATTTCTCGATAATAGTTGCAACCTGAAAGGATTTGCAGAGCTTTATTCCTCTTGCATGTATCTCGCGCAAGATAATTTGTAGCTCTTATACTAGATTTATTAAAGTTTTAGAGTCCACCATTTTGAAGTCTAGGAATTTTCCAAAAAAGAATTTCTTCAACCCGACATCTTCCGTTTTGTACTTCTTTTCCAAGGATTGCTAAAGTAGTTTAGTTGTAGTTGTCTTGCCCAAACTGTGTAAATTGTACAGTGTGTTGTCAAGGCCGTTGAGGATGTAATTTCTGCAAAGGAAGTCAATGTGACTCCATGCATCAAACGATGCTCGTACTTGAGGATTTGTTTCTTCCTTAGCAACAAAAGAAGCATCTCCACTCAAAAATTTTGCAAATTCATAGTTGAGAAATAGAACAGAATCTTCTGTAGCCATCTTTTGAAATCTACTCCTGTGAATCTGCATAATATAAATAAGCTCGAGAAGTGAATATGACATTGTGTCAATTACTTTAAATTTATACAAAGAATTTTGACAAAACTTCTATAGATAGATTAACATACAATTCTCAAATATAATGGAATCAAGATAGTAAATAAATCGCCGCATCTCTTAAAAATTATAGCTGCACATTAGATTTGAAGTTTCTCTCCCCCCCCCCCCCCGAACTAGGCATTCATGCAATATATCCATTTGGCAAAATTTTGTATAATTTTTTATTTATTTATTTAACCCCTACGTGACAATATCTCATTAGACAATTTTTATGATAAGTCAATAGCTTCTGCTAGTCAAAGATTCTCTCATATCATTTTCTACTTTTAAAAAAATTGATCAATAAAATATTGACACAGAGAAAATTTATAAGCCCTTGTTTGAGCCCCATTATTTCAAGTTAAAATTTGATTTTTGAAAATCTAATGGTTAAAAAGTGGTTTGAAAAGTAAAAAATTGTGAGTTTGACTTTTTTGAATGGTTGAGATTGATTACTGTAGAAAAAATTTGTAAAAAAAAAAGAGAAATAATGGGGCTCAAACAAGGGCAACAATATTTTTCCAAACTGATGAGAAAAGAATAATTTTATTTACGGAAAAGAATTCAAATTTCCGCAGTCTAAACTCTTGTTGGATTGCTTACATATATTGCACACGTATGTATATGGGATTTTGGCAGTGGCCAATTCCATAGTGGAAATATTATATACGTAAGCGTGTGTTTTGCTTATGGTTTGCCCACGTTCTTGAATAAAATACTTTATCCAATTATCTGTTCATTCTTATCGTTTTTCTACTTTGTGGTGTTTAATTATATTTAAAATTGGTATATTTTTAAATAGAATAAAGCAATGAACAAGGTTTGGTCTCTTATCAAATGAGTGAGTGAGGATATTAAAGATTGAATTATCTAATTAACCTAGTTCAAAAGAGTAAATAAGGATTGGTGACTGTGATTAGGTTTCCATAGATCAATCAAATTAGCTCCACCAACTAGATTTATTGCAATTCTTTACAATGCACAAAAGTGAGTGCACGGTTCTAATATTTTTACAAACACTTTCTTTGTAAAGATGAACTAAAAAAGTTGGAGAAGTTCGTTGTATCTTTTATTTATTATTTTTATTATTATTATTATTATTATTATTATTATTATTATTATTATTTTATTTATTTATTTATTTTTTTTGTGAAATGCCATACTCCTCTCACATGTCAAAAGAAACAAAAGGTTGATTTTTTCACCCTTTTTTAGCTAGAACCATATTATGAGTGTTGTTTGATACGCAATAATGATTATACACAATAATATATAAATTTATTTATTTTTTGATATTGTAAAATTATTTAATAAGTCTAACCATATATGCAATAAATATTTAATTCGCACCAATAGTATATAATTTTGAGAAATTGTGAACATAATTGTTACCATATTCTGGACAAGATAAATTTTAAAATGACAAATACAATTAATAGGTTTTCTCTATGGGGATTGGAGAGACTAAGTTCCATTTCAAAGATTAGACACACTTACTTTGATTAGCTCCTATCAGTAAGATGTTGTTCCCGAGTTACTTCAGTTGGATTTTTGACCCAAAACATTATGAAATAAAGAATTTTGGTTTGAAAATTAAAGTGGTTTAATTAGATTAAAAGTATTTTCTTTGTATGTATAATACCAATTGAAAAAGGAATAAAATATTATTGATATTATTACACAAGGAAAATAATTAAGGAATCCTAATACAATTAGAAAATTAATCTAAATTGTAATTAGGTAAGTTTTTTTTTTTTTTATAGATTTTATTATATATGGAGATGATCGCAGTTGAAGAGTAGGGAGTAGCCAAAAGATTGACGAGAGAGAGAGAGAACAAGCAAGAGAGAAAAAGGAGAGAGGGAAAAAGAAGGCACATGCCTTCGGGCATGTGCGTTGATGAGTGATGTTTTATTGTGTCGTGTTGTGTTGCGTTGCGTATCGTGGTGGAGTATACGTGGATAGAGAATGAGATTCGTCTACCATAATTTTGATGGCAATGTTGTGATGGAGTATACGCATGGGTAGATAATGATAATCGTCTACTATGGTGTTGATGGCACACGATAGAGAGTCCAAAGATACTATCAGGGTGCATGTTTTGTGTTCTCGAGATGGATTGCACACGAGCAGTAATTGAGAAGGGCAGTAATTGAGAATTGACCGTCGTGGTGAATTCATTGTCGAGGGACAAATTGTTGACGCGATGAATTAGAATAAAAGGGTACGAGTAGAGGTACTGCGTATGTTGTTCTTCTAGTTTTGTTTTGGGTATGGAGAAGTTGTGAGAATTAGAGAAAAATTGTATGAGTGAGTTTCTTTCAATATCAATAAAAGATATTCTTTTCCCGTGGTTGTCAGCGGTCTGCTGAGCCACGTTAAATTCTTGTTTTCTCTATTGTTCTCGTTATTATGTGTTTGTGTTTTTGCTGTGTGGTATGATTGGAAAATTGATTAATTATTCCCAAATTGGTATCAGAGATATGTGGATGAAAAAGTTGATTTTTCCCAACAAGTTCCCTTCGATCCACGTCTTCTAAGTCGAGCCTAAATAGGTAAATAAAGAAGCGTGCTCGAGCACACTCCAAGAAATCTTGCTTTGCATCATTCCCTCTGCATGTATATTCATTGCTTTGGAATAAGTCAGTATAAGCTTGCATATTAAAGAGATCATAACCACAACGTTTGAACAATCTAAATCCTAATCATCATATAGAGTTCAACCTACCAAACCTATATCGTGTTTGTCTAAATTTTGGTAGGAGTATTATTTATTCTTTCCAATGAATTCGAATATCAATTTTTTTTTTTTTTTTTTTTTTTTTTTTTTTGAAAATATTTGAATATCGTTTTGAACTTAGTAATAATATATGCATGTAGAACTATTAGTGTTTTACATCGATCTATGTGGCAACTAGCAACATATCGATTAAATTAGATGTTCAATTAAATATAGCTCATGTTATTGTGTTTAGTTAGACTTGTCATCTAGTGGCACGGTAATACTACTGGACTTTAATGATATTATATAGCACTAGTATTTCTCCCGTGCGATGCACGAAAGTTGCTATTCAACAATATCGATTTTGATAAGTATTTGTAAAATTTTAAAGCTTATAAATATTTTTTTCCCATATACAAAATGCATAAAAAATAATATTATATTAAAATAATTATTAAAATTTTACAAACAATAAAACTACTTCAAATTATAATAGATTCTTTGAATAATAAAAGTCAATTTATCTCTTTAAATTATAAATGATTATTATTTTTTCCACAATAAAATGAAGTTATTATTATAAAAAAAAACTGATATTGTTTTTATCGAAAATAGTAGATATTTGCATACGGTTTGGAGTTACTTCATTTTTAAAAAATAATTGATATTAAACGATTATTAAATAACAACAATAAATGTAAACACCTTTTAAATAGAAATTTTGGATGCAAAACGTGTCATTCATAATATCATTGAAAATTACTTAGTTATTACTACTTTTAATATTTTTTTTTTAAATTTTTGAACATATATACAAAAAAATCCAAATCTCAACCCAACTCACCTATAGACTTGAACTCAACTCAAGTGTGTATCTGGTAAGGAGTATCTCGGGTTAACCTACATTGACTTTACTTTCAATAATTAATTATCATTTATTTTATTTTATTTTCACGAAATTCAAATTTTAGTTAAACAAACAATTGTTAAGTATTAAAATTAACCATCCATAATAATTTCAATTTCATTTCCCATTGCAGTAAACGCGTCATCAAATGCAGTCAACGCATCGTCCATAATAGTAATGTAATTATTAACTATTTTGTATGTAAATATATTATCTTATTTTCTTAAAATCTTACAACATACATTTTAATTTAATAAGTTAAGAACGTATTAGAAAATGTAGAAAAAAAACATCATTTGACTATTTCAACATTATAAAAACAGATATAAATTTCTATTTATTATATGCTAATTAATATATTTTTCCAATAAAAAAATAAATTATATTAGTTAATAGATTTTTAACTAAAATCCTTGTTAATTTTAAGTTGTGATCAAAACTGTAACTTAAAAAATTGTCAAGAATGTATACATAATTTCTTCCAAAGCATTTTTCTTTATATATTAAAGGGATGAGAAAAACTTTATATATTCGTAATATAATATATAATTTGTGTAATATATATATTACACATTTTGCATTCACTCTTGTCAACTATCTTTATTTGTATTCACATTTATCAAACCAGTTTCATAAATTTTATATTCACACTTACCAACTATCTTCCCTTTATATATATAGTAGTATAGATATAGATTATTGTCAAGTGGCGATTCTTTAATGAATTTTTCTTTTTCCCCTTATTTTATCTCTGTTAAATTCATTAGCATTTTCTCATTCTTTTACTTAGCCTATAAAGTAAACATTGGTTTCCTAAAAGTGAAAAAGGAAGAAAAGGATCCACGTTATTACATTAATGAATATCTAAAGCATTTTGACTAATTTCATTTTTATTTTATTTAATTTTTATAATTTATCTTATCAAACACGTCACTAAACGAGTTAGATTTACATACCGACTAAGGTTTCTTTTATGGTTTAACTAGTGTTACACCCGTGTGATGCACGATCATTTGGTACTCATATATATCGAATTTATATATTAACATATGAAATTAATATTTAATTAAAAATGAGAAATAAAAGAAAAAATTAATTACAAAAATGGTACAACTACACGTATCTTAATTTTTTTACAATTTGTATGTTTATCGTTCCAGAAAATATCTTTAAATATTGTAATTTAAATTTATTTAAAGCTTAAAATGGAAAAACAAAACTACATTTAAATAGAATTTGTAATAAGTAAAACATAGATATATTTGTGATATATACTCAGAGTTTAATTAAAACGAAAAGAAAAAAAAAGATCGATGAACCCTCTTATTTCATCCTCTGTCATTTTATATTTTTCAAAAAAAAAAAAAAAAATTGTGCGATAATGATAAAGTTTTTTTTTTTTTTCTTTAGGAATTTAAAAAACATGTAATTAATTTTCAAGAGGAGAGGGCAGATCAAGAAACTTTAGGATTGAGAAAACACGGCTATTTAAATATTCCCAATTGGAGGCTAGGTTTATGCCTAAAAATTTGCATTTAATTTGATTATTTGAAATATGAATCTTGTCCAAAATGAATATTCACTAGTACAAAAACTGGAATGCGCGTCGGTTGAAGAACGAAATCCGCGTCGGTTGTAGCGGCGACTGTAGCGCCCCGAGTTCCGTATACCCGATTCACTACGTCATTTTCTGTCTAAATTTTTCGAATAATATTTTTGCGGAAGAAATAATTGAAATTCATTTTTGGCAACATTAAATAAACTGTAATGGCCGCTAAAATTGAAAACATTTATGAAACCATTTGAAATAGTAAATCGAACCATTAATATTGTAAAGAAATTGCCAATATCATAATTTCTCAAATAAATGAACTTCTCTAAATTATTCGATTGTTTGGAAAATACGGAAATCATTAACGTCAAACTTTCAACCGTTCAACGATTATTGCCACCATCATTCATCGCTCGCCACCGTCTCCGAAATCTGCAAAACTGTTAAAAGTAGGGTGAGTATTTCATGGGGGAAATACTCAGTAGACTCATCGCAAATTAATTTAATTTATAAGATGATTAAACACATAAATCCCGGCTCTTTATAAAACGGGCATTGATAGAGCTTCTTTATAAAACTGCTCTTGATAAAACTCATATTGTGCATTACAGCACGGGACATATTTTGCAAATCATAGGCTCTTTGAAATTAGCTCTTTGAAAACAGCTCTTTGAAAACCATATACTTATAAAAATATTTTAATTATGCCAAGCATAATTTCTTTTGAAAGCATAACATAAGATATAATTGAAATCCTCATAAACATAAGAAGACACAAGAACTTTACCGAACTTAGGTGGCAAGAATTCTTATGCAGTAAAATCATAATAACAGTAAGTTTTCATCATAACATAGGATAATATCGAAATCCTCATAAACATAAGAATTTTACCGAACTTAGGTGGCAAGAATTCTTATGTAGTAAGTCATAATAACAGTAAGATCATAATAACAGTAAGATCATAATAACAGTAAGTATACCAAAACATAATTCATGAAATTCATAGGGATCATTTCCATCATAACATAAGATAGGATCGAAATCCTCATAAACATACGCGACAGGAATTTTACCGAACTTAGGTGGTAAATCCTCATAAACATATGGAAAGGCAGGAATTTTACCGAACTTAGGTGGTAAATCCTCATAAACTTATGGAGACACAGAATTCTACCGAACTTAGGTGGTAAGAATTCTTATGTGCATAGCAATGATCCAAAACATATAAAACATTATCGTAAAAACATAGGGTATACTTACTTTTCATAAAAACATAAGGTATATTTACCTTTCATAAAACATACTTAATTTTCTTGAAAATTGACTTTCACAAGTCACATGACATTTATATGAAATCATAATTTAAATCAATTAATAAGTGCGAGTCTACCTCAAATCCGACGAGTGCAAAGTTGAGCGGGAATGACTTCAATTTCTTTAAATTCTCCGTACGCTTCGTCTTAGCCAATAAGTCACTTTAGTATATCGAATATATAGTTCAAAATGATAAATTATAATTTGAGGACTAAAATTGATGTTTTGAAAGTTGAGGGACTAAAATGAATACTTTTGAAAGTTCAGGGACTAAAATAGATATTTTGAAAGTTGAGGGATTAAAATGAGTACTTTTGAAACTTGGGCTTAAAATCAAATAAATTAAATCAGCAGGGGCTGAAATTAAAAGATTTTAAAGCTGAAAGGACTGAAATGAATAACTTTGAAAGCTTGGGGTTGATTTGAAACCTTTTGAAAGTTAAAATATTAAAATCAAAAATCTTATCATCAGATCGTTATTCTTTCTCTCTCAACACTCTCACTCTCTCTCTCAAAGGCGAAACAACCGAAGGCTGCGAGGGCGGAAATTTTGGTGCTATAGCCGGCGGTTCACTGGCGAAACGTCGGGGAGGGTGGCGGAAAGTGGTGGTTCAAGAGGGTCCTGGATGTGCGAAAGTTTGGTACGAGTAATGAGGTAAAAATCGCGATTTGAAGTTCGGCCTAACTGCGAAATCCGGTGGTAATTCCGACGATGAAGGTAAGTGTTTGGTTTAAGTTTATTTCTGGGTTTTGGGTTTGACGCAGTGGAAATTTGGTGTGGGTTTGGTGTGGTGGCGATGTGGGTGGTAATGAAATTGGGTTGAGTTCGTGGCTGCCGGTTATGGAGGAGGTGAAGTGTGGGATTGCAGGCAGCTATGGTGGTTCTGTTGGAAGTGTTGGAGATGATGGCTGTGGCTGTGGCTGTGGGTTCATGATTCAATTGGCGTTTGGTCTGAGTGTTGCAGTTTCAGTCGATTGAGTGAAGGTTCAGTTGATTAAGGGGAATTTGGAGAATATAGTGGATGTGTGGTTGGTGTTGAAAATGATGGATGATATAATGATGAAGGGGTGGATGTGTGAGTTGTGCCATGTGCGTTGAAGTGGAGGTGTGGTGGTGTAATCGGCTATAAAGCAAAGGGTTGTGGGGTTGGTTGGTGATTAATGATGATTTCTTTAAAGAAAAAGAGAAAGGAAGGAAGAATGATTAGGGGGGAGTTGGTTCAGTGAAAGCTATGATTTCGGCGTCAAGTTGTTTGTGGATGGGAAATGTGAGGGTAGGATCAAATAAAAGATAATTAACTAAAATTTTGACTAACTTTGATTAAGAAACGTATTTAAAACAGATATATTTTGGACTAAAAATAAATTTGAGAATAACTAAACTTTTGAGATAAAATTGAATTGCATATTTTTGGACTTAAAATAATTTAATAAGAAAATTTGGAATTTAAAATAATTTTGAAAATAATACTTTGAATAAACAATTAAAATAATATAATTTTTGAAATTCGGATTTTAATTTAAAATCGAACAAATTCGATATTTCTTGACTTGGCTAGACGAATTCGTCGCGGCGTTAACTTCAAAACAATGAGTGAAATAGTAGCGACACAATTTTCTAAATATTAAAATAATTATAAAATTGAGTAAAAATTCTGGGTCGCTATAATCTTACCTCCTTAAAATAATTTCGTCCTCGAAATTAAACTTACTTGATCTTATAATTTCTGAATACTTAATCAAAATCTCTTCTTCTTATCATCGAATATTCTCAAAATAATCAAAGAATTACCTGAATATTTTCTCTACGTAATATACCCAAACATATCAACATAATATCATCAACTTATCTTTCCAATATTTGTAACCCAAAATTCAGTAAACAAATATCTCCCAACTAAGATTCTATACTTAAATGTCACCACATTTCCTGCAAAGTATTTCTTTCACTTGTATATACGTATGAATTCTGATTCAATACGGTACTCATTTTACTTTCCACGTATCATCACACTATACCAAGATTATCATTATTAAAACAAAATATCAGTACCCATAATCCAAGAAAATATTCCAAATCTCCAATCAAATCTCCTTTATCGATAAAATTTAACAGCGCATTACTTCTTGTCTCCTCTTTTTATTAAAATAATCCTGCGCTTTCTTGCTGGTCACAACATCACGCGGATTCATTCATATCCTTGCGCTTTTAAATAGTTCATGCTGGGAAGAGGTTGAATCATCAAACAATGGATATCATCCTTTCTAACATTCGCAAGTATTATTCCAGTCTTCCTATGAATGATCTGAGAAAGATCTATAGAATAAGGTTCGAAAGATTGAGGTTGCTAATGGCTCATGATATTCCAGAAGATGTTCGCTGGTTGATAGAAGCAAAGGTTCGACTATCTGGTGAATTACCATCAACATTTCCAAAACATATGCCTGGTTTAGGCAAAAGCACGTTCGCAAAGAAACGAAGAGCAAAAAGGCTGGGTGGTTGCTACAAATGTGCTCGTTGGAATTGTGATACTCGTTGCAAATCAGTAGGATATTCTTCTACTAATCGGGATGATAAAATCGAATTCATAAAGGGTGGACTGAGTAAGGAGTCTTTGGATGATATTCGACTAACTCTTGAGACGCACCCAAGTGGTTATGTACAACGTGAACTTCTCTCCTTATACGCTCAGTTTAACGAGGACAAAAATCGTTATAGTCTCCAAAATATAATAGCAAAAGATCCTGTTTGCCAGTCTGTTTTACAAAATGAGGCTTCTGGCAGTTCAGCAATGATATAAGGTAAATCTTTTGATATGCTTTTAAAAATATATTTTTTTTCTGTTTTCTTTAACGCGTTTTGGAAATAAAAAAATATTTTCCTTTCTCGAGTTTTGATAAAGCTGGAAATAAATATATTTTCCTTTTCTCGAGTTTTGATAAAGCTGGAAATAAATCACCGAAAGGTGATATCTTTGATAAAATAGTCAAAAGTTGGCCGATTTTGTCAAAAAGTGAATCTTTACTTTTTCAGAATCAATCAAAAACAGTAAATTTTTCCGGCTTTAAATAGCCAAACATATTTCATAGTTCAGGCATCCCAAAATCACATCTTATTCGTAAGTTTTCCCTTCTTTACTATCAAAGATGGAAGCACCAAAACTTCGACAGATCAAAACTATTTGTGTATTTTGTGGATCAAAAGTAGGGAAAGGCTTCGGTTATCTAGAAGCGGCTGTAGATCTTGGAAAGAAACTGGGGGAAAAAGGTATCACTCTTGTATATGGGGGTGGTAGCAGTGGTCTAATGGGTTGTGTTTCCCAATCTGCTCTTGCAGAGAAATCAAAAGTAATCGGTGTCATACCTGTCCCTTTGGTAGATGTTGCAGGCAAAACACGAGGGCATGAAGTTCAAACCTTATCCATCCATGAACGCATAACTTGTATGCTATATGGTTCTGATGCCTTTATAGCCCTGCCCGGAGGTTTTGGTACCTTAGAAGAAATTTTTAACATTACCTCGTGGGCTCAACTAGATCTCCATACTAAGCCTATTGGGCTTCTGAATGTTAACAATTTCTTTGATGGTTTGTTAACCTTTCTTGATTATGCTGTGGAACAGGGATTCATCTCTCCATTTTCCAGAAGGCTTCTTATTTCTGCTCCTACTATTGATGAACTACTGGATAAGCTGCAGTCATATATCTCAATACAAGATCCAGCAGGAGTTAAGATAGATTGGTCGCAAGGAAGGGGAATCAAGCGAAAATGGAGTCCGGTTAATGTAAACTTAACTCTTTGAATCTTAGAATAGGTGGGGGTAGAGTACGGAGTATTCTCACTCTCGAGACACCCCTCCATTTACTAGGATTTCCTAAATGTTTAAATCTTGTGTGTACTTCAAAGATTCCAGGTGGTAGATTACGGAGTATTCTTACTCTCGAAACACACCTCTTTGAAGGTTTCTTTATTTCCTCAAAAGATCAGAGGTGGTAGGATACGGCTACTCCGGAAACACATCTCTCATTCTGAGGATCTTTCCATGTTTTTCTCTTATGCTTTCGTGTGTTTCATGTATTTCCTTTCCAGTGTGACTCTTGTGTGCTCTCCTTATGAGAAAATAATAAAATCTCTGTTATCATCTACTAAATCTCGTTTGTGATGTAAATGAACTTGCATGTCTAAACTTAATTCCTTTAGTAGATGCTTATCATATTATGCTCTTAATTCCAAATGATAAAATTCTGGATAGAGTCTCCCTTGTAATTTGGACTTATCCAAACCATAAGCATACTTCATAACTCACAATAATAAATAACTCCACATTTGATCATAACGATCTAAAAATATTGAAAACGATTCCAACACTTCAATATCATCAAAATATCCCATAATTCAATTCATAATTCCTCAACATAGAAATTTCAAATCATATTTTTCAATATCACAATATTACTTCCTTCCATACCTTAATTGGCTCAAAAGTTACTCATACTTATAAATATATGCCATAAATCATATTCCCAAAATTTATTCACAAAGCCAAACTTCATAATAAATTTCTCTTCAACATAGAGGCATAATAAATTAACTCAACATAATATCCATTACTTAATTCTCAATAAAAATCATATTATTCCCATTATGCTCAACACTCGTTTTCTTTAAAAAAAATTTCTCATAATCATACATTAAAGCATATAAGTTATGACAAAGCATAACAACATCATTGTTTTCGAAGAAATACATTCTTATTTCTCATAAATCATAAGTATCCGAAATACTCTTCATTCTTTCTCATAAATCAATAAAATGAGTATTCGAAATACTGAAATAACTTTAAACATCATAAACTTCTTTACCTCGGAGTTGGTGGAACGAATGATGGCAGTGGCAATCTTCATCAATAAAAATCTTATAATGGAAAATATTTCTTAAAATTCTTTTTGAAAATTTTACCAGTCTACAGAAACGCAGACTAGCTCTGATACCAACTTGTAGCGCCCCGAGTTCCGTATACCCGATTCACTACGTCATTTTCTGTCTAAATTTTTCGAATAATATTTTTGCGGAAGAAATAATTGAAATTCATTTTTGGCAACATTAAATAAACTGTAATGGCCGCTAAAATTGAAAACATTTATGAAACCATTTGAAATAGTAAATCGAACCATTAATATTGTAAAGAAATTGCCAATATCATAATTTCTCAAATAAATGAACTTCTCTAAATTATTCGATTGTTTGGAAAATACGGAAATCATTAACGTCAAACTTTCAACCGTTCAACGATTATTGCCACCATCATTCATCGCTCGCCACCGTCTCCGAAATCTGCAAAACTGTTAAAAGTAGGGTGAGTATTTCATGGGGGAAATACTCAGTAGACTCATCGCAAATTAATTTAATTTATAAGATGATTAAACACATAAATCCCGGCTCTTTATAAAACGGGCATTGATAGAGCTTCTTTATAAAACTGCTCTTGATAAAACTCATATTGTGCATTACAGCACGGGACATATTTTGCAAATCATAGGCTCTTTGAAATTAGCTCTTTGAAAACAGCTCTTTGAAAACCATATACTTATAAAAATATTTTAATTATGCCAAGCATAATTTCTTTTGAAAGCATAACATAAGATATAATTGAAATCCTCATAAACATAAGAAGACACAAGAACTTTACCGAACTTAGGTGGCAAGAATTCTTATGCAGTAAAATCATAATAACAGTAAGTTTTCATCATAACATAGGATAATATCGAAATCCTCATAAACATAAGAATTTTACCGAACTTAGGTGGCAAGAATTCTTATGTAGTAAGTCATAATAACAGTAAGATCATAATAACAGTAAGATCATAATAACAGTAAGATCATAATAACAGTAAGTATACCAAAACATAATTCATGAAATTCATAGGGATCATTTCCATCATAACATAAGATAGGATCGAAATCCTCATAAACATACGCGACAGGAATTTTACCGAACTTAGGTGGTAAATCCTCATAAACATATGGAAAGGCAGGAATTTTACCGAACTTAGGTGGTAAATCCTCATAAACTTATGGAGACACAGAATTCTACCGAAATTAGGTGGTAAGAATTCTTATGTGCATAGCAATGATCCAAAACATATAAAACATTATCGTAAAAACATAGGGTATACTTACTTTTCATAAAAACATAAGGTATATTTACCTTTCATAAAACATACTTAATTTTCTTGAAAATTGACTTTCACAAGTCACATGACATTTATATGAAATCATAATTTAAATCAATTAATAAGTGCGAGTCTACCTCAAATCCGACGAGTGCAAAGTTGAGCGGGAATGACTTCAATTTCTTTAAATTCTCCGTACGCTTCGTCTTAGCCAATAAGTCACTTTAGTATATCGAATATATAGTTCAAAATGATAAATTATAATTTGAGGACTAAAATTGATGTTTTGAAAGTTGAGGGACTAAAATGAATACTTTTGAAAGTTCAGGGACTAAAATAGATATTTTGAAAGTTGAGGGATTAAAATGAGTACTTTTGAAACTTGGGCTTAAAATCAAATAAATTAAATCAGCAGGGGCTGAAATTAAAAGATTTTAAAGCTGAAAGGACTGAAATGAATAACTTTGAAAGCTTGGGGTTGATTTGAAACCTTTTGAAAGTTAAAATATTAAAATCAAAAATCTTATCATCAGATCGTTATTCTTTCTCTCTCAACACTCTCACTCTCTCTCTCAAAGGCGAAACAACCGAAGGCTGCGAGGGCGGAAATTTTGGTGCTATAGCCGGCGGTTCACTGGCGAAACGTCGGGGAGGGTGGCGGAAAGTGGTGGTTCAAGAGGGTCCTGGATGTACGAAAGTTTGGTACGAGTAATGAGGTAAAAATCGCGATTTGAAGTTCGGCCTAACTGCGAAATCCGGTGGTAATTCCGACGATGAAGGTAAGTGTTTGGTTTAAGTTTATTTCTGGGTTTTGGGTTTGACGCAGTGGAAATTTGGTGTGGGTTTGGTGTGGTGGCGATGTGGGTGGTAATGAAATTGGGTTGAGTTCGTGGCTGCCGGTTATGGAGGAGGTGAAGTGTGGGATTGCAGGCAGCTATGGTGGTTCTGTTGGAAGTGTTGGAGATGATGGCTGTGGCTGTGGCTGTGGGTTCATGATTCAATTGGCGTTTGGTCTGAGTGTTGCAGTTTCAGTCGATTGAGTGAAGGTTCAGTTGATTAAGGGGAATTTGGAGAATATAGTGGATGTGTGGTTGGTGTTGAAAATGATGGATGATATAATGATGAAGGGGTGGATGTGTGAGTTGTGCCATGTGCGTTGAAGTGGAGGTGTGGTGGTGTAATCGGCTATAAAGCAAAGGGTTGTGGGGTTGGTTGGTGATTAATGATGATTTCTTTAAAGAAAAAGAGAAAGGAAGGAAGAATGATTAGGGGGGAGTTGGTTCAGTGAAAGCTATGATTTCGGCGTCAAGTTGTTTGTGGATGGGAAATGTGACGGTAGGATCAAATAAAAGATAATTAACTAAAATTTTGACTAACTTTGATTAAGAAACGTATTTAAAACAGATATATTTTGGACTAAAAATAAATTTGAGAATAACTAAACTTTTGAGATAAAATTGAATTGCATATTTTTGGACTTAAAATAATTTAATAAGAAAATTTGGAATTTAAAATAATTTTGAAAATAATACTTTGAATAAACAATTAAAATAATATAATTTTTGAAATTCGGATTTTAATTTAAAATCGAACAAATTCGATATTTCTTGACTTGGCTAGACGAATTCGTCGCGGCGTTAACTTCAAAACAATGAGTGAAATAGTAGCGACACAATTTTCTAAATATTAAAATAATTATAAAATTGAGTAAAAATTCTGGGTCGCTATAATCTTACCTCCTTAAAATAATTTCGTCCTCGAAATTAAACTTACTTGATCTTATAATTTCTGAATACTTAATCAAAATCTCTTCTTCTTATCATCGAATATTCTCAAAATAATCAAAGAATTACCTGAATATTTTCTCTACGTAATATACCCAAACATATCAACATAATATCATCAACTTATCTTTCCAATATTTGTAACCCAAAATTCAGTAAACAAATATCTCCCAACTAAGATTCTATACTTAAATGTCACCACATTTCCTGCAAAGTATTTCTTTCACTTGTATATACGTATGAATTCTGATTCAATACGGTACTCATTTTACTTTCCACGTATCATCACACTATACCAAGATTATCATTATTAAAACAAAATATCAGTACCCATAATCCAAGAAAATATTCCAAATCTCCAATCAAATCTCCTTTATCGATAAAATTTAACAGCGCATTACTTCTTGTCTCCTCTTTTTATTAAAATAATCCTGCGCTTTCTTGCTGGTCACAACATCACGCGGATTCATTCATATCCTTGCGCTTTTAAATAGTTCATGCTGGGAAGAGGTTGAATCATCAAACAATGGATATCATCCTTTCTAACATTCGCAAGTATTATTCCAGTCTTCCTATGAATGATCTGAGAAAGATCTATAGAATAAGGTTCGAAAGATTGAGGTTGCTAATGG
This sequence comes from Ligustrum vulgare, assembly GCA_963555705.1. Taxonomy (NCBI): domain Eukaryota; kingdom Viridiplantae; phylum Streptophyta; class Magnoliopsida; order Lamiales; family Oleaceae; genus Ligustrum; species Ligustrum vulgare. The sequence goes on along the minus strand of OY743169.1, from coordinate 23,031,876 downwards.
CTCATGATATTCCAGAAGATGTTCGCTGGTTGATAGAAGCAAAGGTTCGACTATCTGGTGAATTACCATCAACATTTCCAAAACATATGCCTGGTTTAGGCAAAAGCACGTTCGCAAAGAAACGAAGAGCAAAAAGGCTGGGTGGTTGCTACAAATGTGCTCGTTGGAATTGTGATACTCGTTGCAAATCAGTAGGATATTCTTCTACTAATCGGGATGATAAAATCGAATTCATAAAGGGTGGACTGAGTAAGGAGTCTTTGGATGATATTCGACTAACTCTTGAGACGCACCCAAGTGGTTATGTACAACGTGAACTTCTCTCCTTATACGCTCAGTTTAACGAGGACAAAAATCGTTATAGTCTCCAAAATATAATAGCAAAAGATCCTGTTTGCCAGTCTGTTTTACAAAATGAGGCTTCTGGCAGTTCAGCAATGATATAAGGTAAATCTTTTGATATGCTTTTAAAAATATATTTTTTTTCTGTTTTCTTTAACGCGTTTTGGAAATAAAAAAATATTTTCCTTTCTCGAGTTTTGATAAAGCTGGAAATAAATATATTTTCCTTTTCTCGAGTTTTGATAAAGCTGGAAATAAATCACCGAAAGGTGATATCTTTGATAAAATAGTCAAAAGTTGGCCGATTTTGTCAAAAAGTGAATCTTTACTTTTTCAGAATCAATCAAAAACAGTAAATTTTTCCGGCTTTAAATAGCCAAACATATTTCATAGTTCAGGCATCCCAAAATCACATCTTATTCGTAAGTTTTCCCTTCTTTACTATCAAAGATGGAAGCACCAAAACTTCGACAGATCAAAACTATTTGTGTATTTTGTGGATCAAAAGTAGGGAAAGGCTTCGGTTATCTAGAAGCGGCTGTAGATCTTGGAAAGAAACTGGGGGAAAAAGGTATCACTCTTGTATATGGGGGTGGTAGCAGTGGTCTAATGGGTTGTGTTTCCCAATCTGCTCTTGCAGAGAAATCAAAAGTAATCGGTGTCATACCTGTCCCTTTGGTAGATGTTGCAGGCAAAACACGAGGGCATGAAGTTCAAACCTTATCCATCCATGAACGCATAACTTGTATGCTATATGGTTCTGATGCCTTTATAGCCCTGCCCGGAGGTTTTGGTACCTTAGAAGAAATTTTTAACATTACCTCGTGGGCTCAACTAGATCTCCATACTAAGCCTATTGGGCTTCTGAATGTTAACAATTTCTTTGATGGTTTGTTAACCTTTCTTGATTATGCTGTGGAACAGGGATTCATCTCTCCATTTTCCAGAAGGCTTCTTATTTCTGCTCCTACTATTGATGAACTACTGGATAAGCTGCAGTCATATATCTCAATACAAGATCCAGCAGGAGTTAAGATAGATTGGTCGCAAGGAAGGGGAATCAAGCGAAAATGGAGTCCGGTTAATGTAAACTTAACTCTTTGAATCTTAGAATAGGTGGGGGTAGAGTACGGAGTATTCTCACTCTCGAGACACCCCTCCATTTACTAGGATTTCCTAAATGTTTAAATCTTGTGTGTACTTCAAAGATTCCAGGTGGTAGATTACGGAGTATTCTTACTCTCGAAACACACCTCTTTGAAGGTTTCTTTATTTCCTCAAAAGATCAGAGGTGGTAGGATACGGCTACTCCGGAAACACATCTCTCATTCTGAGGATCTTTCCATGTTTTTCTCTTATGCTTTCGTGTGTTTCATGTATTTCCTTTCCAGTGTGACTCTTGTGTGCTCTCCTTATGAGAAAATAATAAAATCTCTGTTATCATCTACTAAATCTCGTTTGTGATGTAAATGAACTTGCATGTCTAAACTTAATTCCTTTAGTAGATGCTTATCATATTATGCTCTTAATTCCAAATGATAAAATTCTGGATAGAGTCTCCCTTGTAATTTGGACTTATCCAAACCATAAGCATACTTCATAACTCACAATAATAAATAACTCCACATTTGATCACAACGATCTAAAAATATTGAAAACGATTCCAACACTTCAATATCATCAAAATATCCCATAATTCAATTCATAATTCCTCAACATAGAAATTTCAAATCATATTTTTCAATATCACAATATTACTTCCTTCCATACCTTAATTGGCTCAAAAGTTACTCATACTTATAAATATATGCCATAAATCATATTCCCAAAATTTATTCACAAAGCCAAACTTCATAATAAATTTCTCTTCAACATAGAGGCATAATAAATTAACTCAACATAATATCCATTACTTAATTCTCAATAAAAATCATATTATTCCCATTATGCTCAACACTCGTTTTCTTTAAAAAAAATTTCTCATAATCATACATTAAAGCATATAAGTTATGACAAAGCATAACAACATCATTGTTTTCGAAGAAATACATTCTTATTTCTCATAAATCATAAGTATCCGAAATACTCTTCATTCTTTCTCATAAATCAATAAAATGAGTATTCGAAATACTGAAATAACTTTAAACATCATAAACTTCTTTACCTCGGAGTTGGTGGAACGAATGATGGCAGTGGCAATCTTCATCAATAAAAATCTTATAATGGAAAATATTTCTTAAAATTCTTTTTGAAAATTTTACCAGTCTACAGAAACGCAGACTAGCTCTGATACCAACTTGTAGCGCCCCGAGTTCCGTATACCCGATTCACTACGTCATTTTCTGTCTAAATTTTTCGAATAATATTTTTGCGGAAGAAATAATTGAAATTCATTTTTGGCAACATTAAATAAACTGTAATGGCCGCTAAAATTGAAAACATTTATGAAACCATTTGAAATAGTAAATCGAACCATTAATATTGTAAAGAAATTGCCAATATCATAATTTCTCAAATAAATGAACTTCTCTAAATTATTCGATTGTTTGGAAAATACGGAAATCATTAACGTCAAACTTTCAACCGTTCAACGATTATTGCCACCATCATTCATCGCTCGCCACCGTCTCCGAAATCTGCAAAACTGTTAAAAGTAGGGTGAGTATTTCATGGGGGAAATACTCAGTAGACTCATCGCAAATTAATTTAATTTATAAGATGATTAAACACATAAATCCCGGCTCTTTATAAAACGGGCATTGATAGAGCTTCTTTATAAAACTGCTCTTGATAAAACTCATATTGTGCATTACAGCACGGGACATATTTTGCAAATCATAGGCTCTTTGAAATTAGCTCTTTGAAAACAGCTCTTTGAAAACCATATACTTATAAAAATATTTTAATTATGCCAAGCATAATTTCTTTTGAAAGCATAACATAAGATATAATTGAAATCCTCATAAACATAAGAAGACACAAGAACTTTACCGAACTTAGGTGGCAAGAATTCTTATGCAGTAAAATCATAATAACAGTAAGTTTTCATCATAACATAGGATAATATCGAAATCCTCATAAACATAAGAATTTTACCGAACTTAGGTGGCAAGAATTCTTATGTAGTAAGTCATAATAACAGTAAGATCATAATAACAGTAAGATCATAATAACAGTAAGATCATAATAACAGTAAGTATACCAAAACATAATTCATGAAATTCATAGGGATCATTTCCATCATAACATAAGATAGGATCGAAATCCTCATAAACATACGCGACAGGAATTTTACCGAACTTAGGTGGTAAATCCTCATAAACATATGGAAAGGCAGGAATTTTACCGAACTTAGGTGGTAAATCCTCATAAACTTATGGAGACACAGAATTCTACCGAACTTAGGTGGTAAGAATTCTTATGTGCATAGCAATGATCCAAAACATATAAAACATTATCGTAAAAACATAGGGTATACTTACTTTTCATAAAAACATAAGGTATATTTACCTTTCATAAAACATACTTAATTTTCTTGAAAATTGACTTTCACAAGTCACATGACATTTATATGAAATCATAATTTAAATCAATTAATAAGTGCGAGTCTACCTCAAATCCGACGAGTGCAAAGTTGAGCGGGAATGACTTCAATTTCTTTAAATTCTCCGTACGCTTCGTCTTAGCCAATAAGTCACTTTAGTATATCGAATATATAGTTCAAAATGATAAATTATAATTTGAGGACTAAAATTGATGTTTTGAAAGTTGAGGGACTAAAATGAATACTTTTGAAAGTTCAGGGACTAAAATAGATATTTTGAAAGTTGAGGGATTAAAATGAGTACTTTTGAAACTTGGGCTTAAAATCAAATAAATTAAATCAGCAGGGGCTGAAATTAAAAGATTTTAAAGCTGAAAGGACTGAAATGAATAACTTTGAAAGCTTGGGGTTGATTTGAAACCTTTTGAAAGTTAAAATATTAAAATCAAAAATCTTATCATCAGATCGTTATTCTTTCTCTCTCAACACTCTCACTCTCTCTCTCAAAGGCGAAACAACCGAAGGCTGCGAGGGCGGAAATTTTGGTGCTATAGCCGGCGGTTCACTGGCGAAACGTCGGGGAGGGTGGCGGAAAGTGGTGGTTCAAGAGGGTCCTGGATGTGCGAAAGTTTGGTACGAGTAATGAGGTAAAAATCGCGATTTGAAGTTCGGCCTAACTGCGAAATCCGGTGGTAATTCCGACGATGAAGGTAAGTGTTTGGTTTAAGTTTATTTCTGGGTTTTGGGTTTGACGCAGTGGAAATTTGGTGTGGGTTTGGTGTGGTGGCGATGTGGGTGGTAATGAAATTGGGTTGAGTTCGTGGCTGCCGGTTATGGAGGAGGTGAAGTGTGGGATTGCAGGCAGCTATGGTGGTTCTGTTGGAAGTGTTGGAGATGATGGCTGTGGCTGTGGCTGTGGGTTCATGATTCAATTGGCGTTTGGTCTGAGTGTTGCAGTTTCAGTCGATTGAGTGAAGGTTCAGTTGATTAAGGGGAATTTGGAGAATATAGTGGATGTGTGGTTGGTATTGAAAATGATGGATGATATAATGATGAAGGGGTGGATGTGTGAGTTGTGCCATGTGCGTTGAAGTGGAGGTGTGGTGGTGTAATCGGCTATAAAGCAAAGGGTTGTGGGGTTGGTTGGTGATTAATGATGATTTCTTTAAAGAAAAAGAGAAAGGAAGGAAGAATGATTAGGGGGGAGTTGGTTCAGTGAAAGCTATGATTTCGGCGTCAAGTTGTTTGTGGATGGGAAATGTGACGGTAGGATCAAATAAAAGATAATTAACTAAAATTTTGACTAACTTTGATTAAGAAACGTATTTAAAACAGATATATTTTGGACTAAAAATAAATTTGAGAATAACTAAACTTTTGAGATAAAATTGAATTGCATATTTTTGGACTTAAAATAATTTAATAAGAAAATTTGGAATTTAAAATAATTTTGAAAATAATACTTTGAATAAACAATTAAAATAATATAATTTTTGAAATTCGGATTTTAATTTAAAATCGAACAAATTCGATATTTCTTGACTTGGCTAGACGAATTCGTCGCGGCGTTAACTTCAAAACAATGAGTGAAATAGTAGCGACACAATTTTCTAAATATTAAAATAATTATAAAATTGAGTAAAAATTCTGGGTCGCTATAGCGACGCCTATGACGCAGCCGCCTAAAGTCTTGACTTTAGGCGTCGGTTTACAACCGACGCCTAAAGATCGACTTTAAGCGTCGGTTGTAGAAACCGAAGCTTAAAGTTCGAAGCTTAAAGTCGACTTTAGGCGTCGGTTGTAAGTACAAACCGATGCCAAAAGTTGATTTTTTTTTTTTTTTGCAGTAAAAATAATTCTCATTATATGATCTGCAATGACCCAAGCCACTGCACGTCGTAGCCTGCAGTCACCTAAACGTGGCCTGCAATGACCCAGGTCACTGCACGTCGTGGCCTGCAGTCACCTGGACTTGGCTTGCAATGACCCAGGCCACTGCACGTCGTGGCTTGCAGTGACCTGGACGTGGCCTGCAATGATCCAGGCCACTGCACATCGTGGCCTGCAGTCACTCGGACGTGGCCTGCAATGACCCAGACCACTGCACGTCTTGACTTGCAGTGACCTGAACGTGGCCTGCGGTGACCTGAACATGCGCATCACCAAATATATATATAAACGACATATACGTAATAAAATTAAATTAACAACAATTATACTTACAAAATTGTTAATTTAAGATACAAATTAAATATATATGTAAATGCAAGTTTGATTACGCTTCGATTTACACAAATCTATGAACGAAGTATTTTGCCCATAAGTTTTGAATCTCGATTACTTCCTCAGTTGAATAGTATTCTTTAAATGCCTACAAACAATCAAAATGAATTATTAGTTATTTTTTCATAAAATATAAAGTCATTAATTCTCATTTTCAATGACTTATACCTTTTCAAACGAAGTAAGTTGAAAGTGTTCTGTGACTATCTCATACATATTTCTCATAACGTAGTAGCCACACTCAGACCCTCCAGGTTGTTGAGGATACTGAAATATTCACATTGAAAACTAACAATATTAGTAATCAAACTAAATAAAATATAGAAATAATTCAAAAATTTGTAATAAAGTTTAAATATGTGTTTTCATACTTTTACGTTTTTCCATGTTGTATTGGATTTTGTCCTCATGCCTTCAACTGTCCAATACGTTTTGAAAGCCCTAAAATTTTAATAAGTTATATCAACAAGCTACAAAATAATAATAGGACTCAAATTTCCTACAGAAATTTTGGTAGAGTCTCTCCTATAAATTGAACTTATCCAACCTGTAGCGGGACCCTGCTATTCAAAACTATCAACTTCTCAACAATCACAACATAAATGCATCAATTTCACCACAACTCCATAATCAATTTCACCACAACTTCACAATTATTTAATGAAAAGTTTCCTAACTTACGTGTTCAATATCGGCTTGATATCCAAGTCACGCTTAGATGCAGCAGCTGAATCCAAGAAGTACACTGTATTCTTCTTAGGAGAAATAACTAGCAACATCCAGTGATCCCTACGTATTATGAACGTGTAAATACAACTTTAAATATCATATCATTCAAATTAGTTTAAAAAATAGAGAATATCAATGGTCTTACTCCTGAAAATATGGTGCTAGAATGAATTTCTTAGTTTTCATTGCCTTCATGGTGCTGGCCAAGTAATTTATAACACCAGTTGCTGAAACCGATGCAATGTGTGTCAGAGACATGAATCCAATCGATTTAATACCGTATTCCTGACACAACTCATGGAGGTACCTAAAAAATAATAATACCAATAAATAGAAATAAAATAGTAATTTAAATTGAAGTTATAATTTTTGATCAGAAGTCTTACAATGAAAACACTTGTAAGATAGATGTATCCAACCATTGCATCGTAAGCAAGTCGCTGATGTCTCCGACTGTAACAAAAAAAACCATCATCGAATGCACAATTGAATAGGCGGCATCAACGGTCACCTGGTAGAAGCCATCACCAACAGAAAATTGAAGGACCAGAGTGTGTAACATTTTACAATTATCACCCAGACGTTGCAACGTCTCATCTTCAACAATCGCAGGTCGCTGGGTAGATGACATTTCGAAACTTTTGGGTATTTTTCATTCGTTCAATTTTTTTGTCTGTTGTGGTACCTCTTCCTGCAACAAGATAATTTTTATCATCTTAAGTTGTTATACAAATTTAAAAGAAATTAATATTGATAGAAACTTTTATATAGTTAAACGTTTGGACCTCTCCTAAAATCACCAACTCCTTAGGCCATTGCAAGAAGCTTCCAATAGCTTCCCCCACGGTGGTGTGGTGTTGAGATGTCACTGGAATACAAAAAGCTTCTACATCATCGACAATGTGGTCAATGGACACCTTAGCATGATCAGGCAAAGAGGTTGATAATGCACCACCATGTCGGGTCCGGCTGGATAAACCATCCCGCTCGCCACTATTTGTTTCTCACCATTAAGACTTATGGCGAGACGAAAAGGAGTCAGCTTCTACTGTATAACATCATTGAACATATATGTTAGCAACTTCCAGTTGAAATAACATAAATAATGTAAAAAATCTAAATAACTTAACATTAAATAGCTGAAGTCCATGAAATGGATCTGGATCCACGGAGTGGCAACTGCTGCGAGTTGGTGGTCGGGGCGGTGGAGTTACGTCCACCTCGGCCTCAACATTTAAGCCCGGGCGCTGGAGGATAGCATCGTATTTAGTCTGCATACTATGGTACTCCCTCTGCATAGTATCGAATTTACTCTGCATCTTCGACATGGTCTGATGCCTGACCAGCTCGGCAATACTATCCTCCATCTCTGACCTGACCATCTCCTTAATATCTTCTACTGAGACGACCCCACATGAATGTCTAATGTAATCATCAGGCCTATCGTAAACATCCCTCGTGGTCACGTAGATTCCATACCCCCTCACCCTACCAGGGTGATCTAGCTTACCAAGGGCTTCACTTAAAATATCATGATGTTTACTTGCCACAAATGTCCCCTTCGTGGCCTGCTCAGCTTTTTCAACCTATTAACAGAAAAATGAAACGTAAATATAAGTATATATTTAAGTAAATTTGAATTTAAATTATGAAAAAATAATGATGATAAACTTACAATTTTGTCAAACACCCCCCTCTTTTCTCGTTGGGGATGTAATAACTTTCATCTCTTTCTTCTTGGATATAGCTCGAATCCAATCTAAACTTCGATCATCATTTACAATTGACGAGTTAATCATGTTGCATGAAGAACTAGAAGATAGTGGGTCACTAACTAGCCATTGTGGCTTCATCCCTGCATAACCAGCTGAGCCCATATAATGTGGATGATCGTTTCGCAATTGAGCATCCCTGGCCTTCTTACTTTTTCCCTGAAAAATGTCACATCAAGTATTTTGTTTTCAACTCAATAAATCACATGCGTACATTTAAATATATATACCTTAAATTTCTCCGTCTGGCGTTCTTTCTTGAACGACTTCCATTGCTCTTCAGTTATAAAATCATAAAGCTGCATATGAGATGTATATTTCGGGTGGTCATGTGTAATATAATCATGAACCAGCCGAGTCTTGAAATCTTCCCATCGCATCCCCGCAACTTTCAACACCCTTTTTTTGCCAAGTCATCAGGGATGTTGAACTCCCTCTGAAAGACGAATATAATATACGATGTTATAAAAAAAATTACGCAACGTTATCAATTAACCATATATGAAGTGATAGTACCTTTATTTATTCCCACATCATGTCCTTAAGGCCGGGATCAACCTTATACCAATCTCAGAAGTTTGAAGGAGATATTAATTGTTATAAACCCAATTAATTCTCGGAATTACAGACTCAATTAACTCTGCCTGACAATTGAAATGAAACCTTACATTTATAGCAAAACTAGAAATGAAAAGTCACAACAGGAATTTTGAATAATTGAACTACAGCTGGAAAATTCTTGATTGAACAGTGATTGCTCTGTCGACTACTTTCCAAAAAGTAGGAATCTTGAACAGTGATTGAATTTTGAAAGTCGTTGATTGAATAGTGACTTGTCTGAAGCTTTTCCAAAAGCTTTCCAACCACTCCACCAACTCCACCGAAAGTTTGAAAAGTTAAAATGAATTTGTCCTATTATTAAGAAAAAGATTTTCTAAATAAAGTGGACATTGATTTTTAACTTTGATTATTTTGAGTGCAATTTCTTTTGATTTTTGAACTCGAAATTCTCTGAGGTCATCAAGGAAACTGCATCCATGTAGTCATTTGATAGTTTGAATATTTTCTTGAAGAGTTTCATCAAAATCAACTCCAAAAAAATCATCTTCATTTTGATAGAAATTGTCTTCGACGTTGGAATCCGCCTCTGAACTGGTTTCTGAGGAATCTTGAACTGAAGAAGCATTCTCAGCAAGAGCAGCAATTTTCTCTGCTAAAATTGACATTTCTTCAGCGCTGGTGCATTTTACAAGAAGTGCTAATAATATACCCTTTTCGGAAAGAAAATCAGCATGTTTATCTTGAAGCTTTTTTTACGGAAGCCATTCATTTGATTTTTGATTAATCCATGACTGGACTGCCTTGTGACAACAATTTGTTTCATGAAATTTTTCTCACCATTTTATTTTGAATCTCCTAACAATCCTTTGAGGACTGAAAGAATCGTTTGAACTTTGAAGAAGAAGAAAGTCCCAACAAAGAATCCATGAGACTTTAAAATTGAAGGAAAATTGAAGGAGAAGATTCTCCTGAGGCTTAAGCAAATCTTTTGCCTCATTTTTGAAATGATTGAATCCTTGAAGAGGGAGACTGGGTAGAATACTCTCTTCAAGTCTAAAATAATTAAACCAATTTTGAAACCATTTGGGAAAATTATTTTGGCAATTTTGATGAAAAAGGATGAACCAAGAATGATTCACCGGTCTAAACAAAAAGGCATTAAACCAGGTATTTTGATAATCCAAATAATTGAAACGAGATGAGAAAGTTTCACCTTTTGCAAGGTTCATCTTTTTCTCAACCCAAGGTTGTTGTCCCCAGTCATCATATGATAAAACCTTAACAATTGAACATTTTGAAAAATCAATATTTTGAGGATTTTCTTTATTTTGAGTATGAGTAATAATGGCTGAGCCTGTTTTGAGAAGGATCTTTTCATAGAACTCACGGGTTTTTTGAATTGAAGTTGGCATGAAATGGAAATTAGGAGGAAAGATATCTGATAAACAATTGTTGATATCAGAATATTTTTCAATCCAAGAAGGTTCCATTGTAAGAACAGAAAGAAAGGGCTTTTTTTGTGAAATATTGAAAAGGATTTTTGTTGATTTCTGGAAGTTTTCCAGAACCTGTTTGAACAGCTTTTTTGTAGTTTGAAGGTCTTGGTTTTTCTGGAGTCTGAGGGCCTTTACCAAGAACTGAGAAATTGTTTGAAGTGAAAATTTGAGGTAAGTTTGAAGCAGAGGATGTTCTACTAGAATTTTGTACAAAAGTTTCGATTGAAGGGAGAGGAGTAAGAGCAGTCTTTTTGCCCTTATTCTTGTTTTTTGAGGAACTGGCCATGGAGGAAGCCATGTCTTCATGAACTTTGTTGTACCAATCAATCTTGATACCTTTTGTTTGAAAACTCTTTTGGGGTGGTTTCTTAATCACTCGAAATCTCTCTAATTGTAGCGTACCCGGTCCTCAAGGGCTGCCGGCCGTCTACTCATGGTCTTTCCACTCCCCCTGGCTCCCTCGCTGGGGCCTTCTCCAGAAGTGGATTTTTGTACTAAACCCCTAGGTAGCAGGATTCCATGAATCTTTGTACTAAACCCCTAGGTACATGGTTCGAATCCTGCGGAAGGCAAAAAATTCACTTCTGGAGAAGGCCCCAGCGAGGGAGCCAGGGGGGAGTGGAAAGACCATGAGTAGACGGCCGGCAGCCCTTGAGGACCGGGTATGCTACAAAAAAGGCGCCTTTTTTGTAACGACCCGGCTCCCTCGCTGGGGCCTTCTCCGAGCCGTACTCATGGTCTTTCCACTCCCCCCAGGATTGGGCTCCCTCAAGGGGCCTTCTCCCAATCTTACCCTGAAGTGGATTTTTGCCTCCCCAGGGATTCGAACCTTGTACCTAGGGGTTAAGTACAAACTTCATGGAATCCCTGGTACCATTAGACATTGTAATACCCCGACTAAGAAAGCTTAAAAGATATGATAGGTACTACTCATACCAACAAGGTGCACCTTCTTTTTCGGAAGTCCATCGTTAGAAACTTCAAAGTTAAGCGTGCTTGGCTTGAAGAAATTCTGGGATGGGTGACCTCCTGGGAAGTTTTCTCGAGGAGCGTGCCAGTGAGGACAAAGCATGCTAAAAAGACCCGTGTTGGTACGGTGGGGACAGTACGCCGTCATCTAACGACCGGGACAGCCCGTTAAGTGGGACCCGGGTCGTTACAAATGGTATCAGAGACAGGCCGCCAGCCGGAAATCGGGAACTAAGTGCTACGCCATAGAGCGGGAGCCACCTCTAGAATCCCAACGCCTGGCAACAAATCCTCAGATGGGTTCAGCGCGACGAGGACGTCGCGAGTCTAACAGGGGGTGATTGTAATACCCCGACTAAGAAGCTTAAAAGATATGATAGGTACTACTCATACCAACAAGGTGCACCTTCTTTTTCGGAAGTCCATCGTTAGAAACTTCAAAGTTAAGCGTGCTTGGCTTGAAGAAATTCTGGTATGGGTGACCTCCTGGGAAGTTTTCTCGAGGAGCGTGCGAGTGAGGACAAAGCATGCTAAAAAGACCCGTGTTGGTACGGTGGGGACAGTACGCCGTCATCTAACGGCCGGGACAGCCCGTTAAGTGGGACCCGGGTCGTTACACTAATTTATAGGGAAATTCTTTCGTGAAACTGTTATCCCAAAAATTATTTTGAAAACTTTGATTTTTTGAAAAGTAATTTTGAAAACAGTTTTTGTTACTAGAATAGTAAAAATACTGTTGTTTTTGAATTGATTCAAAAGGAATCTTCTGTAGGTTTCCCTTACCGATCCCACCTAATCCTATGTCTGACATAGTTGTTTTGACAGATGAAAAAGTCTTTGAAACAATAATGAAAAGGATACCAATGATGACACTTTTGACAATTTGGATGGCAAAGGTGTTTTCTGGAACCCATGACTTTTGACAATTTTGGTTTCTTTTGAGGAGTGGGAGACACAAATGATTTTCTTTTGAAAATGAATTAATAAAGAAAGATTCTTTATTAATGGATCCAAAGAAATTTTGAGAAAAGAGATCTGTCAATTTGTAGTTTTTGAAAATTGAAGATTCTTCACTTTTGAGATTTCTTAAATTAATATTATTAATTTGAGAAATTGATGCATTTTTGAGATCATGAACTTCTTTGAAAGATGGAGGATGCATGAATTTGAAAATAAAATTTTGACCGAAAAAATTGGTCTGAAGACCATTTTCGTTAGCTTGAAAAGGGTAAATTTGAACAATGAAAGGAGTACCAAGAATGACTTCTTGATCCAGATCTTTCACCAAGTAAAAAACATTTTTGAAACAAATTTTTGAGTTGCAAACATGAGCTTCTGAATGTTTATTTTGAATGTTGAGTTTTTTACCACTAGCACCATAAAGACGCTCAGTAGTTTTCTCAAAGTATTTTGTAGGTATTAATCCTTCCCGGATGCAGTTTTGATCTACTCCAGAATCAATTAAAACCCTGGTGGTAATTTGAAAGGTTTTATCAACGACAATTTTCTTTTGACAATACCACTTTTGAAGTTGAATACGATTAATAACATTAATCCGTTCTTCATCAGTTTGCAGAGGACTAAAATTATTAATGCGATCAGGAAGAGATTCTTCTTCTTCAGAAGAAGAAGAATTAGAATTATTTTGAATATTTGAAGGGGAATTCTTGAGAATGGCAACATCAAGTTTAATGTCTTTAACCTGACGTTCCAGAAAGGAAATTTGAGACTTCATTTCCTTCACTTCTGATTTCAAATCAGAACTTGAAGATTTAGAAGTAGATTCTTGATCGAATCTTTTTAGTATTTCTTTCATACTAAACAATTCATGGGTTTTTGAGGAAGAAGGAAGGAGCGAAGAGAACTTCTTCTTTAATTGAGGGTTGTCAATCCGCTCAATTACTCCTTGAATAAGTTCTTCTTCTTTTGTAAGAACATTTATGGTTTTGCAACCACAAATCTCTTTACCTTCGGAAGGATGAGAAGAGGAGGAAGAATTAGATTCATTATCAGAATCTTCTTGATGCTGATAAATTCTTTCTAATTCAGAATCATCATCAGATGATGAATTGAGTAGATTGAGAAGATCAAGTTTAATATCTTTAGCAATTTGAAGATTATTAATCTTATTCTTCATGGGACATTCGTTTGAATAATGACCAGTTTGCTAACACTTGAAACAAGTGACTTTGGTTGAATCATGAGTTTTTTTGAAAACGTTTTGGTTTTGAATGAAATTTTTGATGAAAATTCTTTTGAAAAGATTTTTGAAATTGAGGATGAGATTTTGAAGAAAATCTTTTGGAATTTTGAAGAAGGAGGGAGAAGTTTTTCAAAACCATATTGTTCACAGAATGAACCTAACTCATGCTTAGACCCAAAACTTTCAGATTTGAGTTTGGCTTTGAGTTTGATATCATTACAGAGGGCTAATCCTTCCTTATTGACGTAACTAACAAGTTCGCCATAAGTTAAGTCGCCAAAAGGAATTTAATTGTTATATTGAAGTTTGATTGAATTGCGAACTTTTCTGCAAAAAGTTTAGGAAGTCCAGATAGAAATCTTTCTTTCCAGAATTCTTGATTGCAGTCGTCGCGAAGCATGACTCTGGTAAGGAAGATGTCCTTATACAATCTAAAGTCGTGCAATTTTGGACAAGACAAATTCATCAGAATTTCTGACAATCTATCTCGAAGGAAGTTTGGAGAACCGATGAAATGTTTGATAATTGCAAAGACAAGGGTCGTCAATGTGTCAGAAACAATCTGACCATCTTCAATCTTTGTGGCATTAAAAACCTCTAACCGACTTGCGTCAGTGAGATAATTAGACCACCATCCCTTTAATTGTCCAGTGAAACCGGCAACAAGATTATTACAGGCACTCACTTCTTCAATCCTTTGTGGTATTCGGCGTTTGTGACAATTCTTTCATGACTTTATCTTTGAACCATTTTGCAAATGAACGATTATGTTCATTAGTTACCCACCTTCCAACTTTTGAAGGATTCTGCTGCCTTATGATGGACATATGCTCGTCCAAATATGGATGAACTTCAGGAAGGTGTTGTAATACAAGGAGGTGTGCTTTATATCGCAATTCAACATTGGGGACGATTGACTTGCATCCAATAGTACATTTACCTTCAAGTCTTCCATCATGCCAAGGTTTAGGAACACCAATAGTGATGAGATTCGAAGCGCGGAATAAACGCCGGAAAGTTCCGAACTCAGATTGTGGTTGGATGGATGAATCATGACCCGATATTCACGACGCGATGGCTCAAAGATGCGGAATAAAGAACCACGACTTTCGAAACGCCACAAGGATTTGCCCAATCTCCCCGATATTCACGACGCGATGGCTCGACGATGCGGAATAAAGAACCACGACTTTCGAAACGCCACAAGGATTTGCCCAATCTCCTTGATAAGTCTCTGATTTGAACGCCACAAATATTCTAGCAAACATTTGATAAGTTATGGATGAACGCCACAAGATAATCAATCTTGATAAGTTTGGATTTGTAATGTAAATCCACACATTAAACAATTGAAAAACATTCAATCTCTTTTATTTAATCATCAACGTCTTAATTTACAATGAATCAAAAAGGCGTATAAATAAGCAAAATAAACCATAATCGCTAATTTACTCAAAATAGAATTCTAACTAACCTAAAATAGCTAAAATAGGAAAAGGAAATAAAATATACAAAAATCTTGGAAAAATCTGATCCGTTAATACGTTACGGCCGTAAATACCAGGCTTACGGCCGTAAGCCCTTCTCTGGTCCAAAGTTGATACCGAAGTTACGGCCGTGAAGAATTTGTTACGGCCGTAAGTCATGTTCTGCCCAAAAATTGCGATAGCTGCGTTACGGCCGTGATTCCAACTTTTACGGCCGTAAAAGGTCAGCTGCTTAATTTTCCGGTTCTTTTCGACACTGTTTGATCTTCAAAGCTCGTCGAACCTGTTGAATTCTTGTTTTGGCTTGAATATTTATATTTTTCCGTCAAGCCTGCTATGACTCCGATTGTCGAGGGTCCGGATCACATCAAATAGTCTCAACGTTATCCAAGTAATCAGTACAAAATTCAATAGCCTCCTCAGCAGCATAACCTTCAATGATACTGCCTTCAGGTTGAAATCGATTTCTCACATATCCTTTCAATATACCCATGTATCTCTCAAATGGATACATATACCTCAAGAATATTGGACCACAGATCTCAATTTCTCTCACCAAGTGAACAAGTAAATGCACCATAACGTCAAAAAATGATGGCGGAAAATACATTTCAAATTGACATAGAGTGATAACAATATCGGCCTGCAAATCATCCAACGCCTCTGGGTCAACAACTTTGCTGCAAATTGCATTGAAGAAAAAACAAAATTTTATAATGACTTGTCTAACATGTTTTGGGAGAATACCTCGAATTGCAATTGGTAACAATTGTTGCATTAAGACATGACAATCATGAGACTTCATACCAACCAATTTTAAGTCCTTCATCGACACAAGACTTTTAATGTTTGATGAGTACCCGATGGAACCTTAATAGCGTGCAGGCACTCACAAAAACTTGTTTTCTCTTTTCTTGACAAAGTATAGCAAGCTGGATGTAAATAAGTACGTTTTCCGACTCTTGCGGTGCTAATTGATCCCGTAACCCATTTCTACCATGTCCTTCGTGACTTTAATACCATCTTTCGTCTTTCCTGAAATGTTCAACAATGTCCCAATGATACTATCACAAACATTTTTCTCCACGTGCATTACATCAAGACAATGTCTTACAGATAAGTGTTGCCAATAAGGTAGGTCCCAGAATATGGACCTCTTCTTTCAAAGACTCTTCTGAGGAGGCTTAAAAGTTTTTCCAAACGAAACATCAAAATTTTTAACTCGTTCATATGCCTCACCTCCTGTTAACGGTAAGCGAGCTGCTCGAGCTTCGATTTTTCCATTGAATGACTTTTTCTTCTTGCTATAAGGGTGGTCAGTAGGGAGGAATCTTCTATGACTCATGAAGACATTTTTCTTGCAGTTTTTCAACCAAAGATCAATCGTGTCTTCTTCACAAACAGGACATGTTTTAGGTCCTTTGTTAGTATAACTAGACAAGTTACCATAAGCTGGAAAATCATTTACGGTGCAAAATATCATAGCACCTAAGGTGAAATTCATCTGAGTATGTGCATCAAACACCGACACGCCTTCATCCCACAACAATTTTAAATCTTTAATTAGTGGAGCTAGGTAATCATCTATGTCATTCCCCGGTTGTTTAGGCCCTGATATTAACAAAGATAACATGATATACTTGCGCTTCATACATAACTAAGGAGGAAGATTGTAAATCGTCAAAAGAACCGGCCAAGTGCTATGTCGACTACTCATATTACCGTGTGGGTTCATCCCATTTGTACATAGTCCCATCCTAAGATTTCTATCTTCGCCCCCAAATTCAGGAAACACCCTATTAATGTTCCTCCATTGAGGAGAATCGGCCACGTGTCTTAGTTTTCCATCTTCTTTTCTCTGTTCGGCATGCCACCGCAAGTTCTTTGCATCCTTTGCATTGGCAAACAAACGTTTAAATCTTGGTATTACAGGTAAATATCATAACACCTTTGCCGGAGGGCTTTTCTTATCACCACAATTATCATTCACGTTCTTTCGCTTATACCGTGATGCCCCACACTTGGACATAGACGGAAATCCTTGTAATCATTTGGAAATGCATATATCCTCTCAATCTCCATACCCATCGGGTACAACAATTTCTTTGCCTTGTAGATTGAACTAGGAAGTTCGTTATCTTCCGGAAGCATCTCTCGTAACAGTTCCAATAATGTCGTGAAACTCTTATCACTCCACCTATTGCTTGCTTTCAAGTTGTACAATTTCAGTACAGCAGACAATTTAGTAAATTTATTACAACCAGAAAACAAATGCTTCTCAGAATCGTTGAACAAGCTATCTAATACGTGAGGCTTTTCAATGTATTCCCCTTGTATAGCACGCATCATTTCGTCTATCATATCATTGTCATCATTTTCCAAATCATTCTCACCAATATTGCTCAAATTATTCTCTTGCTGATCACCAACATCGTCATCTTGTTCATTTCTCAGCAACATATTCATTAACTTCCTTTGTTATATTCTTTGTCTACATTACTTGCAGAAGAGTGAAGCACTTAATTGTATCATTATCACATCTTGAAAATTTTTATTTGTTAACACCTGAACCTTAATTGGAAAACCTTTTGGAACTGTCTTTACAAGTGTCAGATAATCTATGTGCCTTGTTTTCAATTGTCAAGTACTCTATCATATTTTGAGAACGTGAACAAAAGACTTCTATTATAAATAAATGAGTAATGAAATAAAACTTTGTATCAATCTGATCAAAAGATCTCTATATGATCTTTCGCATTTATGGTATGGTATATTTCAGCATTGTTTGTGTACCTATTTTGCTTTTCCTTTCTTTTAGAACTTTCCAGATGATTGTGAGTATTGAAAAAGAAAAGGTCTCAACATGTTAATTTCTAGCATAATTCAGTTTGTTATTTATTGTGCCATCTTCATTTTCACCCTTTTTATAGTGTTTTTCCATATCTTTTCTCTTGCCAGAGCATGGATTTAATTAATTAATTAATTTATTTATTTATTTTGTTCGAGGATTGTCACCAACTTGAAACTTCATCCTATGATTGAGTAGGGATTCGAAATGTTGCTCAAGAATAATGAAGTGTGCCATAGCTGTCGAAAGCCCAGACATTGGATGAAAGACTGCGATATGAAGCGACGTTGCCCAATTTGTGACCGCGGATATGTGAGATGGCTAAGGGTGGAAGACCCTGCAAAAAAATCCAAAATGAAACTGTTTTTCAATTGTACTATCAATGGGTGTAACCTTCCTTAAACTCACGACGAATCAAATGACTCTTCACTTGATCAAAACTACGAAACTTTCTCAAATTCTTACAATCATAACAAAGACACAAAATCATTGCTTCACCTTTCTTTCTCTTGTTTTCATCCGCACATTTCATAAACTCTTCAACACCTTTTACATATTCATGTCTATTACGTCTGCCATACATCCAACCCCGATCCATATCAATGACCTATATGTGAAGATATAATTAAAAATTTTTATTAGTTTTGAGTTAATATTTTTAATGATACAACCTTAAACCAACTATATATTAATATTTGAAATCAAATACGATACTTTTTTAGGTTGGAAACTTCGTAATTTTATTAGGATGTTTATGTTCTATGTAATTATTTATTTAGTATGGTCAATTCTGTAATAGTGAAAATTACTTTAAATTATAATTTTCATTTTTTATTTACAAAATCTTACAAAAATTTCGACAGAACCTCCCCTATAAATTGGACTTAGCCAACATGTAGAAAGAATCAAAATACCACAATAAACCAAAATGTTCAACCTCGACATATTCAAAAATCAAATACAACTCCAATCAAACTTCAACATCATCAACTACTCCAAGTTTAATCTAATATCTATTCCCAATTCCTAAAAAGTCAAGCTAAGATTTCATAACTTAATATCTCATAATTTCAATTCCAATAATTAAAATATTAAAATGTATCTATCTACTAACTTAAAATAAACAATATAAATTTATCATCCAAATTTATATATATTAAAATTTAATTAACACATTTATACATATTAACATGTAATTAACAAATTTATATAAATATATTAACATATATATATATATATATATATATACTAACAAATATATACATATATACACACACACACACACTAATTAACAAAGATAGATAAATATACAAAGTTATACACACACACACACACACACACACATATCTGTAGACACATATATACACACACATGAGAATCGGGTCATACAATGTAGGAGGTGGCGGCAGTGGAGGTGTGCCGGGCGGTGGCTCGATGGTGGAGAGTGGAAGAAAGAGTGAAAAACAAAAAGGAGAGAGAGAGAGAGAGAGAGTGAGAGAGGGAGAGAGAGAGAGAGGCTCGAGAGTGAAGATATGAAATGTTCCCGAAAAATTAATAAGGAATACGCGTCGATTCTTAATAAGAACCAACACGCAAAGTCGGACCGGCCGACTTTGCGCGTCGGTTCAAGGAGAACCGACGCTATAAACCTTTCTCGCGTCTGTTTTGCTTGAACCGACGCGCAAAGTATGCCAGTTCGACTTTGCGAGTCGGTTTTTATTAAGAACCGAAGCGTATTCCAAAAAAATTACGAAAATGCCATCGTCTTTTTTTACACGTCGATTTTTTGAAAAACCGACGTGTATTCCCCCTTTTTTTTTATACTTTTTTGTACTAGTGATTAAATAGTCAATTAATATTAATTACCATTTTAAGAATATATGTTTTATACAGGAAAATGGGCAAATATCTGTTTTTGGGAAGTGCTATCTCTTTATTCTTTTGTGAACATATTTAGACATTATTTGAGCCCTCATTGTCTACAAAGTGAGTCTTATAATAGTGATTTTTTGGAGAATGTATACTTAAACCCATGCTTGATAACAGTAAATTTTTTGGAGAATGAGTTGTTAAAAAGTATGATTTTTTTTTTTTTTAATTTCTATATATATTGTTTTATTAATAGAATGTTGTTGAAAAATGATTTTAAAAAATGAAGTTTTGAATAAAGGATATCGAATAGGGACCAATTTTTTTTTTACCAAATGGCTACAACTGTAATAGGTAGGAAAAAAAATCTTCAATCACCATTTGCATAACTATTCAATTTTAATGATTATTAACGTAATCAATATTTTCAAAATGCATAAAAAATAATATTATATTAAAATAATTGTTAAAATTTCACAAACAATAAAACTACTTCAAATAATAATATATTATTTGACTAATAAAAGTCAATTTATCTATTTAAATAATAAATGATTATTAATTTTTCCACTATAAAATGAAGTTGTCCGTAAAAAAAAAAAAAATTGATATTGTTTTTATCTAAAATAGCAGATATTTGCACACAATTTAAAGTTACTTCATTTTTAAAAAATAATTGATATTAAACGATTATTAAATATTCCCAATTGGAGGCTAGGTTTATGCCTAAAAATTTGCATTTAATTTGATTATTTGAAATCCGGATCTTGTCCAAAATGAATATTAAATAGTCAATTAATATTAATTACCATTTTAGGAATATATGTTTTATGCAGGAAAATGGGTAAATACCTGTGTTCGGAAAGTGCTATCTCTTTATTCTTTTGTGAACATATTTAGACATTATTTGAGCCCTCATTGTCTACAAAGTGAGTCTTATAATAGTGATTTTTAGGATAATGTATACTTAAACCCCTGTTTGATAACAGTAAATTTTTTGGAGAATGAGTTGTTAAAAAGTATGATTTTTTTTTTTAAATTTCTATGTAGATTGTTTTATTAATAGAATGTTGTTGAAAAATGATTTTAAAAAAATGAAGTTTTGAATAAAGGATATCGAATAGGGACCAATTATTTTAACCAAATGGCTACAATTTTAATAGGTAGGAACTTAAAAAAAAAAAAATCTTCAATCACCATTTGCATAACTATTCAATTTTAATTATTATTAACGTAATCAATATTTTCAAAATGAATAAAAAATTATATTATATTATATTAAAATAATTGTTAAAATTTCATAAACAATAAAACTACTTCAAATAATAATAGATTCTTTGACTAATAAAAGTCAATTTATCTATTTAAATAATAAATGATTATTAATTTTTCCCTATAAAATGAAGTTGTTCGTAAAAATAAAAATAAAAATAAAAATAAAAAAAATTGATATTGTTTTTATCTAAAATAGCAGATATTTGCACACGATTTGAAGTTACTTCGTGTTTAAAAAATAATTGATATTAAACGATTATTAAATATTCCCAATTGGAGGCTAGGTTTACCCCCCCCCCCCAAAGAGATATAGGAGGAGGATTAAAACCCACTCCATTACTCTTGGGGGATTTGACCAAAAAATAAAAATAAATAATAATAATAATAATAAATAAACACCTTTTAAATTGAAATTTTGGGGACAAAACGTGTCATTCATAATATCGTTGAAAATTACTTAATTATTATTACTTTTAATTTTTTCTTAATTTTTTGAACATATATACAAAAAAATTCAAATCTCAACCCAACCCACCTATAGACTCGAACTCAAGTGTCAATCTGGTAAGAGATGTCTCAAATTAATTGACATTGACTTTACTTTCAATCGTTAATTATCATTTTTTTTTTTTTTTTTTATGAAATTCAAATTTTAGTTAAACGGACAATGGTTAATATATTTCGTTCAATGCCATGCTCAATGAGGTACTAGACTACCACCAGCGCTTGTTTTCTATAGAATCCATAAGTGGGAGCGATGCGAGCATGTGAAGTTAAGCCTCAAAATTGTACAGTTCTGACTTATTTTACGTTAAAAGAGCTTGTCTGGTAAAGTAAAAAATTTCAATATGATTTTTCAAACTCAATCTCAATCATCTATTTTTAATCAAGTCCACAACTTTTTGATTTTTCAAATATTTTTAAACCTCACAATCATTAAAAAAAAAAAAAAATCAAAACTACAAAAATCAAAACTTTTCACATTACCAAACATGCTACTAGTCTAGCTCGTACGATAACAATTATTGTCTGCAGTTATGTATGTAATAATGTTATTATACATGGACAATAAAAGTAACATTTTGTCAAATTATAATTCATCAATTGTTATCTAATTTCGAATCTGAATTGGTAGATTTTATGAGCTCTTTAAGTAATATATTAAAAACCCTGTTTTATTTAAAATATGCATAGTTTTTAAAATAGGACGAAAGTTAGCCCTAAAAAGAAAATCGAAAAATAGATTTTTTATGTATCGATAAGCATAAGAATATTAAAAAGTGAACGATAATTTTTTTATGCTAGTCCGAATTATTTTGACAGTTGTTATATGTTTTTGTTGATGTAAGTTTGTAGTTTTTTATAAGCTTTTTTATTTGGTACATTAAATTTTTAGTTTTGTCTAGAATGCATGTGCCGAAAATGAGATAAAAGTTGATTCATGAAAAAATTGAAAATACATTGTTAAGGGACCATTTTAAATGGTTATAACTTTTGTTATGATTGACGGTTTTATGATTCAAAAAAAATGTGGTAAAGTACTATGAGAACTTCACATTCGTATTAAGATCTCTGCATTACGACTTCATTTGAACTATTAAAGTTGACCGAACGAAGAAAAAAAAACTAAAAAAACAAAATAAGGGGCAACCACAAACGAAATGTGTATTTTGAAAAATGCAAGTTTGTAGTTTTTTATCAGCTTTTGAAATGGTAAATTAAAACTTAGTTTTGTCTAGAGTGCATATGTCGCAAATGTGATGAAAGTTGATTTGTGAAGAGAATGAAAAACACATTGTTAAGGGACCATTATAAACTATTATAATTTTTACTACGGTTGACGATTTCGTAATTCGAAAATAATTTGGTAAAGCACCGTACGAGAATTTAACATTAATAAATATAAGATCTTGTTATTAGGATTTCATCATAGCCCAGCGAGAGAGAGAGAGAGAGAGAGACTTGCTTATTTTAAAGTAAAAGTCTATTTGGTTAAAAAAAAAAAATTGTTTATAAACAGATAATGTGATATTTTCGAGCTAAAATATGTGGTTGAAAAATGATTTTGAAAAATATGTGTGAATAAAAAGTTATTTGAGAAAATATGTTTATAAAATGTTTATATAATTATTTATAAACAAATTAGCAATAGTAGAATCGTCGGCAGGCCCCTCTCTCTGCCCATCTTGGTGTTGGTTCTTCTTTTAGTAGACATACACATCTTTTAACATCGTCGTTCTATCCAAAAAGGCAAACAAGATAATCCTAAAATGCAAGCATAATTTCTATAGTGAAAGAGTAGTGTAAATCCATTAGGAATCAATCTTTCACTAGAGATAAAAGCAACGTAGGCCATCACTGAAGCCTCATATCGAATAATTACCACATCCTTGGATGATAGTGGGAAACCTTCAACATTAAGTAATAAAATCTCACATTTAATAAAGATTTAAACATTAATCAACTTATAAGAATTTATACTACTTCTTTTAATAAGATTGACAATAGAACATCAAGTCTTAATAAGATATTAAAGTCCATTAAGTTCCAACTAATAACTCGTCCGGTTAAGACTAAAAAACGAGCACACGAGTTTCAAGATAGATATTCTCAAATGAGTTACCATCTTGAAATGACGTGTTAAGGAATGTTAAGAGATAAAATCTCACATCGAATAAAAATATAAACATTGACCAACTTATAAAAAATTAAATTACTCGAGATAAACTTTTAAGATATAGAACTCAAGTCTTGATACAATCACGCTTTAAAGTTGAGATAGGCCAAAATCAATTAATATAGAGCTTGTTTGCTAAAGTCAAAATTTTTACCACAATTTTTTAAATTTAATGTCAATCATTCATTCTTAGTGAAGTCCATAATTTTTTTACTTTTTAAACACTTTTAAACTACACATCTATCAAAAACTCAAAAATAACTACAAAAATCAAAACTTTTCACATTACCAAACATGCTCACAGTACCTCAATTGTTATGTGACACCCTTTAATTTTTAAGTTTCAAGATCGTAACCATACCTAACAACGATGTTTTTTCATATCAAATGTGTACCCTGACAGCCCAGACATTAGGGATGGACAAAAATCGAACCAAATCGACAAAATCGATTGACCCAACCAACCCAAACCGATCGGTTTGGATTGGGTTTTCAGGTGGTTGGGTTGATTTGTGGGTTGAGAAATATAAATTTGTCTCGAATTGGTTTGAGTTGCGGGTTTCAGTTAAAAACCCGAATTAACCTAACCCAACCCAAACTGTTACTTTTTTAAAAAAATGTTAAAAAATGCGTTAAATAAGATGTCACAGGTTTATGTATAATTTGACATTAAAAAATGCATCTCATACTTTTTTTTTCTTTGACAGATTTCTACGTAATTGAATTTGGTAAATGGAACAAAGGCTTAGCTGCTTAGGCAATCATTAAATGCAAATTTGTGGCATATTTAGGCTATTTTTATGGATTTTAATGAGTTGTACTATGTTTAATATGAACTATGACTTTATGTTTAATTTGGACCAAGTATCTATTTGAATTTTGACAAGTTCATATTTGTAATTGTAATTTTGTAAATGTTTAAGTTTAGGTTCAGCCAATGTTAAATTTTTAATGTAGGAGTATGTGTACGGATTAATATTCATGAGGTCCATAAAAAAAAATGGAGGCCCAAATTAAAAGCCCAAACAACAATCCAAATAGACTAACATTGGTTTGGATTGGTTTGATTTTTTAAACTCTCATTGGGATGATTGAGTTCATTTTCATGTAAACCGATATTGTTGGTTTGGGTTCGACCTTCAACCCAATCCAACTCAATTCACGCCCACACCTACCATACATTACCATGGGTTGACCTCTTTTCCAAAACTCACAAATATTACTGGTATGAATAGAATACTAAGATTTCTCTTGTGCAATGCATAGAAATTACTTAAAAATATCAATTTTGATAAGTATTTATGAAATCTTAATGCTTATACATAATTAACACAAACTCAAAATGCATGAAAATAATATTATATCACAATAACTATTAAATTTTAATAAATAATATAATTATTTAAAATTATAATAGCTTCCTTGAATAGTAAGTACAAATTATATATTTATACATGACTGTTAATTTCAATAATTTTTATGAGCTATTATTAATTTCAAAGAAAATACAAGTTTAGTAGTTTATTTAATGATATATCATGTTTGATGTAATACTATGGTACAATATTAATTCTGTGGAACATCAATATATATATTTCTCACGATTTCTAAATTCTCCTCTCGAATTTAAGTTTTTTCAACTTTCATTAAAATATGTCACTCATAATAATTATAAATACGTGCTTAACTTAAACCAACGAATATTTGTATTTAACCAATAAAATTATATATTTTTACTTATAAAATCAATTAGTCAAAAATAATAATTACGTAAATCTAGCAATTATCATGGTATGACAACATGCAATGTTGGAGTTAAAAAATTATACTGAAAATCGTATATCATATAACATTTACGCAACTATTAAAATTAAGAATGATTAAGAAAATATAATTCATTATTAACCATAGTATTCACATATAATTTTTCAAAAAAAAAATAAAAATCCATAGTAATAAATTTACAAGTATAAAAATAATATTTGTATAGAAAGTTTAATTGAACAATTCTTCGCTATCCATAGTATAAAAAACATATAATTTATAAAAAAAAAAAAAAGAAGAAAAATATTACTAAATATATTATCTACATGGACATAAAGAAAGAAGATTCAGAATGCTGTAGGAAGAGGAATTGGCTGGATATGTTAAAGGCCTGATTAGGCTTGAAAGAACCAGAATGCCTTACATTAGAACCCGATAGCAGTGCTTGTTATTTCAGGAGTTGTATTGCACTTAGGTAGGGAGATTTTGTGAGTTTTGTAGGGAGTTTGTTACTCCTTGTTTCTTTGGGTTGTTTGCATTTTGTAAGGTATTAATAAGGAGTAGTACTCTTTATTAATATCATTGCGTCATCTTAGTTGGCTTTAGATTTCCGCACGTGTAACTAGGCATTCACTTGGAAGCACGGTTCACGTCCCCCTCCTTTTAGGTGTAATATTTTTTTCTTCAATAAAATAGTAGGGGCATCCTAACCCCCCAATAGAGTAGAGGTGGAGGCATAAAAACCACACCAAAGCTCCTTTGGGATTTCTTAAAATATATATATATATATATATATATATATATATATATATATATATATATATATATATATATATATATATATACATATACACATATACAATTATGTTCTCATAATTGCTTGGTGTCAGCTGCTGACGCCATTTGTAACTTTTTGTTTTTTATTTTTTTCCTTTTCTTCTTATTATTTAATTTTTTTTCTTTTTTTTTGTATTTTTTGTAATTTGATTTTCAGTGATGTTGTCATGATTATTTCTAATCTACGTAAATTCTAAAAATTCTACTTTTTAACCACGCGTTCTCCAAAAATGTTACAAATCACATATTTGAAATGACAGGTCTTAAACAAAGTTAATAATAACATGATACATTATTTAAAATAATTAGGTTTGTAATAGTAATTTTTTTAAAATGTAAGGTTAAAAGTAGACAATTCTTTTTAGTTTATGTGTATATTATTTTATTGGTGTAAAATGAGCAGAAAATATTTTTTTTTTAAAAAAAATTCGTTCTTTTGAATAATGAATACCAAGGTGAAATAGACATTGCATAAATTAGATAAATATAAGCTTCCATTTTTTAATACAATCGTTACAATTTATAAATCACTTTATAAACAATATAATTTCTCAAACTACTTTTTAACCTCACACATTTTCTCTCAATTTTTAACCACGCACATTTTCTCTCCACTTATTCAGAATATCATTTTTTCAAAACTCATTTTCTGTCACTGATAAGTGCTTTATTAACACTTATTTTGTGCACTTATAACCTTGGACTAGTGATAATTTGATCATATCTAAGTATTATTAATGCATTTTATATTTATGTTGTATATGATCATGAAGGAAGAGAAAAGAATAAAAAAGGACCAAAATGCACCTAAAACTGAAGATTGACGACCTTGGGTGCAAATAAGTTACGGACGCAACACTAAAGTTCACGGCCGTAAACTCCTTCATCGCATCAAGCAAAAAGAAGCAGAATATGACTTACGGCCGTAACCTTCAATTGTAGAAAATCACCAGAACTTGTCTTATGGCTGTAAACCCAAAGGTTACGGCCGTAATCTCGAAACAAGGAAAATCAACAGAAACTGGATTACGGCCGTAACTTGCTCATCAAGAAATTTCTTTTTCTGATTCATTCCATAATTTTGGTATGTCTTGAGCCCAACTCTAGGGCATGATTTTGTGGCTATAAAAAGGGAATTTCATGACAGAAAAAGTGTGAAAAAAATTATTGAAAGGAGAACGGCTTGCTTGGAGCTTGAAAGAGAAATCAAGCGACTCGAGAAGGTGAATCAAGAGCGGGAAATTCTGGAATTCTTCATGGATTTAAGCGGCTAAGTTCTCTATCTAGTTCAAGGGAGACGTTGTATTTAATTTCATTATGTTTCTATTTTCCAAACTAGTAATTTAGTGTTAAAATTCTATATTCTTGGTTGTTGGATTTCTACGCACTTCATTTCAATTAATACAATGATTTATGTGATTTAGGCCTATTCCATATCTTATTGTGTTGATGCATGCTAAATTGAATAATTAGATCCGTAATTGTCTTGTTGTTCAATTCATAGTAGCAATTGGGATTTTTGCAATTTCATTAGAATTCCAACCTAGGTTAATCATTACGAGCTTGTGTGATTGGTAATCTAGATCACCTAATTTCTTCTTGCGTTATTTGATTATTGTATAAAATATAAAGAGCTTATTTTAGATTGTCCAATAGCTATAGTTTGATTAGAGAGCTTGTTCTAATTAAACACAATCAAGGAAGAAAAGAGGTAGTTAGATCTTGTTAACTATTTACGGGTGATAAATCAAGAATTGAATTGAATACAAATTACTTGGAAAGTAGTAATATTTTGATAAAATACAACTAAACCTGAGAATTTGGATTTGTTAATAATTGATTTATATTCCAACCAATTTACGTGTTTACTTTATTTTTCAATTCACTTACAATATTTGAACTCAAACCCCCCATCTATTCTGATTGACATAGCACTAATTTAGTCCTCGTTCCTTGTGGGATCGACTCTTACTTCCGCTAGTACAATTAAAATTGATGATTTGTAAGTAAGATATTTAATTAAATTTCGTTGCATAACGACGCGCATCAAATTTTTGGCACCGTTGCCGGGGAACGGTTAACCAATTTAGTGTTTAATCAATTAGAATTTTATTTTTTCTGCATTTTATTTTTTTTTATTTTCACTTTATTTCAATAATTTTTCAAAAAAAAAAAATTAATTTTTTTGCTTCTTTGCTTATATGTAGGGGTGGGCGGGTTGGGTCGGTTTTTTGCCCAATCCGAACCCAACCCAACTGATGTGATCCGGAAAAGAAGCCAAGAAAAATGTTATGATTCGGGACGAATCATCTTAAAGGAAGAGGGGATGATGTGATCCGGAAAAGGTGTCAAAAATGAGAAATCAAGATACGGGCAATTCAACAATATTCTACATGGAAAAATGAACAAGTTTCGTGTTGGACTCGAGTCGAGATTCAAATCACGTCAACGGATCAGAAAATCAGAAAATTGGGCAGAAGATGCGTTACGGCCGTAACATTGTTTCTCACGGCCGTAACCTATGGATTTCACGGCCGCATCACATTCCTCACGGCCGTAAATGAAAATTGGTATTTTTGTTCAGAAGGAGATTTACGGCCGTAACATCGATCCTCACGGCCGTAACTAATATGGTGACATTTTGAACAGAGAAGGACTTACGGCCGTAAGTCCGACTTTTACGGCCGTAAGCGGTGCAAATCAGATTTTTCGGGATTTTAGTATTTTAGTTGATTTGTATTTCCTTTAATTGTTTTTAATTCTTTTTCTAATTTTGGTAATTTTGGTTATTTTGGTTATTTTAGTTAGTTTAGGTATTTTAGCCTAATTAGAATTCTATTCAGAGTCAGTTAGCGATTAGGGTTTATTTTGCCTATTTATATGCTTTTCCATTCAATGTAAAAAACAGAATATTTTTGATGAATAAAAATTATATTGAGTGTTTTCTCAACATTGTTCTGGAATTGAACAAACTTCGAACTTATCAAATATTGTGGGATATTTGTGGTGTTCAACAAATCGAATTTATCAAAGGCGTGGGCATCCTTTGTGGCGTTCAAACCATTACGGTTCTTGTTTCCGCATCGTAACGGGTCTTGGGTTTAATATACCCATGGTTCTTGCGTCGTGAGGCTCGGGTTGTAGTGTTACCGTCCGTTCCAACCTGAATTCGGAACTTTCCAAGCGTTATTCCGCGAGCTACGACGAGGACCCCCTCCCGGGTTCTCGTCATAGGGGGTCCTCGTCGTAGCTCGCGGAATAACGCTTGGAAAGTTCCGAATTCAGGTTGGAACGGACGGTAACACTACAACCCGAGCCTCACGACGCAAGAACCATGGGTATATTAAACCCAAGACCCGTTACGATGTGGAAACAAGAACCGTAATGGTTTGAACGCCACAAAGGATGCCCACGCCTTTGATAAATTCGATTTGTTGAACACCACAAATATCCCACAATATTTGATAAGTTCGAAGTTTGTTCAATTCCAGAACAATGTTGAGAAAACACTCAATATAATTTTTATTCATCAAAAATATTCTGTTTTTTACATTGAATGGAAAAGCATATAAATAGGCAAAATAAACCCTAATCGCTAACTGACTCTGAATAGAATTCTAATTAGGCTAAAATACCTAAACTAACTAAAATAACCAAAATAACCAAAATTACCAAAATTAGAAAAAGAATTAAAAACAATTAAAGGAAATACAAATCAACTGAATTACTAAAATCCCGAAAAATCTGATTTGCACCGCTTACGGCCGTAAAAGTCGGACTTACGGCCGTAAGTCCTTCTCTGTTCAAAATGTCACCATATTAGTTACGGCCGTGAGGATCGATGTTACGGCCGTAAATCTCCTTCTGAACAAAAATACCAATTTTCATTTACGGCCGTGAGGAATGTGATGCGGCCGTGAAATCCATAGGTTACGGCCGTGAGAAACAATGTTACGGCCGTAACGCATCTTCTGCCCAATTTTCTGATTTTCTGATCCGTTGACGTGATTTGAATCTCGACTCGAGTCCAACACGAAACTTGTTCATTTTTCCATGTAGAATATTGTTGAATTGCCCGTATCTTGATTTCTCATTTTTGACACCTTTTCCGGATCACATCATCCCCTCTTCCTTTAAGATGATTCGTCCCGAATCATAACATTTTTCTTGGCTTCTTTTCCGGATCACATCATCCCCTCTTCCTTTAAAATGATTCGTCCCGAATCATAAAGCTGTTCTTGGCTTGCTCACTTGGTTTAGCCTCGAACCTTCTTCGTACATGCAATGTTTGATCTTTGACGTTCTCCGAACCTGCTTGACTTCTTGTTTTGGCTTGAATTATAGTTTTTCCCGTCAAGCCCACCCTGATTCGTACCATTCCCTCCTTCTTTAGGATGATTCGTCCCGAATCATGGTGTTGTTCTTGAAAAATCAAACTGTACCTCCTGGATCAAAAGGAAAATTGTGGACTACATGACATGAATTTAATAGAAGACAATCCTCCAATTGTTGAACACGAATGTATTGAAACACGAGGTTAATTTGCCAACGTGAATTTGACTCAGACTTCCATGTGTAATCAACCTGCAAAAAAGAGTCAAATAAAATAGGGAGGGAAATGTTAGTTTCATGAGATACAAGGTATGGATCCTTGTATTCATGATGAATTATTTCCAATTCATTTTTCCCAACAACAAAATTCCGCTCTTCACCTCCTTCCTTCTTTGCAATTTCTTGCTCAACCTCTTCTATCTTTTTACTCCCAAACTCAACCAATTCTTCTAACTCCACATTCTCACGCGCAACCTCCTCTTCCAAATTTTTGGACTCTATCACCTCTTCTAATTCTTCATGCCTAACTTCCAATTTTTCCTCATCAAATATTGGAGTTTGATCACCTAACTCCACCTTTTTATCCCCTACCACAAGATTCGGTGTCTCTTCAACTATTTCTAATTCATGTTTCAAGTCTCCCTCATTTTCAACATTCATATCCTGAAACTCCAATTTTAAATCCCCTCCAATCTCACTTTCACCATGTTGTAATTTAGCTTCAGCCTCCCTTTCACTCTCCCTCTTTCTTAACTTAGCTTCTTTTCTAGCCTTCCGTTCATACATCATCCTTTCCTCATAAATTTCTGTTCGAATCTTCAAAAGCGCCCTCGCATTAATCTCTTCATCCCAATCAACTCCAATCCCAACCCTAGGTTTATGGATACGCCTATATTCC
Source organism: Ligustrum vulgare (assembly GCA_963555705.1). Lineage (NCBI taxonomy): Eukaryota > Viridiplantae > Streptophyta > Magnoliopsida > Lamiales > Oleaceae > Ligustrum > Ligustrum vulgare. Next base: position 22,999,990 of record OY743169.1, on the reverse strand, counting down.
CTTTCACGTCGTTGAGCAAGTTCGGCACTATGCATATCTACCGAGTTCTTACCCTTCCCAAACTTCGTATCTAATCTCGCATCAAGTTTCGCTTCCAATTTTGCAAATAACTCCTCAATCCGTTTTTCCATCATAACAAGCAGAGAAGATTGATGGTTATCTTTCCTAGATGATGATTTTTCGTGAAATTTGGACATTGTGGAATGGAATGGAATAATAGTTTGACACAAGGACTAATAATGAATTTTAATTTTGACTTGGGAGGTAAGGAATATCAATTAAGGAAATTCAAGAAAGTGGTTCTTGAATTTCGGAGTGAATTTTTTTTTTTTTTTTTAGAATTATGATGAATTTTCGGAATTAATAAAAATAAAAAAAATAATTTTTTTTTTTTTTTTTTAATAAAATCCGAAAATTCGACACGAACGCGACAAAACAAACGGAACTGAATTTGGATGAGAAAAGAACAAGAAAAACACTTTTGATTTTTTTGGGACTGACTCTTATGGATCAAACTGGAAAAAAATTTACTGGCAAGAAGAACAAGAAAAATTGAAAACAAAGACTCAAACAACAAAAATAGGATATGGATGATTTTTATGGGACTCGATGATAAACATAAAAATCAAACTGGATAGAAAAACACAAGAACCTGAATCCAGAGTCCAGCTCTGATACCATATGACGAGAACCCGGGAGGGGGTCCTCGTCGTAGCTCGCGGAATAACGCTTGGAAAGTTCCGAATTCAGGTTGGAACGGACGGTAACACTACAACCCGAGCCTCACGACGCAAGAACCATGGGTATATTAAACCCAAGACCCGTTACGATGCGGAAACAAGAACCGTAATGGTTTGAACGCCACAAAGGATGCCCACGCCTTTGATAAATTCGATTTGTTGAACACCACAAATATCCCACAATATTTGATAAGTTCGAAGTTTGTTCAATTCCAGAACAATGTTGAGAAAACACTCAATATAATTTTTATTCATCAAAAATATTCTGTTTTTTACATTGAATGGAAAAGCATATAAATAGGCAAAATAAACCCTAATCGCTAACTGACTCTGAATAGAATTCTAATTAGGCTAAAATACCTAAACTAACTAAAATAACCAAAATAACCAAAATTACCAAAATTAGAAAAAGAATTAAAAACAATTAAAGGAAATACAAATCAACTGAAATACTAAAATCCCGAAAAATCTGATTTGCACCGCTTACGGCCGTAAAAGTCGGACTTACGGCCGTAAGTCCTTCTCTGTTCAAAATGTCACCATATTAGTTACGGCCGTGAGGATCGATGTTACGGCCGTAAATCTCCTTCTGAACAAAAATACCAATTTTCATTTACGGCCGTGAGGAATGTGATGCGGCCGTGAAATCCATAGGTTACGGCCGTGAGAAACAATGTTACGGCCGTAACGCATCTTCTGCCCAATTTTCTGATTTTCTGATCCGTTGACGTGATTTGAATCTCGACTCGAGTCCAACACGAAACTTGTTCATTTTTCCATGTAGAATATTGTTGAATTGCCCGTATCTTGATTTCTCATTTTTGACACCTTTTCCGGATCACATCATCCCCTCTTCCTTTAAGATGATTCGTCCCGAATCATAACATTTTTCTTGGCTTCTTTTCCGGATCACATCACCAACCCAATCAAGTTTCGATCGGGTTGGGTTGGGTGGTTTGAGTTTGGTTCAATTAATTAAAAATCTTATAAAATTAAAAAATTATACCCATAAATCAACTATTAACTCAAATAAATTATGTACAATACAATAAGCTCAAATATAATAAATTGAATACTTGCTAATAAAACTAAAATATGTTCAAATCATATTTGAGTTTCATCCAAATTAAAAATGGGCTTAAGATTCTTGAAATTTAAATGGTCTTATATTTTTAAAATTTTGATTGGGTTGGGTTGGGTTTGTCACCCAACCCAACCCAAACCGATCGGGTTGGGTTGGGCGGTTTTGGCGGGTTAATGCCCACCCCTACTTATATGCATAGCTCGGTCAACTAATTTTGAACTCTTTGATCTTGACCAAAAAATTGAGAGAACCTTTCGACAGCAAAGGAGAGTAGCACAACAAATGGCAGCTAATAACATCAACAACAGAACTCTTAAACAACTGGCTACTCCCGATGTTGCTCAGCAGCCATTGTGTATTACTTTCCCAACAGTGGAAGAGGGAAAAACTTTTGAGCTTAAATATGTGCTCATCCACTTGTTGCCGACTTTTCGAGGGAATCCTGGTGAAGATCCGTAATGACACCTAAAGGAGTTTCATGTGGTCAGCGATAGTATGAGACCTACGGGCATTACCGAGGAGCAAATAAAAATGAGAGCTTTCCCATTCTCATTGAAGGATGCCGCCACAGACTGGCTTTATTGTCTACCATCTGGAACTGTCACTACCTGGAATGACATGAAGAGACTTTTCTTGGAAAAATACTTCCCCGCATCTAGAGCTGGTACCATCAGAAAGGAGATATGTGGGGTGCGCCAGAACAACAACGAAACACTGTATGAATATTGGGAGCATTTCAAGAAGCTCATCTCAAGTTGCCCCATCATCAGATTAGTGAAAAAATCTTGGTGCAGTATTTCTATGAAGGTCTAGCACTGATGGATAGAAGCATGATAGAAGCCGCAAGTGGAGGTACGCTAATGGACAAGACACCGGAACAAACACGGGCTTTAATCTCCAACATGGCTGAGAACACTGAGCAATTCAACTCAAGTAGGGATTCGCAAGTCCGCCGCGTGAACGAGATAAGTAGTTCCAATATCGAAGGTTAGTTATATGAACTAACAAATATCGTTAAGCAACTTGCTGTAGGGAACTCGAATCAAGTCAAAGCATGCGAAATCTGTTCAAATCTTGGACATCCAACGAATACCTGTCCAGTGTTGCAAGAGGAGACCAATGAGCAGGTAAATGCTGCAGGAGGTTTCCCTTTCCAAAGACAGTAGTATAACCCGTACTCCAACACATACAACCCCGGGTGGAGAGATCACCCTAACTTGAGCTATGGAAATAAAAAACCCCCAGGTTTTACTCCAAACAAGCCACAAGGACAATTCCAACATCAATGGACTTTTCAACCACAGGGGCAATATCAACAAAAACCTCAAAATTCAGGTATGTCTCTCGAAGATATGGTAAAAATGTTGGCAACTAACACGATGCAATTACAACAGGATACCAAATCAAGCATTCAAAACCTGGAAAATCAAATGAGCCAAATGACCACTGCCATAAATAGATTGGAGGCGCAATCTGGAGGGAAGTTACCATCGCAGCCCGAGGTGAATCCCAAAAACGTGAGTGCTATAACTCTCCGGGGTGGAAAGGAAGTTCCGCAAATGGAACCGGTTGCACCTGAAAAGGAGGAAGATAAAAAAGGAGTAGGAAAGAAAAACGGCACCTCGCAAAACTCTCAGGTAAAAACTGATTCCCATTTAAATGTTAAACTAACACCTCCACCTTTCCCTAGCAGGTTAGCAAGGGTAACCAAGGAAGACATTGAAAAAAAGATCTAACAAGCGGAAATTGGTGGGGAACGAGAGGGTAAGAATGGGGGAAAATGTTTCAGCACTATTTCAAAGGAAATTGCCTCCTAAGTATAAGGATCCATGTATGTTTACCATGCCATGTCAAATAGGTAACACCAAGGTAGATCACACACTGATAGACTTAGGAGCATCTATAAATGTAATGCCTAGATCTACTTACACTACATTAAACCTTACAAAAATGACTAAAACAAGTGTTATCATCCAACTAGCCGACCGCTCCAATGCATATCCAGACGGGGTAGTTGAGGATATGCTAGTGCAAGTAGGTGGGTTGGTGTTTCCAGCGGACTTTTACGTGTTAGATATGAATGATGAACACTCCCCTAACTCTACCCTTATATTGTTAGGAAGACCATTTTTGTGGACGTCCCAAACCATACTTGATGTGAGGAAAGGGGTGTTGACCCTGGAATTCAATGGGGAGGTGGTGCAATTTAATATTTACGATGCAATGAAGCATCCAAATGATATGCACGCCTACTCTATTAATGTCATTACTCCTGCAATGCAGAAAATCTTTGAGTTAAATTGTAGGAATGAGCTAGAAACAGCTATTTTGGAATTGTTAAGGCAAGATGATGACAACGAATTGGTTATGAACAAGGAACTGGAAGATGGAATCACCGCACTTAATTCGCTGGGACCCGCGCCACGTAGGTATGTTGTTAAAACAATTCAGTTAACCGACTACCCTAACAAACTGATACCTTCTATTTTGTAGGCCCCAGTGGAGGAAATGAAATCTCTGCCCGCCCATTTGAAATATGTATTTCTTGGTGATGGAGAAACGCTTCCTGTAATTGTTTTATCCAACCTCACCAAGGTGGAAGAAGATGAACTGGTTCAGGTTCTTGATAAGTGTTATATTAACGTTTATTTTATGCACCTATATCCATGAATTAGCAATAATGTGATTCTATCTAATTATTATTAACGCATTCTATATTTTATGTGGTATAGGATCATAAAGAAAGAGAAAAGAAGGAAAAAGGGTCAAAATGCACTCAAAACTGAAGATTGGGGACCTCAGGTGCAACTTTAGTTACGGCCGTAAGGTAATGAAGTCACAGTCGTAAGAGTGTTCAACGCATTAAGAAAAATCAACAGAGTGCGAGTTACAGCCGTAAATGGAAAAGTTACGGCCGTAACCTTCAATGGTGAAAAATCTGCAAAAACACATTCACGGTCGTAAAGGAAAAGTCATGGTCGTAACCTTCAATTATAAAAAATATGCAGAAACCAAGTTATGGCCGTAAAGGAAAAGTCACGGCCGTAACTTTCCAGTCAAGAATCTCCATATTTTAAATCTTTCCATAATTTTGGAATTTCTTGAGCCCAAAGTTAGGGCACGAAATTGAGGCTATAAAAAGGGAATTTCATGACAGAAAAAGGCGTGAAATAATTGTTGAAAGAGGAGGGACTTGATTGAAGGTTGGAAGAAGGATTAAGCGACTCGAGAAGGTGAATCAAGAAAGAAAATTCCAGAATTTTTCATGTCTTTAAGAGGCTAAGTTCTCCACCTAGTTCAAAGGGGACGTTGTATTTTAATTCCTTTGTTCATCATTTTTCCAAACTAGTAACGTAGTTCTAAATTCTTTACTTTGATTTGTTGGATTCTTATGCGTTTTTTATTCAATCAATGCAATTCTTTATTTGATTAAGGCCTTATCATTTAAATTGTTGTATTGAGATTTGCTATTTTGAATGATTGGATCCGTAATCGTCTTTTTGTTCAAATCATAGTAGCAAGTGGAAATTTAATATTTTCATATAGAATTCCAACTTAGGTTAATTGTCACGAGCTTGTGTGATTGATAATCTAATTCATCCTAATTCTTCTCAACCGTTATATAGTTGTTGTCTTAAATCTAAAGAGCTTATTTTAGGTTATTCAATGGATAATGTTTGATTAGAGAGCTTATTCTAATTAAATGCAACTAAGGGAGAATAGGAATAGTTAGAGCTTATTAATTATTTACGGGTGATAAATTAAAGAAGAAATTGAACTTGTGTTACTTGGGAAGTGATAACATTGCGATAGAATACAACTGAACCTGAGAACTAGGATTTGTCAATAATTGATTTATATTCTATCTAAATTATGTTTTTCTTTTATTCTCAAGTTAATTACATTATTTGAACTCAAAAACCCCCCATTTATTCTGATTGACACAGCACTAAATTAGTTCCCGTTCCTTGTGGGATCGACTCTTACTTCCGCTATTACAATTAAATCTAATAATTTGCGGGTAAGATATTTAATTAAATTTTGGTGCATAACAACGCGCATCAAATTTTTGGCGCCGTTGCCGGGGAACGGTTAACCAATTTAGTGTTTAATCAATTAGAATTTTATTTTTCTGCATTTATTTTATTTTTAGTTTATTTTCACTTTATTTATATAATTTTTCAAACAAAAAAAATGTAATAATTTTTATGCTCCTTTGCTTATATGCTTAAAACTCGGTCAACTAATTGTGAAATTTTTGATCTTGACCCAAAAATTGAGAGGACTTTTCGAAAGCAAAGGAGAGCAGCGCGACAAATGGCAGCTAACAAAAGAACTCTTAAACAACTGGCTACCCCTGATGTGGCTCAGCAGCCCTTATGCATTACATTTCCAACAGTGGAAGAAGGAAAAACTTTCGAGCTTAAATATGAGCTCATCCACTTATTACCAACTTTTCGAGGGAACCCTGGTGAAGATCCATATAGGCACCTAAAGGAGTTCCATGTGGTTTGCGACAGTATGAGGCCCATGGGCCTTACCGAGGAGCAAATAAAAATGAGAGCCTTCCCATTCTCATTGAAAGATGCCGCCACCGACTGGCTCTATTGTTTACCATCGGGAACAGTTACTACTTGGAACGACATGAAAAGACTCTTCTTGGAAAAATACTTCCCTGCATCGAGAGCTAGTACCATCAGAAAAGAGATATGTGGGGTGCGCCAGAACAACAACGAAACATTATATGAGTATTGTGAGCGTTTCAAAAACTCATCTCCAGCTGCCCCCATCATCATATTAGCGAGCAACTCTTGGTGCAGTACTTCTACGAAGGTCTAGCTCCAATGGACAGAAGCATGATAGACGCCGCAAGCGGAGGTGCGCTAATGGACAAGACACCAGAGCAAGCACGGGATTTAATCTCCAACATGGCGGAGAACACTCAGCAATTCAACTCGAGTAGGGATTCCCAAGTCCGCCGAGTGAACGAGGTAAGTAGTTCCAATATTAAAGGTCAATTATATGAACTAACGAATCTTGTTAAGCAACTTGCTGTAGGGAATTCGAAACAAGCCAAAGCATGCAGAATCTGTTCGAACTTTGGACATCCAACGGATACCTGTCCGGTATTGCAAGAAGAAGACAATGAACAAGTAAATGCTGCTGGAGGCTTCCCTTTCCAAAGGCAACAATACAACTCATATTCAAAAACGTACAACCCCTGGTGGAGAGATCACCCCAACCTGAGCTACGGAAATAACAAACCCCCAGGTTTTACTCTAAACAAGCCACAAGGACAATTCCAGCAGCAATGGACTTTCCAACCACAGGGGAAATATCAACAAAAACCTCAAAATTCAGGTACGTCTCTCGAAGATATGGTAAAGATGTTGGCAACTAACACGATGCAATTCCAATAGGATACCAAATCAAGCATTCAAAACTAGAAAAATCAAATGAGCCAAATGGCCACTGCCATAAATAGATTGGAGGCACAATCTGGAGGGAAACTACCATCGCAGCCCGAGGTGAATCCCAAAAGCGTGAGCGCCATAATTCTCCGGAGTGGAAAGGAAGTTGAGGGTCCGCAATTGGAACCTGCTGCACCTGAAATGGAGGAAGATAAAAAGGAAGGAGTCGGGAAGAGAAACGACACTTCGCAAAATCCTCAGGTAAAAAATGACTCCCATTTAAATGTTAAACTAACACCTCCACCTTTTCCTAGCAGGTTAGCAAAGATAGCAAGGAAAAGGAGATGTTGGAAATGTTCAGGAAGGTTGAAATCAATATCCCGCTATTGGAGGCCATCAAGCAAGTCCCCCGGTTTGCAAAATTTTTAAAGGATTTATGCACTAGCAAACGAAAACTGGTGGGAAACAAGAAGGTAAGAATGGGGGAAAGCGTTTCAGCCTTATTTCAAAGAAAAATCCTCCTAAGGGTAAGGATCCCGGTATGTTCACTGTGCCATGTCAAATAGGTAACACCAAGGTAAATCATGCACTAATAGACTTAGGAGCATCCATTAACGTGATGCCTAGATCCACTTACATTGCGTTAAATCTTACTAAAATGACTAAAACAGATGTTATCATCCAACTAGCTGACCGTTCCAATGCATATCCAGAAGGGTAGTTGAGGACGTTTTAGTGCAAGTAGGGGGGTTGGTGTTTCCGGCAGACTTTTACATACTAGATATGAATGATGATCACTCCCCAAACTCTACCCCTATATTGTTCTGAAGACCATTTTTGTGGACATCCCAAACCATAATTGACGTATGAAAAGGGGCATTGACCATGTAATTCAATGGGGAGGTAGTGCAATTTAACATCTATAATGCAATGAAACATCCAAATGATGTGTGTGCTGCTTACTCTATTAATGTCATTACTCCTGTAGTGCAGAGAATTTTTGAGTTAAATTGCAGGGACGAGTTAGAAACATCTATCGTGGAGTCGCTAAGGCAAGATGATGACAACGACATGGGTATAAGCACGGAATTACAGGATGGAATTACTGCACTTAATTCACTAGGACCCGTACCACGCAGGTATGCCGTCAAAACAATTCAACTGACAGACTATCCTAACAAATTGCTACCCTTTATTTTGCAGGCCCCAGTGGTGGAATTGAAATCTCTACCCGGCCATCTAAAATATGTATTTCTTGGTGATGAAGAATCGCTTCCCATAATTGTTTCATCCAACCTCACCAAGCTGGAAGAAGACAAACTGGTTCGAGTCCTTCGGGAGCACAAGGAGGCGATTGGTTGGACCATCGCGGATATCAAGGGAATCAACCCGTCAATCTGCATGCATCGGATACTGCTTGGGGAAGGAGCTCAACCATCGAGATAAGCCTAGCGGAGGCTAAATCTAGCAATGATGGACGTGGTGAAGAAAGAAATTTTAAAGCTGTTAGGAGCAGGAATGACTTACCCAATTTCAGACAGCAAGTGGATCAGTCCATTCCAAGTGGTGCCAAAGAAATTCGGGGTAACGGTGGTAGAAAACAAAGATGGAGAACTTTTACCAACTAGGGTCCAAACTGGATATCGGGTATGCATCGACTACAGGAAGGTAAACGCTGACACTCGAAAGGATCATTTTCCACTCCCCTTCATGGATCAAATGTTAGAAAAATTAGCTGGTCATTCCCATTATTGTTTTTAGATGGTTTCTCAGGATATTTTCAAATTGCTATAACTCCAGAAGATCAAGAGAAAACCACGTTTACTTGTCCATTTGGCACGTTTGCATATAGACGCATGCCCTTCGGCTTGTGTAATGCTCCTGCAACATTCCAACGTTGTATGATGAGCATTTTTTCTGAATACATAGGACAAATTATAGAGGTGTTCATGGATGATTTTAGTGTGTGGGGTGATTCATTTGATGCATGCTTGGATAATTTCTCATTAATTTTGAAACGATGCATTGACACTAACTTAGTCCTAAATTGGGAAAAATGCCATTTTATGGTAGATAAGGGAATTGTGTTAGGTCATGTAGTGTCGGAAAAGGGAATAGAAGTTGATAAGGCTAAGGTGGAGTTCATATCTGCATTACCTTACCCCGCCAATGTGTGGGATATACAATCTTTTCTTGGGCATGCAGTTTTCTATCGCAGGTTTATCAAGGACTTTTCCAAAATTGCATCACCACTGTGTAATTTGTTGCAAAATGATGTCCCATTTAAGTTCACCGAGCTGTGCAAAAAGGCCTTTGACCAACTAAAGGAGCGGCTGACTACACCCCCGATCATTCAACCACCAAACTGGGATCTTCCATTCGAAATAATGTGTGATGCCAGTGACTATGCAGTGGGAGTAGTCCTAGGGCAACGGGTTGGGAGAGCGGCCCATGTGATTTACTATGCCTCCCGAACCCTGAATCAGGCCCAATCCAACTATACCACCACTGAAAAGGAACTTCTATCTGTGGTATTTACTTTTGAAAAATTTCGTCCTTATTTATTGGGTTCTAAAGTGATTATTTTTACAGATGATGCATCATTACGACACTTGTTTGTAAAAAAGGATGCAAAGCCGAGAATCATCCGTTGGATACTTTTACTACAAGAATTTGACTTGGAGATCAAGGATAAGGCAAGGTCTGAAAATGTAGTTGCCGACCATCTTAGCCGGGTAGTGAAGCCTGAAGACGACCTTCCTCTGCGTGAAACCTTCCCAGATGAGGGCTTATTTTCTATCAAAGCAAATCCCCCATGGTATGCTGATTTGCTAAATTACACGACTTCTGAACTAATTCCTACTGATTTTTCGCAGGCGCAAAAGCATAAGATGAGAAGCGATGCTAAATATTACATTTGGGATGACCCGTACCTGTGGAAAAGAAGCCCCGACCAAATCATTAGAAGGTGCGTGCCAGAATCAGAATACCAATCAATCCTTACCTTTTGCCATTCATACGCATGCGGTGGCCATTTTGGACCTAGAAGGATGGCACAAAAAGTATTGGAAAGCGAGTTCTTTTGTCCGACCCTTTTCAAGGATGCATACATCTTTTGTAAGTCATGCGATAATTGCCAAAGAACAGGTAATTTATCCCAACGAGATCAAATGCCTCAAAACCCCATAATCGTATGTGAGATTTTTGACGTTTGGGGCATTGATTTCATGGGACCCTTTCCCCCCGTCGTTTGGTTGTAATTATATTCTTCTCGCTGTTGATTATGTTTCAAAATGGGTGGAGGCAAAGGCCACCCGTACTAATGACGCTAAGGTTGTTGCAGATTTTTGTAAAAGCTAACATTTTTAGCAGGTTTGGAATACCCCGAGCAATGATCAGTGACAGAGGGACGCACTTTTGCAACCGAACCATCGAAGCCTTGTTAAAGAAATATGGAGTGATGCACCGGGTATCCACCGCGTATCACCCCCAAACTAGCGGGCAGGCGGAAATTTCCAATAGGGAAGTGAAGTCTATTCTAGAGAAAACAGTTCGACCAGACTGGAGGGATTGGAGCATTCGACTCGATGATGCTTTATGGGCCTACCGAACTGCTTACAAGACGCCAATTGGTATGTCTCCATACCGATTGGTATTTGGAAAGCCATGCCACCTACCGGTGGAATTCGAGCATAAAGCTTATTGGGCCATCAAGCAATGTAATATGGATTGGGGAGTAGTAGGAGACCATAGGAAGCTTCAATTGCAGGAATTGGATGAAATACGGAATGATGCCTACGAGAATGCAATGATCTACAAAGATCGAACTAAAGCATTCCATGATCAACGCATTTCTTGAAAGAGCTTTTGTGAGGGCCAGAAAGTGCTACTTTTTCAATCCCGGCTAAAATTGCACCCAGGTAAGCTTCGTTCTCGTTGGGTTGGTCCTTTTGTTGTTACTAATGTATCTCCGCATGGTGCAGTCGACATTAGGAGCTTGAGAACGGATAAACAGTTCAGGGTCAATGAGCACCTTCTCAAGCCGTATTATGAGGGATTCCAAATTGAAAACTTGCAGGTGATTGCAGTGGAAAACACCTACAAGGGGCACTAATCCCGCGAGGACTCAGTCGAGCCAACGACAGTAAACAACGACGCTGCTCGGGAGGCAACCCGAGAGGGGAGTTTCTTTACCTCCTCAACTCTTTATTTTCGTATTTTCATTTTTGGTTAATCTTATTTCATTCAGTCATTTCATTCACAAAAAAAAAATTTCAGTGGCCAACTTACGGCCGTAAGACAGATATTTACGGCCGTAGCGTAATTCCAGTCAGTTTATTCAGAGACCTTCTTACGGCCGTAAGACATATATTTACGGTCGTAATTGATTCTTTACAAATTTTTTCAGATTAGGCCGTAAGACATATATTTACGGTCGTAAACCCGAAAATTTCAATTTTTATAATACGCAGCTTTTCCCACTTTACCGTATAATCACCCCCATTTGTCTCCCTCTCCTCCACTCTTCATTCTCGCCATCTCTCCATTATCACCCCCTTCATTTTGCTTACAAGAAGAAGATTTTAGGATTCACCTTCACCTCCATCCCATAATTCACTTGTTCACAAGGTTTAAGGTATGCCTTCTTCACATTGTCTTCCTCTTTTTGGCCTGGGTAAAGGCTCTATATATATGGGTGTCTCGAATTTTTTTGCCTTTCCAATGATTGTTTGTGCATTGTTGATTATGTGTTTGTGATTTGGGACATAGCCTTTCTATATATTTTTCACCAATAGCATCTCCACTACGTATGCACTCCAAGTGTTCGATAAAACGTCTAGGAGAGTTTGAAGTGTTTGTTTGCTTCCAATTTCGACTCGAATCCCTACTGTGCTAGTTTTAGTGTATTGATGTCGTGATAGGAGTTCAATGGAAGGGAAAGATTGGTGGTTGGTCTTGATGCATTCATAGGATAAATTGCATATTCCTCTTTCCTTTATATATATATATATATATATATATATATATATGTATATATATTAATGGTTAATTAGGTTATGGGCCCCAATTTTTGACTCCACATTAGCCTAAGTTGTGACTCTACATTTTTGTTTTGGTTTGTCATATTGGTTATTGTTACATGGATTTCACGGACATCGCTTGACCTTTGCATTTGTAGTGTGCCATCTAAAGAACACATGTTAGGATTCGTGTGCTTGTGCCAATTTTTTTTCTGTTGCCTAACATGGGGACTTATACGATTACTTATACACTTCCTTCCCCGACTTAGTTCCTCCCATGACTTGCTTGTGTGTACGTTATGCCTTTCACGTCAGCATTGATTTTCGAGTTTGGGCCTTTACCATCACGCACTGCTTGCTTGCGCACATTTTCTTTTCCATTACTATCCAGCTCGCCTAATCTACTCATTTCTTTTACAGGATTTTCTATGGCCCCACCGACTAAGAAATGGAAGCAAGTGTCGGGGGAATCCTCATCTGAGCCCCGCCAGGAGAAGAGTCAATCTAAGCTGTGCATTAAAGAACGGCTCTTCCTCCCAGAGGACTTTCAAGAATGGCAGAGCGCTGACACAGTCATTGCCCCTCGAGAGTTTTGGGCCCACTTCATAGAGTTCGGTTGGGTGAAATTCACGAGTGATCTTCCTTTTTGGAATCCCCCGCTGGTATTCAAATTCTACACTCAATTAAACAAAGACATTGGTGACGAGGGGTCGCTTGATTATCACCACACCAAGGTGGCAGGGAAACGAATAAAGTTTGATAATGAAGTGGTGGAACACTACTTGGGGATAAATAGCACTGGAGCCGTCCCTATGACATCAAATTCAGGTGTTTTCTTTCCAGACCAGGAAGTACTCCGTTGGGCTTTGAAGCCTGAACTCCATGACTCCCTTAATGTCATTCATCCGCACTACAAGAATCAGGATTTACAGAGGGATGCCTGGTACCTGCATCAATGGGGTAAGGGAGTCTATTCCCATCCACTAGCCTCACGACGGTGTCTATTCGCTACCTCCGAGTCTACTATGCCATCACTAGGGGAATCAAATTTGACTTGAAACATCACATCTATGATACGATCTCCACCTATGCTAGCTTGATGCCACAGAAGCGGGGCATGCCTTTCCCATGTTTGATTACCGCCTTATGCTGAGCTCAACGAGTTCCCGCTACAATGAGTGACGACACTTTGGGGCATGGAAATCGCCTCATGAAGGCAAGTTTGGAAAACTCTCGTAGGCAGATCATCGCCAAGTGGGGTCGCGGGGATGGTGATTCAGGGGAGTCCGATGATGATCAAGGAGCCGAGGAGCCCGCAGCACGGGAAGAGCCACAGCAGCCCCCTGCTCCTATCCCTTTTGAGCTGCAGATGCTGAAAATGATGCAAGCCTTCCAAACTCAGCTGAATGCCATGCAAGAAGATCAACAACTTATGCTGGAAGAGCAGAGAGCCATCCGGGAGGAGATTCGACAGTTTCAGAGACCCCGGGAAGATCAACCGCCGCATTAGACCGAGGGAGTTTCTTTTTCTTTTCCCCCTTTTATTGTTTTACTTTTCAATGAGGACATTATGTTGTCTAAGTGTGGGGGAATTGAATTGATTGTAAGCTTAATGTCTTTATTTTCTTTCTGTAATCGAATCGTTAAAATTCACCTTGAGTCAGCATCCTTTTTGCATCCTTTTTAGTTTTGTTCTCCACTTTTGTCACATATCTATGCCACTTAGGTCTTAAACTATACTTTGATAGGAAGCAGCCCACTTTTGGTTCATTTTTTTGAAAAATCATTGCATAATTGGATATAAATTGAGCACATAGAGATGATATCATCCAAAACTGCACAAATGAGTTGAAAATGAAAAGTAAAATTGTCAAATGTCTACAACCTAGTCAGCCCAACCCAGAATAGACAGATTATCCCTTTATATATAACCCTGAGCGTCCCAATTCCAATAGAAATTATTATACTTTTGTGAGTAGTCATGGTTTGAATACTTTTAACTGCTATCCTCGACCAGTGGATTTAGATTTGGAATGAAGATCAAGCAATGACCTATAACTCATAATTGGATGGGAGAAACACATGAAAACCATAATTTGTGAGCTTTTGAGCCTAAGAGTTGTTTTTAATACTTATGAGCTCGTAATTATTTGATGTGCGTTCTGCATGGTTGGGTTATACTTGGATGTGCTTTCCTGTGCAAACTGTGTAGCTTCTTAACTTAAGTGCAAATTATAGCAAAGGCAATAGGTTAAGCCAAATTTGACTTGCTAAAAGAGCTTACCTTGCTACATGGACCAATAGAAGCCCTTTGAGCCTTAGCCTTTCTTTGAATCTTTGATGCCACAATACAAGTCATGAATACCTTTTCTTTCACATTGTCTTTGTTTTGAACCCATAGAGAAGGAATTCACAAGCTTTTGTTGATTGAGGATTGTGCTATGGTCTAAGTCTAAGAAGTTGAAATGGTTATCTTGTGTTGGGCGATGGTTGTGTAATAGACTGAATTCAGGGGATTGTAATTCTATCTTGTGTCACTTGGTGACTGCATAATGATTTGAATAATGGAGAAAAAGTTGCAGTCTATATTTGAAAAAAAAAAGGAAGAAGAAGAAAAGACGAGATTCAAGTGTGAATAAAGTTGGGTAGCGGGAAACAATAAAGTTCATATTAAGAGTGAAGGAAGTAATGTCATTTTGAATTGACTTAGCTTGCAAAATTCCTTCTCGACTCAGCCTAAATATATCCTTTTTCCCTACCTGACCTGAAGCCCCGTTACAACCAAATGAAGACCTTCACTTTGCACTTGTGCTATTGTTGGCTCCGGTTATGACATTTAGGCAATCTGTGGTACTAACTTATCCATGCAGAGGGCTGAGCAAAAATTCTAACCCTTATACACTTCGTGCGAAGAGAGAAATATCTTGTGAGGGTGTTAAAACCCATTACATATACTTATGAGTGGTTTGAATTGCTTGGTCTAGGGTTCGTGCTATGAATGTGGTCAGGGATAGTGTGTTGACGGAATTCACATCATGAACAACTCAGTTTACACGACTAATTTTCTCTGGAGTTGGGCGAAACTATTTTCCTTGTAATCACTCATAAATGGTTGGGAGGTGAGTGAACATGAGAGGTGAAAGGAAATAAGCCATAACGAGCCATAATTGGGATGGGAAATAGAGGGCGTTGCATCTCTAGAACACACTAACAATTGAACATTCTTACTAAAGAAAAGTGGGTTGCAACCTCAAGTCTTTGAATTTTAATATGTTGTTTGAATCCTATTCTTTTCTTTGTAAATCTTTGTTCGAGGACGAACAATGGTTCAAGTGTGGGGGGATTTGATAAGTGTTATATAAACGTTTATTTTATACACTTATATCCTTGAATTAGCAATAATGTGATTCTATCTAAGTACTATTAATGCATTCTATATTTTATGTGGTATAAGATCATAAAGAAAGAGAAAAGAAGGAAAAAGGGCCAAAATGCACTCAAAACTGAAGATTGGGGACCTCAGGTGCAAATTTAGTTACGGCCATAAGGTAATGAAGTCACGGCCGTAAGAGTGTTCAACGCATTAAGAAAAATCAACAGAATGTGAGTTATGGCGGTAAATGGAAAAGTTACGGCCGTAACCTTCAATGGTGAAAAATCTGCAGAAATACATTCACGACCATAAAGGAAAAGTCACGGCTGTAACCTTCAATTATAAAAAATATGCAAAAACCAAGTTACGGTCGTAAAGGAAAAGTCACGGCCGTAACTTTTCAGTCAAGAATTTCCATATTTTAAATCTTTCCATAATTTTGGGATTTCTTGAGCCCAAAGCTAGGGCACAAAATTGAGGCTATAAAAAGGAAATTTCATGACAGAAAAAGGTGTGAAATAATTGTTGAAAGAGGAGCGACTTGCTTGAAGGTTGGAAGAAGGATTAAGCGACTCGAGAAGGTGAATCAAGAAAGAAAATTCCAGAATTCTTCATGTCTTTAAGAGGCTAAGTTCTCCACCTAGTTCAAAGGGGACGTTGTATTTTAATTCCTTTGTTCATCATTTTTCCAAACTAGTAACGTAGTTCTAAATTCTTTACTTTGATTTGTTGGATTCTTATGCGTTTTTTATTCAATCAATGCAATTCTTTATTTGATTATGGCCTTATCATTTAAATTGTTGTATTGAGATTTGCTATTTTGAATGATTGGATCCGTAATCGTCTTTTTGTTCAAATCATAGTAGCAAGTGAAAATTTAATATTTTCATATAGAATTCCAACTTAGGTTAATTGTCACGAGCTTGTGTGATTGATAATCTAATTCACCCTAATTCTTCTCAACCGTTATATAGTTGTTGTCTTAAATCTAAAGAGCTTATTTTAGGTTATTCAATGGCTAATGTTTGATTAGAGAGCTTATTCTAATTAAATGCAACTAAGGGAGAATAGGAATAGTTAGAGCTTATTAATTATTTACGGGTGATAAATCAAAGAAGAAATTGAACTTGTGTTACTTGGGAAGTTATAACATTGCGATAGAATACAACTGAACCTGAGAACTAGGATTTGTCAATAATTGATTTATATTCTATCTAAATTATGTTTTTCTTTTATTTTCAAGTTAATTACATTATTTGAACTCAAAAACCCCCCATTTATTCTGATTGACACAGCACTAAATTAGTTCCCATTCCTTGTGGGATCGACTCTTACTTCCGCTATTACAATTAAATCTGATAATTTGCGAGTAAGATATTTAATTAAATTTTGGTGCATAAAGACGCGCATCAGTTCTTCGGGAGCACAAGGAGGCGATTGGTTGGACCATCGTGGATATCAAGGGAATCAGCCCGTCAATCTGCATGCATCGTATATTGCTTGAGGAAGGAGCTCAACCATTAAGACAGGCTCAGGGGAGACTAAATCCAGCAATGATGGATGTGGTGAAGAAAGAGATTTTAAAGCTGTTAGAAGCAGTAATGATTTACCCAATTTCAGACAGCAAGTGGATCAGTCTAGTACAAGTAGTGCCTAAGAAATCTGGAGTAACGGTGGTAGAAAACAAGGATGGAGAACTTGTACCGACTAGGGTCCAAACTGGATATCGGGTATGCATCGACTATAGGAAGGTAAACGCTGACACTCAAAATGATCAATTTCCCCTTCCCTTCATGGATCAAATGTTAGAAAAGTTAGCTGGTCATTCCCATTACTGTTTTTAGATGGTTTCTTTGGATATTTTCAAATTGCCATTACACCAGAGATCAAGAATAAACCACATTCACTTGTCCATTTGGCACGTTTGCATATAGACGCATCCCTTTGTTTTGTGTAATGCTCCCGCAACATTCCAACGTTGTATGATGAGCATTTTTTCTGAATATATAGGACAAATTATAGAGGTGTTCAAGGATGATTTTGGTGTGTGGGGTGACTCATTTGATGCATGCTTGGATAATTTGTCATTAATTTGGAAACGATGCATTGACACTAACTTAGTCCTATATTGGGAGAAATTCCATTTTATGGTAGATAAAGGAATTGTGTTAGGTCATGTAGTGTCTGAAAAGGGGATAGAAGTTGATAAGGCTAAGGTGGACCTCATATCTGCATTACCTTACCTCGAAAATGTGCGTGATATACGATCTTTTCTTAGGATGCAGGTTTTTATCGCATGTTTATCAAGGATTTCTCCAAAATTGCATCACCACTGTGCAATCTGTTGCAAAATGATGTACTATTTGAATTCACCGAGCTGTGCAAAAAAGACTTTGACCAACTGAAGGAGCGGTTGACTACGCCCCCGATTATTCAACCACCAAACTGGGTTCTTCCATTCGAAATAATGTGTGATGCCAGTGACTATGCAGTGGGAGCGGTCTTAGGGAAACGAGTTGGGAGAGCGGCCCATGTGATTGACTATGCCT
Source organism: Ligustrum vulgare (assembly GCA_963555705.1). Taxonomy (NCBI): domain Eukaryota; kingdom Viridiplantae; phylum Streptophyta; class Magnoliopsida; order Lamiales; family Oleaceae; genus Ligustrum; species Ligustrum vulgare. The sequence goes on along the minus strand of OY743169.1, from coordinate 22,981,812 downwards.
CCCAAACCCTAAATCAGGCTCAGTCAAACTATACCACCACTGAAAATGAACTTCTATCTGTGGTATTTGCTTTAGAAAAATTTCGTTCTTATTTAGTGGGTTCTAAAGTAATTATTTTTACAGATCGTGCAGCAATAAGGTACTTGTTTGTAAAGAAGGATGCAAAGCCAAGAATCATCCAGTGGATACTCTTTTTACAAGAGTTTGATTTGGAAACCAAGGATAAGGCGGGGTCTGAAAATGTGGTTGCTGACCATCTGAGCAAGGTAGTGAAGGCCGAAGATGACCTACCTCTGTGTGAAGCCTTCCCAGATGAGGGTTTATTTGCTATCGAAGCGAATCCCCCATGGTATGCTGATTTGGTTAATTACATGACTTCTAAACTAATTCCTAATGGCTTTTCACAGGAAAAAAAGCATAAGATGAAGAGCGACGCAAAATATGACATTTAGGATGACCCATACCTGTGGAAAAGGTGTCCCGACCAAATCATTAGAAGGTGGGTACCAGAATCAGAATATCAATCAATCCTTACCTTTTGACATTCATATGCATGCGGCGGCCATTTTGGACCTAGAAGGACAGTACAAAAGGTATTGGAAAGCGGTTTCTTTTGGCCGACCCTTTTCAAGGATATATACATTTTCTGTAAATCTTACGATAATTGCCAAAGACCAAGTAATTTATCCCAACAAGATCAAATACCTCAAAATCCTATAATTGTATGTGAGATTTTTGATGTTTGGGGCATTGATTTCATGGGACCCTTTCCCCAATCGTTTGGTTGTAACTACATTCTTCTAGCTGTTGATTATGTGTCAAAATGGGTGAAGGCAAAGGCCACCCTACTAATGACACTAAGGTTGTTGCAGATTTTGTGAGAGCTAACATTTTTAGCAGGTTCGGAATACCCCGAGCAATGATCAGTGACAGGGGGACGCACTTTTGCAACCGAACCATTGAAGCCTTGTTAAAGAAATATGGAGTGATGCACCAGGTATCCACCGCGTATCACCCCCAAACTAGCGGGCATGCAGAAATCTCCAATAGGGAAGTGAAGTCCATTCTAGAGAAAACAGTTTGGCCAGACCGGAAGGATTGGAGCATTCGACTCGATGATGCTTTATGGGCCTATCGAACCGCTTACAAGATGCCGATTGGTATGTCTCCATACCGATTGGTATTTGGAAAGCCGTGCCACGTACCTGTGGAACTCGAGCATAAAGCATACTGGGCCATCAAGCAATGCAATATGGAATTGGGAGCAGTAGGATATCATAGGAAGCTTCAATTGCAAGAATTGGACGAAATCCGGAATGAGGCTTACGAGAATGCAATGATCTATAAAGATCGAACTAAGGCATTCCATGATCAACGCATTTCTTGAAAAAGGTTTTTTGAGGGCCAGAAAGTGCTATTGTTTCAATCCCGGCTCAAGTTGCACCCAGGTAAGCTTCTTTCTCGTTGAGTTGGTCCTTTTGTTGTTATTAATATCTCTCCGCATGGTGCAGTCAAAATTAGAAGCTTGAGGACGGATAAACAGTTCAAGGTCAATGGCCACCGTCTCAAGCCGTATTATAAGGGATTCCAAACTGAAAACTTGGAAGTGATCGCGCTGGAGGACAACAGTAATGGGCACTAGTTCCACAAGGACTCAGTCGAGCCAACGACAGTAAACAAAGGCGCTTCTCGAGAGGCAACTCGAGAGGGGAGTTTCTTTACCCCCCTCGAATATTTATTTTCTTATTTTCATTTTTGTCATTTTTATTTATTTTTTTTCTAGTTCATTTCATTCACTTTAATAAAAAAAAAATTCAGTGGCCTTGTTATGGCCGTAAATTACACCTTTAAAGCCGTAACGCAATTCCAGATAGGTTATCCAGAGGCCTAATTACAGTCGTAAATGTGTTGTTCACGGCTGTAATTAAATCTTTCAATTTTTTTTCCAGATTGTGACTTACGACCGTAAGACACACCTTCACGGCCGTATGTAGCACAGCATTCAAATTTAAAGACGCATCTTTCACGCATAACCGCTCACAATTCTACCCTTCACCTCGGCCATCCACTCACGCACTTTCTACCCATTTCCACCCCCCTTAATTTCGTTTATAAGGAGATGATTTTGGGATCATCCATTACACATACATCTTCTCTCCACAAGGTTTTGAAGGTATGAAATTTCTTTTCCTTTGTTCTTTCTCTTTCTCATGGGTGGTTTCTCCATAGACATGGATTTCTCGATCTTTTTCCATTTTCATTGATGAATGTTGCATTGTTGAGTGTGTTTGTGCTCTGGAAACTTAGCTTTTATATATTCTTACATTCATGGCCTCACCACTACCTTTGCATTCCACATGTTCGATGAAATGTCTAGGAGAGTTTGAAGTGTTTGTTTCCATATAATCTCGATTTGGATCTTTCTCGGTTGATAGTATAGGTGTATACATGTCATGATAGGGGTTCATTTGCGGGAAAATTGTGTATTTGAGCATGTTGAATTGTTGAAGTGGTATGGTACTTTACATTTCCCCCTATTGCTTGATAAACATTGATGGGTACTTAGGTTTTGGTCTACGTTTGCAACTCTACATCTCGGCTTTGGTTCGTCGTATTGATATTGTCACACGGACTTGATGAGCCTAGCATTAACCTTGCATTTGGAGTGTGCATTCTAGGAAAACATGTTAGGGGTCTTGAGCTTGTGCCATATTTTTTTTTCCTGCTTGACGTTGAGGCTTCAATGGTTACTTGCACGCTTTGTTCCATGAGTTAATCCTTCCCTTGATTAATTTATGTGTACGCCGTGCTCTTCATGTCAACATTGATTCTCGGATTTGAGCCTTGAACATTAAGCTATACTTGCTTGAATGCACTCTCTTTAACCTCCTATTACACTCAACTAATTTTATCATTCCTTTTACAGGATTTGCTATGGCTCCACAATCAAAGAAGGGTAAGCAAGTGGCGGGAGTATCCTCATCTGAGCCCCGCCAAGAGAAGAGTCAATCTAAATTGTGCATTAAAGAACGACTATTCCTCCCAGAGGACTTTCAGGAGATGCGGAGCGCTGACGTGGTCATTGATCATCGGCCATTCTGAGCCCGTTTTGTAGAATTTGGCTGGGTGAAGTTTTCCACCGATTTTCCTTTTGGGAACCCCCCGCTCGTGTTCAAGTTCTACACTCAATTTAATAAGGAAATTGGTGATGAGAGATCGCTTGATTACCACTACACCAGGGTCGCAGTGAAGAGAATTAAGTAGGGGTGGGCATAAACCGTCCAAACCTTCCAAAATTGCCCAAACTGACTCAACCTGATCGGTTTGGGTCGGTTTTTCATGAAAATTGGGTTGGGTTCGGTTTTTTTTTAAAATTTTTTAGTCGGGTTGCGGGTTGGGTGAAAAAACCGACCCGACCCGACCCGACCCAAATAAAAATATGTTTTTTTATTATAATTAAATGAAACTTTACTTAATTAAATATTAATTGAACATATTTTAATTTTATTAGCAAGTGTTCAATTTATTGTATTTGATGTTATTGTAGTGTACATAATTAATTTGAGTTAAAGATTGATTCATGATTTTTTTTTCTTTTTCAATATTTTTTATTAATTGGGCCAAAGTCCAACTCGTCCAACCCAACCCAACCCGACCGAAACTTGGTTGGGTTGGGTTTTAACTCTTAATTGGGTTGGGTTGGGTTGATTTTTTATCGACTCGACTTTAGTGGGTTGGGTTCGGGTTGGGCAAAAAATCGACCCAACCCAACCCATGTCCACCTCTAGAATTAAGTTCTCCAAGGAGGTAGTGGAAAAATACTTGGAAATCAACAGTACTGGGGCCGTCCCTATGACTTCCAGTACATGGGCTTTCTTTCTGGATCAAGAGGTACTCCAATGGGCTTTGAAGCCAGAACTCCACGATTCCCTAAATGTCATACATCACCAGTATAAGAATCGGGATTTACAGAGGGACGATTGGTACCTGCATCAGTGGGGGTCGAGGAGTCTATTTCCATCCACTACCCTCACTACGGTTGCAATCTGTTATCTCCGAGTCTACTATGCAATCTCCAGGGGGATTAAATTTGACTTGTGCCTGCACATTTATGACACCATCTGCACCTATGCTAGCCTGATGCCACAGAAGAGGGGTATGTCATTCCCATGCTTGATTACTGCATTATGCCGAGCTCAACGAGTTCCCGCAGCGGTGAGTGAGGACACTTTGGGGCATGGAAATTGCCTCACAAAGGCTATTTTGGAGAATGCTCGTAGCTAGATCTTCGCCAAGTGAGGTCACGGGGATGGAGATTCAGGGAGTCCGATGATGATCAGGGCGCCGAGGAGCCTGCGGCTAGGGAAGGGACACAACAGATTCCTACTCCTAGCCCTTTTGAGCTGCAAATGTTAGAGATGATGCAAGCCTTCCAGACTCAACTGAATGCCATGCAAGAGGATCAAAAACTCATACTGGATGAGCAGAGAGCCATTCGTGAGGAGATTCGACGGTTGCAGGGACCCCAGGATGATCCACCACCACATTAGACCGAGGGAGTTTCTTTTTCTTTTTTCCCCCTTCTATTGTTTTGCAATATTTTACAATGAGGACATTGTTATGTTTAAGTGTGGGGGGAATTGATTGTAAGCTTAATTTCTTCATTTTTATTTCTTGTATTTGAATCGTTAAACTCATGTTGATTCAGTATCCATTTTAAGTTTGTTTCATACTTAGGTCACTCATGTCTTAACCACATTTCAAACCACATTTCAATGTAATAGTGCTGCCATACTTTTGACAAATTCTTGAAAAATCATTGCATAATTGGATATGAATTGAGCACAAATAGAGATAATCTCGTCCAGAACAATGCGAATAGGTTGAAAATGAATGTCTACAACCTAGAAAAATTTTACAAAACGGAATAGACATGTTATCCCTCCATATATAACCCTGAGCGTCCCAATTCCAACAGAAATTATCAGACTTTTGTAAGTAGTCATGGTTTGAATACTTTTAAACACTATCCTCGACTAATGGATTTGGATTTGGAATGAAGATCAAGCAATGACCTATAACTCATAATTGGATGGGAGAAACACATGAAAACCATAATTTGTGAGCTTTTGAGCCTAAGAGCTTTTTTTAATACTTATGAGCTCGTAATTCTTTGATGTGTGTCCTGCATGGTTGGGTTATGCTTGGATGTGCATTCTTGTGCAGAATGTTGTAGCTTCTTAACTTAAGTGCAAATTATAGCAAAGGCAATAGGTTAAGCCAAATTTGACTTGCTAAAAGAGCCTACCTTGCTACATGGACCAATAGAAGCACCTTTGAGCTTTAGCCTTTCCTTGAATTTTTGATGCCACAATACAAGCCACAAATACCCTTTCTTTGGCATTATCTCTATTTTGAACCTATAGAGAAGGGATTCGCAAGCTTGGTTGATTGGGGAATGTACTGTGGTCTAAGTCTAAGAAGTGCAATGGGTATCTAGTGATAGAAGTGCAATGGACTGAATTCAAGTAAGTGAAATTCTATCTTGTGTCGACAGGTGACTACAGAATAATTTGAACAAAAGAGAAAGAGTTGCAGTCTAACGTAAAAAGAAAAAAAGAAGAAGAAAAGAGATAGAGACTTACAAGTGTTAACTAAGTTGGGTAGCGGGAAGCAACGACGCTCATATGGAGAGTAAAGGAAGTAATGCCACTATGAATTGACTTGGTCTGCAAAATTCCTTCTCGACTCAGCGTAAATATATCTTTTTATCCTACCCAACCTGAAGCTCCATTACAACCAAATAAATACCTTTGCTTTGCACTTGTGTTATTGTTGGCTCCGATTATGACATTTAGGCAGTCTGTGGTACTGACTTATCCATGCAGTGAGCTGAGAGAAAATTCTAACCCTTATACACTTTGTGTGAAGAGAGATATATCTTGTGAGGGTGTTAACTCCCATTACATTTACTTATGAGTGGTTTGAATTGCTTGGTCTAGGGTTTGTGCTATGAATGTGGTTGGGGATACTGTGTTGACTGAATTCACATCATGAGCAACTCGGTTTACGCTAGTGATTTCTGCCAGAGTTGGGCGAAACTATTTTCCTTGTAGTCACTCATAAATGGATGGGAAGTGAGTGCACACGAGAGGTGAAAGGACATAAACCATATGGGCCATGATTGAGATGGGAAATAGGGGCGTTACATCTCTAGCACACACTAATACAATCCGATCATGCAATTGAATATTCTTGCTAAAGAAAAGTGGGCTGCAACCTTAATTCTCTAGATCATAATCTGTTGTTTGAGTCCTGTTCTTTTCTCTTTTCTATCATTGTTCGAGGACGAACAATGGTTTAAGTGTGGGGGGATTTGATAAGTGCTTTATTAACACTTATTTTGTGCACTTATAACCTTGAAATAGTGATAATTTGATCATATCTAAGTATTATTAATGCATTTTATATTTTATGTTGTATAGGATCATAAAGGAAGAGAAAAGAAGAAAAAAGGACAAAAATGCACCTAAAACTGAAGATTGAGGACATTGGGTGCAAATAAGTTACGGCCGCAACACTAAATTTCACGGCCGTAAACTCCTTCATCGCATCAAGCAAAAAGAAGCAGAATATGACTTACGGCCGTAAACCAAAAGTTACGGCCGTAACCTTCAATTGTAGAAAATCAGCAGAACTTGTCTTACGGCCGTAAACCCAAAGGTTACGACTGTAACCTCAAAATAAGAAAAATCAACAGAAACTGGTTTACGGCCATAAATAATTTCTTACGGCCATAACTTGTTTGTCAAGAAATTTCATTTTCTGATTCATTGCATAATTTTGGTATGTCTTGAGCCCAACTCTAGGGCACGATTTTGTGACTATAAAAAGGGAATTTCATGACAGAAAAAGTGTGGAAAAAATTATTGAAAGGAGAGCAGCTTGCATGGAGCTTGGAAGAGAAATCAAGCGACTCGAGAAGGTGAATCAAGAGCAGAAAATTCTGGAATTCTTCATGACTTTAAGCGGCTAAGTTCTCTATCTAGTCAAAGGGAGACGTTGTATTTAATTTCATTATGATTCTATTTTCCAAACTAGTAATTTAGTGTTAAAATTCTATATTCTTGGTTGTTGGATTTCTACGCACTTCATTTCAATTAATATAATGATTTATGTGATTTAGGCATATTCCATATCTTATTGTGTTGATGCATGCTAAATTGAATAATTAGATCCGTAATTGTCTTGTTATTCAATTCATAGTAGCAATTGAGATTTTTGCAATTTCATTAGAATTCCAACCTAGGTTAATCATCACGAGCTTGTGTGATTGGTAATCTAGATCACCTAATTTCTTCTTGCGTTATTTGGTTATTGTATAAAATCTAAAGAGCTTATTTTAGATTGTCCAATAGCTATAGTTTGATTAGAGAGTTTGTTCTAATTAAACACAATCAAGGAAGAAAAGAGGTAGTTAGATCTTGTTAACTATTTACGGGTGATAAATCAAGAATTGAATTGAATATGAATTACTTGGAAAGTAGTAATATTGTGATAAAATACAACTAAACCTGAGAACTAGGATTTGTTAATAATTGATTTATATTCCAACCAATTTACGTGTTTACTTTATTTTTCAATTCACTTACAATATTTGAACTCAAACCCCGCATCTATTCTGATTGACATAACACTAATTTAGTTTCCATTCCTTGTGGGATCGCCTCTTACTTCAGCTAGTACAATTAAAATTGATGATTTGCAAGTAGGATATTTAATTAAATTTCGGTGCGTAGTGACGCGCATCAGCCACATTTTTACTAATAAAATAATCTACAAATAAACTAAAAATATTATCTACTTTTAAACTTACATTCTAGAAAAAAAAAATTACTATTTCAAACCTTATTATTTGAAATAATACGTCGTGTTATTATTAGCCCCCTGCTTGAGACCGGTCATTTCAAATAATATGGTTTGTGAAATTTTTGTAGAGCCCCATTATAATCAAAATATTTGAAAAAATGTATTTTGGAATAATGATTTTTGGGAGAATGTGGTTTAAAATAAGAGAGAGAGAAATATAATATTATTTTATTAAAGAATGTGTGCTTAAAAGTAAGAGAGAAAAAAATGTATTAAAATTTAATGGGTACGAAATAAAGGCACAATGTGTGGTAAATGATACTTTGAATAATGAATATCAAGATGAAATATACATTGCAAAAATTAAATAAATATAAGCTTATAATTACAATATATAAATCAATTTTTAAACAACATGCTTTATTAAACTACTTTTAACAACATACATTTTCTCTCCACTTATTCAAAACATCATTTTTTTAACCATACGTTCTCTAAAAAAATGTTACAAATCACAATATTTGAAATGACGGGCCTTATACAGGGGCTAATAATAACATGATATATTATTTCAAATAATTAGGTTTGTAATAGTAATTTTTTCAGAATGTAATGTTAAAAGTAGACAATTCTTTTTAGTTTATATATGTAGATTATTATATTGGCGTAAAATGAGCAGAAAATTATTATTATTATTTTTTTAAAAGTAATATTTTGAATAATGAATACTAAGATGAAATAAATATTGCATAAATTAGATAAATATAAGCTTCCATTTTTTAATATAATCATTACAATTTATTAAGCAATTTATAAACAACATAATTTCTTAAACTACTTTTTAACCACACGTATTTTCTATCCACTAATTCAAAACATCATTTTTTCAAAACTCATTTTTTTTCACATTTTATCAATAAAATAATCTATAAATAAATTTAAAAAATTATCTACTTTTAACCTTACATCTGAAAATATTTACTATTTCAAATCTCATTATTTGAAATAACGTGTCATGTTATTATTAGCCCCATGCTCGATATTTGTCATTTCAAATAACGTGGTTAGTAAAATTTTTGTAGAATGTGTGGTCAATTATATTTTGAATAATGAATATCAAGATGAAATAGATATTGCATAAATTAGATAACTATAAGTTTTTTTAATGCAATAATTACAATTTATAAATCAATTTATAAATAACATAATTTCTCACACTACTTTTTAATCATACACATTTTCTCTACACTTATTCAAAACATTACATTTTTTAAAACTCATTTTCTGCCACATTTTATCAATAAATAATCTACACAAAAATTAAAAAAAAAATTCTCTACTTTTAATCTTACATTCTGAAAAATTTACTATTTCAAATAATGTGATTTGTAAATTTTTTGTAGAATGTGTGATCGAAATTTAATATTCGTATATATATTAAAAAAATAAGAATGACATATTAAAAAAGACCAAATTACAAAAACATATATGGCAAGACAAAAAAATTTAAGACTCTATTCTTAAAAGTTTTGTGTTTAAAAACATATTTCTTTTATATTTTCTGGTAAAATGTATGATTAAAAAGTAAAGAAAGAAAATGTGTGATGAAAAAGTGATTTGAGAAACTGTGTTGAAAAAAGCTACTATTTGTTAAAACTTTTTTATTTAAAAATATATTTTTTTATATTTTCTAGATAAAATATGTGATTGAAAAATGAAGAAAAAAATACGTGTAGTTAAAAAATAATTTAAAAAATTGTGTAGAAAAAAACATATTTAAAAACATTGCCAAACACATTCTTATTTTTTTGGAACAAAAGTTATAACACAAAATTTGAATTCTCACGTTTACCTAGACAGGACCGGAGGACCCTGCAAAATCAATGTGTTGACTGAAAATTTGTCATAAAGGGACTGATGAATTTACGATATTGCCCTTGAACTTAATTAAAATTATTATGACAAAATAAAAAATAAGAATGACATATTACAAAAGACCAAATTACAAAAATATATATAGCAAAAAAAAATAATAATAAGAAAATGATTTATAAACATATTTATAAATTACACAATTTCTCAAACTACCTTTTAACCACAGAGATTTTCTCTATCCAATTTTATCACTACTTTTTACCTAAAAATCATAAATAAATCAGTTTATAAACCAAACAGTGTTACCAAACGGAGGCTTAAGACAAAATAGAATAAGGCAAATGAAAAAATAATAAAAAATTGACCGAGCAATCCAAGCAATGTTGTAAAAAAATAAAATGGTTTTGGAGGGAACTTTTTTACTTTTATATATAGTATAGATTAAGATTAAGATATTAATATTAAGATTAATACATTTTCATAAATTTTGATTGAAATTATTATCATAAACATATTTCCGTGCATCGCACGGGTGAAAATACTAGTTAAAATATAAAATATTACATTAATTATAATACATAATAATTATTAAAATAAAATTAATTCATAGGACAAATAAAAAATTGTAAATTATTGTTGAGGGTATTATCGTTCAAAAAAATTTCTCCCTTTAAAGAACTTTTAGAAGTAGTATAGATGTGTGACAATGAAAATAAGTCGGTTTTTGTGGGATGGAAGGAGTATTACATTATCTTTTCAAGAATTTCTAGCTAATGTTTTTGTAAATTATATTTCACTGTCTTATCCGCTAACGTTTATTTTTGTGTTGATCTTTTGATTCGTTCTTGCTGTTAAGATGTCTTCTTCTTCACCTAGTTGCATTCCCGTTGTTATTGAAGAAGTAGAAATGCACGACCAATTTAGACAAATATTGTTGCTGCTTAAAATAGGACATTGTACCAAATTCTGGAGATTATTACAGAAATAAGAATGTCGAGATTGGAGTTCTTTTAATAGTTTTTTCTGTTGAGAAGTATGAGAATTACAATTTATTTTAATGGAATTGGATTCGATTCTCAAATGTCCCTTTCATGCTTTATTCAAATCCGTTTATCATTATTTATGTCGAATTTTGTGGTCGATAACAAAAAAAAAATTAGTTTATCGATCATATTAATCTCTAATTTGATAATTTCATCTCTTCCATTTATGTGCTTTTTCCATAAAAATGAGATTGGCTAAGTGTTTTTTTTTTTTTCAAAACATAAACTAGAGCTGTATATCCTTTATATTTCTGTTCAAGAGTTTGTATGTTTTTTTAAATGCCCATTGAGACCCTAAAATGGACAAATTTATTTTCTTGAGAACGTGCATATGAGATTTGTCAGAAAGAGAAGGATATAATGATAATTCGACTATTAACTACTTCATTTATAAATTTTATAACTTATATACGTGCCCTCCATAGGCAAAGTTCATAACTTGCTATCCTATTGCCTATATGGTGTAGATTTATTAGGAATTTAGAATGTCTTCGGATCATTGTGCGAGTTCAACATGTTATTTATTTAAAAGAGTTTGATCTCCTTACTTTTTTGTTGTAGGCGTCGAGATCCCATCTTCCGTGGTCCACATAGATAAATGTAGGACTAATGTAATTCATATGAATGAAGCTAGAATCGTTAGTAATCGCCTTTTTGCACCTATGTGGTAGGGAATTCCTTCACTTGACTTGCACACATTGCTCATTATACTTCGAAAGTTGATCGTGCTCAAAGTCATTACACACATTTAGTGACCATTTGTAAATCTTTTGACTTTTTAAAGTTCACAGAGTTGATTGAACACGCAAAGCTACATCCCATGTCAACAAACATTTATGACGACGTTTAATCAAGACATGACTACGATTTTTAAACTTACTAATGTTACATCCATGCGATGCACGATCATTTGTTACTCACATATATTTAATTTATATATATATGAAATGAATATTTAATTAAAAATGAGAAATGAAGAAAGACAATTAATTACAAAAAAAAAAAAAAAAAAATACAATTACACTGACATTAATATTTTTACGGTTCGTATGTTTACCATTCTAGGAAATTTACGAAAGAAAAATATTTATGTGATACTAGCAATGTTTTTTATTTATTTATTTATTTTACGAATTTTAAAAACATATAATTGGCACACATTGCTCATTATACTTCGAAAGTTGATCATGCTCAAAGTCATTACACACATTTAGTGACCATTTGTAAATCTTTTGACTTTTTAAAGTTCACAGAGTTGATTGAACACGCAAAGCTACATCCCATGTCAACAAACATTTATGACGACGTTTAATCAAGACATGACTACGATTTTTAAATTTACTAATGTTACATCCATGCGATGCACGATCATTTGTTACTCACATATATTGAATTTATATATATATGAAATGAATATTTAATTAAAAATGAGAAATGAAGAAAGACAATTAATTACAAAAAAAAATAAAAATACAATTACACTGACATTAATATTTTTACGGTTCGTATGTTTACCATTCTAGGAAATTTATGAAAGAAAAATATTTATGTGATACTAGCAATGTTTTTTATTTATTTATTTATTTTACGAATTTTAAAAACATATAATTGATTTTCATATGTTAGCATATGAAATTAATATTTAATTAAGAATGAGAAAAGAAATAATTGAATTAATTACAAAAAATATTCAATTACACATACTTTAATTTTTTTTTTTTTTTAACGTTTACTGTTACAAGATATTTCTTTAAATATTGTGATTTCAATCTATACATATATCAAAATAGAAGTGAGGAGAGAGAAACATAGAATGCTATTTTCCTTCCAAAATGAACTTTTAATTTTTTGGAAATAAAAAACTAAAATAAAATATGTGTATATTAATGTTGTATTTAAATTTGTGTTGATTAATGTAATTTTAATTTGTAATGTCGTATTTATTTCGTATAGATAAACATGGATAAAAAATATTTTACTTTTAAATAAATTTATAGATAAAATTATCAAACTGATGCTAATATTTTTATTCATTCTTAATTTTAATAAGTGTAATGATTATATGGTGCAAGATTTTCAATATAATTTTTTGATCTCCCACGTTGTCCAATTGTTGTATCATGATAATTGGTGATTTTTGTAATAATTATTTTAACTACTTAATTTTGTAAATAAAATTTAATTTTATTAGCTAAATATAAATATTTCAAAATGTTTTAACATATAAAAAAAAATAAAAATAACTTATTTAGAAAAAAAAGTTCAACGAACAAATAAATAATAAATAAAAATATTTATATTAAAAGAGAAAACATTTTAAAAAGAAAAATCCTATAAATATCAGAATCTCCTAATTTTGATTAGTTTTGTACATGTTGCATTTCTTATTTTGATTAGTTTTTTTTTTTTTTTTTAAGTTTCGAATTCGATAAGATTTTTTTATTAAAATGTGTGTGTGTGTGTGTGTTAAAGTTGTTGAGTTAGCAACAGTTTTTAATGTCAATTTCCTGCTAAAACTTAGCCATTATTTATGGTTTTTTTTTTCCTTTTAAATATTTATTACTACAAATACAATGTTAATCTATTATCTATCTATTAAAGTTGTTGAGTTTGCAACAGTTTTCAATGTCAATATCTGGCCAAAACTCACCCATAATTTTTTTTTTGGGGGGGGGGGGGGGGGGTTTACCTTTTAAACATCTATTATTACAAAATACAACATTAATCTATTATATATATTAATTAAAATTGTTGAGTTAGCAACAGATTCCAATGCAAATTTCACGTCAAAACTCAGTCATTATTTATGATTTTTTTTTTCTTTTAAACATCTATTACTACAAAATACAATCTATCTAGCTATTATTATATATATATTAAAGTTGTTGAGTTAGAAACAATTTCCAATACCAATTTCCCGTCAAAACTCAGCAATTACTTACGGGTCTTTTTTCCTTTTAAAAATCTATTACTACAAAATACAATGTTAATTAATCATTAAAGTTGTTGAGTTAGCAACAGTTTCCAATGCTAACTTTCTGTCAAAACTCAGTCATTATTTATGGATTTTTTTTTCCTTTTAAACATCTATTACTACAAAATACAATGTTAATTAATCATTATTATAACACGATTTTCCAGCTTTTTTTTTTTTTTTTTTTTTACATTTTCTATTACATATTTCTTAAACAAATTCATTAATATTCGAACACGGTTTCCAATCTTTTGGGTTTCGCATCTACTAAATATTAACATTCTTAACAATTTCATCATTGAATTTTGTTTTAAGATTTTGGCACATAATCTGTCATATGTTTGCTTATCTTATCAACGATAGTGACTCCTGAAATTCCATCAATACTGATTTACCAAATCGTGAACATTATAAAATCTGAACAATGTGGTGAAAAATTTATATTCTAATTACCTTAAACTTTTGTTTACTGATAATACATTTTTTTGTGTAATATTCCGCACATTTAATAATTCGACGGACTATTCACGTTAAATTATACCTAAAATATTATAGATAAGGAATAAAAATTAGTAGAGCTAAAATCAACATACCCATTAAATGTACTATTAAAGTTCTATAATGATCATCAATCATTTATAAGGATAAAAAAAATAATCTTCTTGCTATTTATATGTTGCTTACTTGAATTATCATCCCTTAAAAGATTTTATTAAAGCAATAATAATGCTTTCTATAATTCATAATTCAGGACTTTAATGGTTTAAATATATCGACCACTTAAATCCGATTACTTAACAATAGACATCCTATCCATACCATTGAAAGCGAGCACATCTTCGATGGTGAAGGAAGATTAACCACTTTATAGATCGTCCACTAAAATATATATCAAATAATATAAAGAGAGTCTACAGTATTTAGACAACATATCTTAACAAAATATGCATTGGATAGTTCCATTTACTATTTACCAATATTACATAGTAATAAGTGAATAGTGATATGGAACATTTGTACGATACACCCCATTATACCAAGAAAAAATATTTAGTAACCATAAACAATTTGAATTTCAATTTAATTGTCCTAGGTAATATTTTTATAAAACTTGATCTAAAGGCCCAATAAGTCGGCAGTTGTATGTAGGAACTAATGGACCATCGTATAGGCTATATGCTACTACATAGATTAAACAAATTTTATCTTTTCACAATAACTTTTTTTTTTTTTAGAAAACTTGCCCAGATATTTGCATATTGAAGCTGTTAGGCAAAAGGTGGTTCCAAAGCAGTCTATTGTTTTCTACATTGATCTCTAAGAAAATACCATGTTTATCATTTACTCAATGTCTCTTCTAATGTCTATGTAATGTGAATGCTATATTATTATAATTTTTCGTCATTTAATAAAGACATTACAGTTAAGATAAGATATGTCTATTTTTAAAATATTGAAGATAGATTTTTATTGTATCCATAATTTTTTGTTTTTCTAGAGAAAGAAAGCAATGTATTTCAACATAATTATTGAATATAGCCTCAAGATTTGAGTGAAGGATAGATAATGTACCTTCTATAGACAAAAAACAAAAATTGCCAACGAACGATTTCACATCCTCTTTACAGTCTTAAACTTTTTTGAGAGAGAAATGTTTTTTGGTCAATTGGCAATGTTTAATTGTTCAGTTGATGTGATCAAAAGTTAAATCAAGAAAACAAATATTTGTACATAGATTAAATAATCAACAATTTAAGTAATATGCAGATAATATTATTAAATAGAAAATTGGAATTTTTTATCGGAAAGAGAATGTTTATGGAATTTGAACAAAAGAAACTAAAACTTAATTTCAACATTTGCCGGTTCAATATTGATCAGAATGACTCTTACAAGGTTACCATTAAAATTCCAAAAAAAAAAAAAAAAAGAGTTCCCATTGATAGTCTTTTACACTATGACCATAAGTAGGAGTTAAGGACAATCACAATCGCACGTTGGTTGGTCTTTTCTTAAAAAGACCAGTATTCAATCGTGACCAACTATACGTTGCAATATCTAGAATTAGAAATTGTTTTGGCCTGAAGATACTTACATGCGATAAGAAAGGCAAGCTCATTAATTTAATTATAAATGTCGTATTTAAAGAAGTTTTCCAAAATTTGTATTAAGTTGAATTCAGAAAAACTAATTTTAATAGTAGTGTTGATAATATTATTTTTCTGTATTTTGGATTATATATTGTTCTAAAATAATATAATATCTATAGCATCTCTTTCTGTCCAATGCACGAGTGTAAAACTAGTTATATATATATATATATATATATATATATATATATATATGTGTGTGTGTATATATTATTATTATTATTATTATTATTATTATTATTATTATTAAAGTAAAATAGCCGTCACCAAAATTCGCACATAGTTCCCCTCCAAAATAACTATCTAAATTCGGATTTTTTTGCAAAAAAAATTATTATTATATATATATTAAAGTAGAATAGCCGTCACCAAAATTCGCACATAGTTTCCCGCCAAAATAACTTTCTAAATTTGAAATTTTTGCAAAAAAAAAAAAATAATAATAAATAAATAAAATAAAAAATTGTATTAAGTATTTTAGCCAATATTGTGATCAGTGTTCTAAAACGCGCGCACAGTGCGCGCCTCTTGCGCGTCGCTTTGGCGAAAAGAGAGAAAAAAGCGTTTTAATTTTTTTTATCTAAAGCATGCTGAAGCGCACTCCTGTCTTTTTTTTTTCTTTTCCTTTTTTTCCTTTTTATTTGTTCAAGTATTAGTAAAATTTAAATCAAATATCTAGGAATTGAAAAAAAAAAATTTAACGCCTACTTCCGCTTAAGCTTCAAAAGCATAACTCTCGGGCTCTACGCTTCGTCACACTTCACTCTTTTTATAACACTGATTATGATACACGTGCCATTAATGACATTAGCATTTGCATATGCGCTATATTATAAATGTCATCAATATATTATTTTTTTAATGTAAAAATTATTTTTTTATAATAATTTTTTTGATAATTATTGTATTATTTTGAAATCAAAAAATATGTAATATGAATGTCAAATTGAAAATCTTAACGAGAAGTTTTATTCAAGCTAATAAATGTGAGTAAACAATAAACATATTGTCCGTAAAATTGTCTCAAAGATCAAAGGTAAAATTTATATGAATTTCATATATATATATATATATATATATATATATATATATATATATATTTACTTTTTTCCAATATCCAATTCATTATAAATTATATCATTTAAGTCCTATAATACTATCAATAATTTGTTAAATAAATTAAATTTAGTCATAGATGATTAATTTAAATTAGAGTTATTTTTCTTATCAAATTAAAAAAAATACAAATTTTTGAAATAAATTTAATTAAGTAGTATTAATTTTTAAAACTTAAGATTTCAGTCAATTAATTCATCATTTTGACATTATTTTTATTTGTTAACTGATTATGTTCATTATCTATTTTTTATTATAGAATTAAATAACTACAATATGCTGAATATATATATTACATATTTTAACAAATAGTTCATATAATTTTTATTAAACAATTGTTTCGTCATCAATTTTTATTAAAATAATAATGTAATAATATGATTAAAGAAATTACCAGCATGAAGAAAAAAAAAATTCTTGTAACAAAATTTATTAAAATTAATGATTAATTTTTGTAGGGAAACACTTGAAGTTAATGATTAAAAAATCAAAATATACGAAAAAGTCTATCTTACATCTACTTATTTTCAACCACATATTGTATCAATAAAATAATCTACGCATAAATTCAAAAATGTTCTTTAGTTTTTTAACCACACATTCTCCAAAATTTATTATTACAAACTACAATATTTTGATGTAATGGGTCTTAAATAGGGACATAGTATTTAAAGAGGTTTTTCAAAGTTCATGAGAATTCTAATTTATTTTTACTTTAAGCATTTGTTGATAGTTTTATATTCCGTTTGGTAACACTGTTTGATTTATAAATTGGTTTATTTATGATTTTGATGTAAAATGTAGTAGTTGAAAATTGGAGAGAGAAAATGTGTGTGATTAAAAAGTGGTTTAGAAAATTGTATAGTTTATAAATATGTTTATAAACCGTTTTTCTCTCTTTATCGAACACTTGCTTAATCATTAATCAAAGCAAATTGTGTGTTCAATTTCTTTTTCTATTTTGAAATGATATTTACAATAAAATCATTCATATTGTTCTTCCATACAACGCACGAATATAATACTAGCTGACTTAAAGTTTAAAGTGAGAAAACAAAATTATATTTATATAGAATTTGTAATAAGTGAAAAAATAGATATACTGTGATATACGTTCAAAATTTTATTAATATGAAAAGGAAAGAAAAAATAGATCGATGAATGCTCCTCTTTTATTCTCTTTCATTTTTTATTTTTAAAGGAAAAATATTTATATGATATTGACAATGTAATTTTTTTTTTTTCAAATTTGAAAAAAAAAAATTGTAAATGATTTTCAAGAGGAGAAGGTGGATCAAGAAATTTCGGGACGATTTTATTTTTGAGACGATTTTATGAAAAATATATTTTCAGTTTGCACTCACTTGTTATCTTGTCTTAAATTTCTAGTTGAGATCTTCTATTTAACACTCATATTGCATATTTTTTAGACTTCAAAATAATATAATAATTATATATAATAATTATAAAGAGTAACAATTAATACAAAAAAATAGTTTATAGATAGTATTACAGAATTAAAATGATTTTTTTAAAAATGAATGAGATATTGAGTTTAAAAAATATAAAAACTTTTGCATTTGATTTTTAAGACGATTTTACGGACAATATGTTTACAGTTTGTTCTCACTTGTTACATTGTATTAAAATTCTCATTGAGATCTTCGATTTGACACTCATATTAAATATTTTTCAACTTAAATATAATAAAATAATTTTCAAGTGGATAATAATTATTGCAAAACAAAAAAATAATTTAAACATTAAAATAAATTAAAATTTTGATGTCTTTAATAGCATAACAAGAATTCTAATGTTATGTACCATAATAATTATTAAAATATTTGTTACATTTTCTTTTTGTATATTATTTTTTTGCATTGATTTCCAAATTTAGAAAGTTGTTTTTTGGCGGGAAATTATGTGTGTGTTATTTTGACGTGTACTTTGTTTTTATATATGTATAGACTAGAGTTGTATCTCCTTTATATTTCTGTAAAACCCCAAGTTCAAAAATCTTAAACCTAGGCTTGTTAACTTCCCTTTACTTAAATGCGGAAACAAATCATTTAAAACTTCAAATATTATCATTTTCTATAAAAAAATTACAAAAATTTCAGCCGAGTCTCCTCTATAACTTGGACGTAACCAACCTGTAGAGGGACATCATACCTACATTACATATGCAATTCTCAACTCATTCACATCCGACATTCAACATCCAACCAAAATTCCAAAATCAAACTTCAACATCAATTCCCAAACTCCTCAACAATAATGCATTGAAGTAAATAAGTTTTTAAACTTATGAAATATGATATAAACTAATCACAGGGAAATACCATAACTTATTTTAACTAAAACCGCCAACTAATCAAAAGAATTTATCAATTAAAAGTATAACCAATAAAATAATTTGTGAAAACCCTTGATTCATTCCTAAAAGAAATTGAATTATGAGTATTGTTTGAGTTTTCCGCCAAGTGCTCTCCTCAAATCACCTAGCTTTCATCACCTGAAATGTTGGGGAGGCATGGGGTGAGCTAAAGCTCAGTAAGTAAACTTTATGCATGTAATGCATGCTTATGACATGAAATGCTTTAAAAATTCAATATATGTAACCCCATTTACTTTACTTTCCAGAACTTTCAAACTTTTCAAACTTTCACTTAACATTTCAAAACTTTCACTTAACATTTTCATCGTGAGCTCACTTGATGTATCTTCTAGTCAATCAGATAACAGTGAGCAATTCTTATTTGGAACCAGATTAACATTCACATTTTCACCGCAAAGCGGTTTAACATTCACTTTCCTACCGCAAAGCGGTTTAACAGTCCACCGTAAAACGGTTGAACATTCTGTCGCAAAGCGACTTAATTCGGATACGCCGGTCCCCCGCGCCCCATTTCCCACTTGCATGTTTCATGAACTAGAAGTACACTCATTCTTTCTTAAAAACTTGGGTCACATAACTTTTGAACAAACTTGCATCTTGACACATTTCTTGGTACATTGATATTGGAATGTATAACTCAAAATACTCATTTATATTTAAAACCCAATTACTCATGTAAGTTCATATATATACCAATTTCACATATATGTATGTATATATTTAAACACTAAATTCTGAAATTTTCCAAGAATTACATCTGAAAATTGAACTCACACACACACACATATATATATAAATGAACATTACTCAAATCTCAAAATTGACCTTTAAAATTCGAAATCTACATAATTTGAAATCTGAAAATCTTAACATATATACAAACACTCAACTCATAAATACATCAATATATACATACAATTCCATATATACATACACCAATTTACATGTGTGTGTTGTGTATGTGCGTTCGATGGGCAGTGTGCGTGTGTTGTGTCGTATGTGTGCGCGTGCGTGTCGGGAAAGGGAGGAGTTACCGTGGTGGTGGTCGCCGGTAGGGAAGAGACCAAGAGAGAGATATGCAGGGGAGAGTCGGGTGAGGGTGAGAGAGAGGAAGACGCGAGACCGAGAGAGAGAGACGAGGGACGAGGGAGTGAGACGAGAGATGAGTCTGAGTAGGTTTAGGTTAGAATTAGGATTTAATCTTTTGAATCTTGCAAATCACCCCCTCAAGTCTCCTCCTAAGTCTAATGAAGCCCATAAGTTTACTTACCCTCCAATGTCACTAAACTTTCCCCCAACTTTCCATTTAACACAATAAAATAGAAAATAGCATGTTTAAGCAATAAAACAATTAATCACATAAAATTACACGTAAACTATTAAAATAAACAATTTATAAAATTTTAATTGGTACATTGATCGAGACGGCATCCAAGTCCTTCCACTGCAAAATAATCCAAATTATCGACATTAAAAATATCATTATATTTAAAATTTATAATAACATTAACATAATTATTACGTGAAATTTAAGGATGCACGTAAAAAATGAAAAGTGGTATTACAATTTCTGTTCAAGAGTTTGTATTTTTTTTTAATTCCCATGGAGACCCTAAAGTGGACAAATATATTTTCTTAAGAACATGCATATGAGATTTGTCAGAACGAGAAGGATAATGATAATTCGACTATTAACTACTTCATTTATAAATTTTATAGTAACTTAAATCGTGCCCTCCATAAGCAAAGTTCATAACTTGCTATCCTATTGCCTATATGGTATAGATTTATTAGGAATTTAGGATGTTATTGGATCATTATGCGAGTTCAACTATATTGCATTTTAATGTTATATATTAGAAATAGTTTGATCTCCTTACTTTTTGTTGTAGGCGTCGAGATCCCATCTTCCGTGGTCCACATAGATAAATGTAGGACCAATGTAATTCATATGAATGAAGCTAGAATCGTTAGTAATCTCCTTTTTGCATCTATAAGGTAGGGAATTCCTTCACTTGACTTGCACACATTGCTCATTATACTACGAAAGTTGATCAGGCTCAAAATCGTTACACACATTTAGTGAACATTTGTAAATCTTTTGATTTTTTAAAGTTCACAAAGTTGATTGAACATGCCAAGCTACATCCCATGTCAACAAACATTTATGATGACAATTAATCAAGATTATGACTACGATTTTTAAACTTACCAGTATGATACCCATTACGATACACGGTCATTTGTTACTCAAATATATCGAATTTATATATTAACATATGAAATGAATATTTATTAAAAATGAGAAATAAAGAAAGACAATTAATTACAAAAACATACAATTACACATGTCTTAAATTTTTAACGGTTCGTATGTTTACCATTTGTTTGCTAAAATCGTATACCGCAAGTGCACGGTTCGCGTTCAAGTAGTAAAGTGGACTAGAGAAGTCCGGGTTATCGTACCCACGAGGAATGATTGAAGTGTAACTAAAGTTATTGATTTCATTTTAAAAGAAAAGTCAAGTAACATAAAAAGTTGGTTTGATGGTGAACACTAACTATCATAAAATTAAAACATGGCAACATGAAAAACTAGTTAATTAAAGCAAATAGACAACAATATGTAAAAGCTAGGATTAAAACTAATTATCCAAAATAAACTAATAATAAAAAGAACTTGGTGACTAAACTAAACTAGAAAACATGAAACAAGGTGAATTTAGTTTTTATAACTACACTAATTTCTTCTTTCACAAATCAAATAGTGGTAGTCAATTAATTAACCAAATTACATGGGAAAATTTAAATTTAACCTAACATGTGTAGTAAATTCCAATAAGAACCTAACATAGTGACAAACATTTTAAAAATTACGAAAAACATAAACAACATTCACAATCACAGATACATAAGCATAAATACCCACAATCCAAAATACTTAAATAACCTTAAACTAATTAAAATTCCAACACAATAATATTAACCCCTAATAATAAACTAACAACACCATTTAACAAATAACATAAACATGAGAATAATACTTAAAATAAAGATTAAAAACAAGATAATAAAGAAAACTCCCCTTTTTGTAAAGTTCTTGAAGTGAAAACCCAAGAATCCTTCACTTTGAACCAAATTTCTTCATCAACCATTAATATCTTCAACGACCCAATCATAAAACATTAAATTCACTTAAAATATATAACATTTATGGTAGAAATTTGAGAAAATACCAAATATAAAAACTTAAACTACAACAAGAGGATGAAATGTAGAAGAAGAACACAAGAACATTAAAACATTAATTAAACATTGCATTAAATAAGGTAAATGTTAAGAAAATACAAGAGTAAATAGAAAAAGAGGCAAGAAACTTACATAATGCTTCAAAAATCTGACTATTTCCTATTTATACAACCCTAAAATCATCCAAAAAACCCTAAAAAATGCCAAGATCCGCGAAATTTAGCTTCTGGGCCGAACCGGGTCGGCCGGGTTGACCCGGTCCGGCCCGAAAACTTTCTCCTTTTTTTTTTTTTTTTTTTTTTTAATTTTAAAGGCGCGCGATCGCGCGCGGTAAAATTTTGCTCCAGCTTTGTCTCGGGTCCGTTTTGGGGTCCAAGTCGCGAACGCGACTTGGTTCGAGCCACGCGATCGCGTGGCTCAGCCAAATGATGGTTTTGCAGCTAAGTCCTTTCCGTAATTGCCATCAAGTCCTCCATCTTTTAATCTCGAGCACTTTAGTCCCCAATTTTTCAGATTTCTTTCAAATATGTCCTTCTAAAATTGCACTTTTGGGCCTTCAACTTTTGAAATCTTTCAATTTGGTCCCTTGGTTAATTGCGTGGCTTGTCCAAAACTTCCCGGAAGTGACAAAATGGTCCCCAGACTTCCAATTTCAGCGTAATTTTCACTTCTTTTGTGGTTTTTGGCCTCAAACTTGGATATTAACCTATTTAAATATAAAATATGCATAAATTAGTAGATATTTGCTCAAGATGTTCCAAAATATGCTAATTTAAAGGTATAAAAAGTGTATAAAAATGCACTTAACAAATACCCCCAAACTTAAACTCTTGCTTGTCTCGAGCAAGAATATCTACTAGCACAAAAGCAAATGAATGAATGATTAACAATGCTAGATAACTTGTAAATTCTTTCTTGAGTGTAAAATTGCATGATTAATTCACAATTGTGTTTTCAAAATAATACTACAAAAAGAAGTTGAGCTTATCTCATGTTTGATCGGTGTGTGTGTACATAGTCACTTCCAATTATCACCAAGGTTCAAAGAAACATTGTAGGAGGGATAAATTTCAAAATAATACTATCCACCTTTAGTGGTCAATTTCATTCCTTACCCTCTCGTGACATTCATCCCCCCATATTATTTCTTTTCTCTCCCAAAATGTATCCTAGGGGTGACTCTCAATTCACACATTTCTTTTTCCACTAAAGCTTGGTTATGACTTACCAGCAATCTCAACAATCTAGATATGCAGTGACTCTCCACTAGATGAGTGTTTCAACATTAAAGTTTATACCAAGCAATTCAAACCCACTATTAATCTAAGCCCTTATGCAAATACAAATGCATGATTTCTACAGACTAATGTGATGATTGCTCGTGACTTCCTCACTCCCTTAAGCTTTCTAATTGACCCATGTAGCGAGCTTTAGGTCGGAAACTCCCCGATTGTTTTAAGATCAAAGGGTACCAGGTTTCAAAATACCCCTACGGACTTACTAACTCGAGTCAAAAAGGCTACGAAGTGAGGTAGACTTATTAAGCAAATGCAATGATGATGATGTGCTTTTTTTTTTTTTGTCCAAGTGTGTGTGTGTACCCTACTCATTAAGCTTTCTAATTGACCCATGTAGCGAGCTTTAGGCCGATGACTCCCAAGTTTCAAACTTAAGGCACCAAGTTTCAAGATACTCCTACGGGCTTAATTACTCGAGTCAAAAAGGTTACGAGATAGGGCAATGCAATAATTAAAATGGGCTTAGATTTCTAGCATTTGGTCATCACTTAGCTTATACTAACATCAACAACACTCCACACAAATTTAGATCAAGCATGCATGGAATCACTACACATCTAGACCGTCTCCTTTACCGGCTCGACCACCCCCAAACTTGTCTCACAAAGGATTAAGAGATTAATAATATAGAGAGGGAATTTGATAGGTTGATAAAAATTGAAAATACAAGCTCACAACCTAATTTTTCTACTTCACAAATTTTTCCGACCTTTAATGGATTCCAAATCTCAACAACAATTAGTTATGACTATTGTGCTCAAGAGAACTCAGGATCACTCATAGACAAGCAATTTATAAAAATAGGCACAAGTAGCATATTCGATCAAGATTCATGAATTAATCAGCAATTTCAAACATCAAATCATTTGAGCCGACAAGGCTATCTAGCATGTCAATATCCACAACAAAATGAACAAAATCAAACGTTACAATATCTTAAGCCGACAATGCTATCTAACATGATAAAATGCAAAATGAAGTCAACACCCCCAAACTTGAATTACACATTGTCCTCAATGTGAAAATAGAAACAATATGTAAAGAAGATAAGAGGTAGTGAAACTTCCCTGATTCAATGCTTGGTTGTGACGTTGAAATTGACCTAAGCTTTCGTCGAGTGTAGTTCACCCCCAAACTTGTTGAGGACCATGTCGCTTAGGATTTTCAAAAATATTTGTTACCTACAAAAGTTTGACAAATAATTAAAAAGAAAGTAAAGAAATACAGTAAATAAAATACAAGTAAATAAAAAGAGAAGAAATTTGGGTTGCCTCCCAAAAAGCGCTTGATTAAAGTCATAAGCTCGACTTTTGGATTGTTCATTCGGGAGCATTGAGGAGAAATGATGACTTTTCCTCCGAGGGTTCTCCTTCCAAGAATGGTTTCAACCTTTGCCCGTTGACCTTAAAATGTCCCTTGTCGGGATGATATAGCTCTATAGCTCCATGGGGAAATATTTGAGAAATTGTGAACGGCCCCCACCAACGGGATTGAAGTTTTCCGGGGAATAGTCAAAGTCGGGAGTTGAATAGAAGAACTTGTTGCCCAACTTTGAAGTCTCTCTTCACAATGTGGTTATCATGCCATTTCTTGGTCCTCTTCTTATAGATGCGAGCATTTTCATATGAGTTGAGGCGAAATTCATCAAGTTCATTAAGTTGAAGCAACCTCTTCTCACCAATTAATTTTGCATCAAAGTTTAATGCCCGTGTAGCCCAAAATGCTCGATGCTCAAGTTCAACGGGGAGATGACATGATTTTCCAAAAACAAGACAAAATGGAGACATACCAATAGGAGTCTTGAATGCGGTGCGGTAAGCCCATAATGCATCATCAAGCTTCCTCGACCAATCTTTCCTTGATGTATTCACCGTCATCTCAAGAATTCTTTTCAACTCTCGATTTGAGATCTCCACTTGGCCACTTGTTTGGGGATGGTAAGGTGTGGCTACTCGGTGCTTCACTCCATACTTTGACAAAAGTGAGTCAAGGAGGCGATTGCAAAAGTGTTTGCCGCCATCACTAATGATGATTCGGGGGGTTCCAAATCGTGTAAAAACGTTCTTCTTGAGAAAATTGACCACCACCCGAGCATCATTAGTAGGCAATGCCACCGCCTCTACCCATTTAGAAACATAATCCACCGCCACCAAAATATATTGATTCGAGAACGAGGATGGAAATGGCCCCATGAAATCAATTCCCCAAACATCAAAGATTTCCACTTCTAAGATTGAAGTCAATGGCATTTCATTACGCCGAGAGATATTCCCGCTCCTTTGGCATCTATCATATTTGGATACTAAGGTATAAGCATCCTTGAACAAAGTCGGCCAATAGAATCCCGATTGAAGAACTTTTGAGGCGGTTTTGGAAGCTCCAAAGTGACCCCCATAAGGTGATGAATGACACCTATCAAGAATTGCTTCCATTTCTTCCTCGGGAACACATCTTCTAATAATTTGGTCCGACCCCCCCTTGAATAAATATGGCTCATCCCAAAAATAATGTTTCACATCGGTAAAGAATTTCTTCTTTTGTTGATAAGAGAAATCCGGGGGAAGAATACCACTTACAAGGAAATTCATGAAGTCCGCATACCATGGTGCTTCGAAAACTTGGAGAAGATGGTTGGTATGCAATAGTTGTTCATCCGGAAATGCTTCATTGATTTCCTCCACTCCCACTTTTTCAGGTTGATCCATCCTAGATAGATGATCGGCCACAAGATTATCCGTACCCTTTTTATCACGGATTTCCAAATCAAATTATTGCAAGAGAAGGACCCATCTAATCAATCTTGGCTTCGCATCCTTCTTAGCAAGCAAGTATTTTAGAGCGGAGTGATCGGTATAGACAATTACCTTTGAGCCGATGAGATAAGATCGAAATTTGTCAAAGGCAAAGACCACGGCAAGCATCTCTTTCTCGGTTGTGGCATAATTCAATTGAGCATCACTCAATGTTAGGCTTGCATAGTAGATCACATGCAACAATTTACCTCTCCTTTGCCCCAAAACTGCTCCCACGACATAATCACTAGCATCACACATGAGCTCAAACGGTCCGGGGCCACAATAATAGGAGCCGAGATAAGCCTCTCCTTAAGAGTGTTGAAAGCCAATAGACACTCTTGAGAGAAATGGAAAGTGTTGTTCTTCTCAAGTAGAGAACAAAGAGGCTCAGTGATTTTAGAAAAATCCTTGATGAATCTCCTATAGAAACCCGCATGCCCCAAGAAACTCCTTATGCCTTTCACCGAAGTAGGAGGAGGCAATTTCTCAATAACTTGTATTTTGGCTTTATCAACCTCAATCCCCCCTTGTGAAATCCGATGGCCAAGTACAATGCCCTCTCTCACCATAAAATGGAATTAAGCACTAACTTGGTTTCTTCACATCTTTTCAACACTAGATCAAGATTATCCAAGCATTCATTGAAAGAAGAACCAAAAACTGAAAAATCATCCATAAATACCTCGATGAATTTTTCCACCATGTCGGAGAAAATGGCCATCATACAACGTTGAAAAGTAGCCGGTGCATTGCAAAGACCAAACGACATCCTCCTATAAGCAAAAGTCCCATATGGACATGTGAAAGTGGTCTTCTCTTGATCTTC
Organism: Ligustrum vulgare; assembly: GCA_963555705.1. Taxonomy (NCBI): domain Eukaryota; kingdom Viridiplantae; phylum Streptophyta; class Magnoliopsida; order Lamiales; family Oleaceae; genus Ligustrum; species Ligustrum vulgare. The sequence continues at coordinate 22,954,219 of OY743169.1, read as the reverse complement.
GGGGGCTATTAAAATTTGATTGTAGCCCGAGTATCCATCCAAGAAACAATAATGAGAATGCCCCGCCAACCTCTCAAGCATTTGGTCAATAAAGGGGAGAGGAAAGTGATCTTTTCGAGTGGCATTGTTCAATTTCCGGTAGTCAATGCACACTCTCCATCCCGTCACGGGCCTTGTAGGAATAAGCTCATTGTTCTCATTTTCAACCACCGTGACACCTCCTTTCTTTGGAACACATTGGACGGGACTCACCCATGCACTATCCGAGATTGGATAGATAATTCCCGCATCCAACCACTTCAATACCTCGGTTTTCACTACTTCTTTCATGTTTGGATTTAGACGACGTTGGTGCTCCACTGTTGGTTTGAAGTTATCCTCCATGAGGATTTTATGCATGCACAAGGTAGGGCTAATACCCTTGATATCCGCCATAGTCCACCCAATAGCCATTTTATGCGTTTTCAACACCTCAAGTAGTTTTTCTTCCTCCACTTCATTCAACAAATTCGAGATAATAACAGGAAGAGTAGAAGAATCACCCAAGTATGCATACCTCAAATGTGATGGAAGATGTTTGAGCTCAAGAGTTGGGGCTTGTTGAATGGAGGGTAGTGAAGGAGAAGAGCTCTCTCCCAACTCTTCAAAATATGGCCTCTTCTTAAAGGGATAAAATTTTGGAGCATCCAAGTGTTGTGACATCCTTCTGATGTCCAAATCATCCTCTCCCTCGGTGGTTATGGAGTGAGCAATGCAAGTCTCAAGGGGATCCTTAGATGACCCATAGATGAATGATGTATCCATCTCTTGATCAATGATGTCTACTCGGGAGCATAAATTTACCTCGACGGGGTACTTAATGGATTTCATAATGTCGAATGTGATTTGCTCATCTTGAACCCTCAATATCAATTTGCCTCCTTGCACATCTATTAAAGCTCGACCGGTCGCTAAGAAGGGTCTTCCCAAGATGATTGGGATATCAAGGTCTTCCTCCATATCAAGAATGATAAAATCGACAGGGAAGATGAATTTGTCCACCTTGATTAGCACATCCTCAACAATACCACGCGGATGCTTAATAGAACGATCGGCCAATTGCAATGAAACTGTGGTTGGCTTCACCTCTCCCGTGCCCAATCTCCTGAAAATAGACAAAGGCATTAAATTAATACTAGCACCAAGATCACATAATGCTTTACCAAAATTTAAATCACCAATAGTACAAGGAATAGTAAAACTCCCTGGATCTTTGATTTTTTGAGGCAATTTGTTTTGTAGTATGGCACTACATCCTTCCCTGAGCATCACAGATTCATGATCTTCTAGCCTCCTTTTGTTGGAAAGGATGTCTTTCATAAACTTTGCATAGCTAGGCATTTGTGCTAATGCATCAGCAAATGGTATGTTGATGTGAAGTTTCTTGAAAACTTCAAGAAATTTACCAAATTGTGCATCCACCTTGTGCTTTTGGAGTCTTTGAGGAAAAGGAATGGGAGGCACATAAGCTTTCACTGGAGTAGGAACCTTTGTTGAGGTCTCCCCACTTTCCTTCAATGTCGCATCATTTTCATTCGCCTCCTCAACATGCTCATTACCTTTTTCTTTCACCTCGGGTTGTGCCACATGTTGCTTTACCGTGACTTCCGGTAATTGAATTCCAATTCTTGTAGTGATGGCTTGCACATTTTCCCTTGGATTGATCTCGGTATTGCTTGGAAAGGCTCCTTGTTGTCTCTCCGTCATCATTTTTGCCAATTGCCCAACTTGAGTCTCAAGATTTTTGATAGAAGCCGCTTGATTTTGGAGAATAGTATTGGTCTTGTTCATGAATTGCATGAGTATCTCCTCAATGGAAGGCTTCTTCTCTTGGGGTGGTGGAGGTTGAACAAAACCGGGAGGCTTTACTTGATTTTGATTGTTGGACCACGAAAAATTCGGATGATTCCTCCAACCCGGATTGTATGTGTTGGAGTAAGGATTGCCTTGTGGTCGGTTGAAATTTTGAGCATAATTCACTTGCTCATTTGAAGTACAAGCCATTTTGAGCATGGGACATTCCTCAACCTTGTGTGTTGCTCCACATGCATCACAAATAGAAATAGGAGGGTAGATTGCTTTTACCGTATGTTGAGAAGACAAATCATCACACTTCTTGAATAGAAGGTCCATCTTTGCCGATAAAGCCGCATATGCATCAACTTCATGAATTCCCGCGGCTCTCTTTGGTACCATGCGATCAGTTGGCCAAGTAGAATTGTGATTAGCCATCCTCTCAAAGAGCTCAATTGCCTCATTAGGTGATTTTGTAGTGATAGCTCCATTGGAGGCCGAATCAATCGTCACTCGACTAGATGGATTCATCCCAAGATAGAAATATTGAACTTGCATTTGCTTGGTGAACCCATGATTTGGACATTTCCTCAACATCTCCTTGAATCTTTCCCATGTCTCATAGAAACATTCGGTGTCAAATTGTCGGAATGTGGAGATATCACACTTCAATTTAGCCACTTTTGATGGAGGAAAATATTTTGTAGTGAACTTTTGAGCAAGATCATCCCATGTTGTAATACTTCCAACCGGGTTGGCATCTAACCATTCACGAGCTCCATCTCTAAGGGTATGTGGAAATAACCGCATGTTGATAGCTTCCTTGCTAATTCCCGGATAATCAAAGTTACTACACATCTCCAAAAACCGCGAGATGTGAGTAAATGGATTCTCCTCGGTCATTCCATAGAATTGTAGATGCCCCTTGAAGAGATTTATCACATCCGGCTTTAGATGAAAGTCCGGACGTCCAAATGGGGGATATGTGATGCTTCCTCGATTTTGAGTGATGAGAGGGACCATGAATTGCCCCATTGGTCTATTATCTTCATCAATAACGGGATTGGCACCACCTTGGTTGTCCCCCATATTGCCTTGTATTCTTTGTTGTTCAACTTGTTCTCTTCTTTCCCTAATCCTCCTCCTAAAAGTTCGTTCGGGATCTATTGGAAGAATGTCCCAAGTCGGACGTTGTTGCATAAACAAGGCAAGAGTACCTAGAAAATGAAAAATAAAAAGAAGAAAGAGATGAGAATGAGAAGACAATTCAATTAACAAAGAATCAATGCATTTAGTACAAATAAAATCATTCCCCGGAAACGGCGCCAAAAACTTGTTCACTAAAATCGTATACCGCAAGTGCACGGTTCGCGTTCAAGTAGTAAAGTGGACTAGAGAAGTCTGGGTTATCGTACCCACGAGGAATGATTGAAGTGTAACTAAAGTTATTGATTTCATTTTAAAATAAAAGTCAAGTAACATAAAAAGTTGGTTTGATGGTGAACACTAACTATCATAAAATTAAAACATGGCAACATGAAAAACTAGTTAATTAAAGCAAATAGACAACAATATGTAAAAGCTAGGATTAAAACTAATTATCCAAAATAAACTAATAATAAAAAGAACTTGGTGACTAAACTAAACTAGAAAACATGAAACAAGGTGAATTTAGTTTTTATAACTACACTAATTTCTTCTTTCACAAATCAAATAGTGGTAGTCAATTAATTAACCAAATTACATGGGAAAATTTAAATTTAACCTAACATGTGTAGTAAATTCCAATAAGAACCTAACATAGTGACAAACATTTTAAAAATTACGAAAAACATAAACAACATTCACAATCACAGATACATAAGCATAAATACCCACAATCCAAAATACTTAAATAACCTTAAACTAATTAAAATTCCAACACAATAATATTAACCCCTAATAATAAACTAACAACACCATTTAACAAATAACATAAACATGAGAATAATACTTAAAATAAAGATTAAAAACAAGATAATAAAGAAAACTCCCCTTTTTGTAAAGTTCTTGAAGTGAAAACCCAAGAATCCTTCACTTTGAACCAAATTTCTTCATCAACCATTAATATCTTCAACGACCCAATCATAAAACATTAAATGCACTTAAAATATATAACATTTATGGTAGAAATTTGAGAAAATACCAAATATAAAAACTTAAACTACAACAAGAGGATGAAATGTAGAAGAAGAACACAAGAACATTAAAACATTAATTAAACATTGCATTAAATAAGGTAAATGTTAAGAAAATACAAGAGTAAATAGAAAAAGAGGCAAGAAACTTACATAATGCTTCAAAAATCTGACTATTTCCTATTTATACAACCCTAAAATCATCCAAAAAACCCTAAAAATGCCAAGATCCGCGAAATTTAGCTTCTGGGCCGAACCGGGTCGGCCGGGTCGGCCCGGTCCGGCCCGAAAACTTTCTCTTTTTTTTTTTTTTTAATTTTAAAGGCGCGCGATCGCGCGCGGTAAAATTTTGCTCCAGCTTTGTCTCGGGTCCGTTTTGGGGTCCAAGTCGCGAACGCGACTTGGTTCGAGCCACGCGATCGCGTGGCTCAGCCAAATGATGGTTTTGCAGCTAAGTCCTTTCCGTAATTGCCATCAAGTCCTCCATCTTTTAATCTCGAGCACTTTAGTCCCCAATTTTTCAGATTTCTTTCAAATATGTCCTTCTAAAATTGCACTTTTGGCCCTTCAACTTTTGAAATCTTTCAATTTGGTCCCTTGGTTAATTGCGTGGCTTGTCCAAAACTTCCCGAAAGTGACAAAATGGTCCCCAGACTTCCAATTTCAGCGTAATTTGCACTTCTTTTGTGGTTTTTGACCTCAAACTTGGATATTAACCTATTTAAATACAAAATATGCATAAATTAGTAGATATTACTCAAGATGTTCCAAAATATGCTAATTTAAAGGTATAAAAAGTGTATAAAAATGCACTTAACACCATTCTAGGAAGTTTACGCTTAGAATTTTATTAAAATGAAAAAGAAAAGAAAAATAGATCGATAAACGCTCTATTTTATTCTCTTTCATTTTCTATTTTAAAAGAAAGATATTTATGTGATACTGATAATTTTATTTTTATTTTTTTTACGAATTAAAAAAAAATTATAATTGGTTTTCAAATATTAACATATGAAATTAATATTTAATTAAGAATGAGAAACGAAAGAAGACAATTAATTACATGAAATATACAATTACACATACCTTAATTTTTTTTCAATATTTACCGTTTCAGGATTTTCTTTAAACATTATAATTTAAATTGACTTAAAGCTTAAAGTGAGAGTACAAAATTATATTTAAATAAGTGAAAAAATAGATATATCTATGAGATATGCTCAAATATATATATATATATATAAGTAGAATAGCCGTCACAAAAATTTGCACATAGTTTCCCGCCAAAATAACTTTCTAAATTTTGAATTTTTTGCAAGAAATCAAAAGTTTGAGAACTCAATTGCAACATCCCAGAAAGTTGAATGACTAGAAGTGCAAATATTCAGGGGTATGTTTGTAATGAAAGTCAAAATTGGAGGACCAAAGTGAAGGAAATTAGAAGATGATGACCTGAATGCAAAATAAGGGAATTGGTTGTCCAGGCTACACTGCGCGATTGCGTGGTTGCTGTAACCGCGTGGTCGAGCATCCGCATAGGCCCTTTTCCGTCTAGACCGAAAATCAATTTCTGATTTTATTATTTTTCGCCTTGTGGCGTGTTTGGCTCAACTTGGGCGCATTTTGGACCTCTTTTAGGCCAGATTTTTGTGGAGTATTTATATTTCACTTCTCCTCATTTTCAAGATAAGCCCCAATCCCTAATTTTTCTCTTCAAAACCCCAGCCTCTCTTCCTTTTCTTCTTCTTTCTTTTCTTTTCATTGTTTTTCTTTAGTTTCTAGTTTAGTTTTGTTTCCATGTTGCTAGTCTCCATTGAAGCTAGGAAGCAAGAAGTGAGGTGAAGATTCAAAGCATTGTTGAAGGAATTTTGGAGTAAAAATCAAGAGAATTGATTTATTTCGTTATCTTATATTTTAATCTTTGATTTTTATATTTTGTGATGTATTTTTATAAATCTCAACTTTTGTGCAATATTTATACAATAGGTTAGTTGTTTTACGTTGGGATGATTGATGTAGCTTAACTTAGTTTAAATAATTTTAATGTTTGTTTATTAATTTTGAGCTTATTTCATGTGCGCTTTTTATTGAAATTATTCCACATGTTTAATTGATTACCAAATATATGTTTTGTGAAATGTATGATAATCGAGAGATATTGTGCATTTTAGACCAAATAACAAATGTCCTAGGTATTAATTTAGGAGATAGAGATATACTCCTATCCCTAGGTGATCAGTTGAGTTATTTTCACAAATAATTAATGTAATTGATTGAGTTTTAATCGACATAGAGATATAGTAGGTTAAACAAATTGATTAGGGTTAATTTCACTTGAGAGATGTAATTAGTTAAACTTAGAAAATTGGATCTAACATTGTAAATGAGTAATTTATTAATTTGAATGTGTTGAGAAATTATTTAAGTGAGAGTTAAGTGAAGTCATGAATCCCACAAGTAGTAAAGAGATGAGGGGTTTTCGTACCCACAAGGATTGATCAATTTGTAACTAAGATTAATTATTCTAATTTGGATGAAAATTCAAGTAACATAAGAAGTTTGGTTTGATATTGATTGTCTCAACTAGTCAACTTAAGTAAAGAATTGACAATATAAAAACAAGGAAATATAGATGATTTCGAAATATGTTGAATTTAGGAAATGTTGGGATGCTTGGTTTTTTCTTAACTTTCGCTTAACATCAATTTACACTTTGTCAATGAAATGGATCATTTAAAAACACATGTTAGGTTCGACTCTCCAAACAAAACAAAACTAATCTCTTCTCTTGAATGTCAATTAGTCCTAATTAACACAAGTCAACCTCTTCTCTCAAATGTCAATTAGCCTCAATCAATTAATTAGCAAAGTAATTGCAACGTTCATCTCTCCAAACATAACTAATCTCTTCTCTCTAATGTCAACTAGCCATAATCAATTAATTAATCAAGTAACTTAGGAAATTTGAATTTCTAATCCAAATTGTGTAGTATTTCACAATCACAACACAATCTATCAAGCAACATTTGATAGCTAAGCAAATGCAAGAAAATAATCAAATATTCAAAAACACAATAATAAATATCCCAAAATCAATAAACAAACATTAACATGAATTAAGTGAAACTAAGCTCTAATCAAACATCCCAACAAACTATGATTTAGCCCATAATAATGAAATAATAATAACACTTAGATTTTAATGAAGTAATTTCTATAATGAGTTAAATACAAAAGTTACAACCAAGAAATGAAGAAAAATCTTCCCTCCAAGTAGGTTTTATACTTGAATGCTACAAAATTTTTCACTTTGAGTTGATTTTCTTCCACTTCAATAAATGTCTTCAACCACCCAATACATGCAATCTAAATAAATGTGCAATAAATATTCTTGATTGTGGAATGAAAGTTAAAGATAAGAACTAAAGATAAAACCTAAAAACTAGAGACCAAAACCAAGAAGAGGCAAGAAGAAGTCTAACCCTAGCAAATGGGAAAGTTGGGTATTTATATTTTTCCTCCAAATGGTCCAAAAAACCCAAAGAAAAATGTGGAAAAACTGGACAATTTGCAATACACAGGATTTTGGGCCTTACCAGGTTGAATCGGTAAAGCTCGGAATATTCTTTTGAATTTTTTGACCATGCGACTGTCCAACTCAAAATCGCGCTATCGTATGATTCTTCAACAGATCAACATGTCACTTTCTGATCTTTTTTACAAATGTAACCATGTGCTTGCTCCTTGTTTGAACCACGACCACTTGGTTAGTAAGGTGGCTCCTTTGTAGCTCAAATCCTCTTTTTAATTGCAATTAAGTCATCCATATTTCATGATCGATCAATATAGTCCTTACATCTTTGGATTTCTTTCAAATAAGTCCTTCCAAAATTGCAATTGATGTCCTCCAAATTTTGTGAATGTGCAATTTGGTCCCTCCTTTAATTGCATGGCCGATCTTGAACTTTTGGAAAGTGACATTTTGGTCCCCTAAAGTACTAATTTCTGCATTGTTTGGTCATCTTTTGTGATTATTCACCTCGAACTTGAATGTTAACATATTCAAACACAAAATATGCATAAATGAGTAGATATTTGCTCAAGATACATTAAAATGTTTTTTTAAGGGTATGAAATGTGTATATAAAATGTACTTAGCACAATGCTCCTAAATTGAGAATTCTAGTAAGTTGGGCTTCTGGTTCAATTTTCCCATTCTGCATCCATTAATGTGAAAGACCGCCTTAAGTTTTAGTAAATCTGTGTGTATATATTTATGTATACGTGATTGTGAAGAGACGATTTTTTATTTGGTAATGATGGTGTTGTGGTGGTGGTGCACCGGAGATGGTAGTGGCGATGGTGATGGTGGTTATCATGGTGATAGGAGATACAGATGATGGTGGTGGTGACGACGACTGGTGGTGGTGGTGGTGAGGCGGGTGGTGGTGGTGTCATGGCGATGATGACTATTGATACAAATATGGGGTGAGGTGGATTTTTAAAATATATTAATTATTTTTATTTAGCACCTGATGTATGAGTTTTTAAACTATATTCTTTAATTTTGAAATGTAGTATTTCAACCAATTGGTTTGTGTATTGAGGAAATTACAGGCAACATGTTTTATAAGTATCAAATTAAAAAAATAAGATCAAACTTGTATAATTTCAAAACTCATGTTGTAATTAGGAAATAATTAACTAATTAATAAAATAGTATAATAATATTCTAAGATAAACAAAACTAACTCAATCCCTAATTAATAATTAGTCTCTCTGATCTATACCTGTTTCCATCCATTTACTCTATCCACGTAGAACATACAAACACATCTCCGTTCATTCTCTCACACGGCCACATCTCACCTCTGTAGTCGGCGCCGTTACGTACCTCGAGGCAGCGACGCTCACACACAACATATTCACCTCCGTTCATTCTCCCACACGTCAGATCCCATCTTCGCATTCGACGTCGATGCAGATCCACCGTCTCCTCCCCTCCCCTCCCCTCCCCTCCCCTATGGCCACACACCATAATTTAATAGATCAGGAACCGCCAACCTCCACGGAGACATCATAGCCACCGACATAACTTTGACGCTGACGACTTCAACACCACTTCTTCACAATGGACAATTTGTCTTCAATCTTCATCATTTTTGGCCAACCGTGCCTGCAAGATTTGTGGTAATTGCTCTATTGATTCTTTTCATGACATGTGGCTCACGACCAAAATTTTCTTTTATTTTCAAGTTCGATGCCAACACGTGGAGCACGGTAATTTGCTTACTTTTATCTTCCTTTTCAAAAGTCAGTGACGTAGACGACGTCATTAGACTGGAATTTCAAAATCACTTTACTTAAAAATAAAATCCTTTCATTTAAAAATTAACGATAAAATATTTAATATAAGATCTCAATTTTAAAATATTTTAGAAAAACAGTAACAATATAAAATAGAGAGTTCGATAGTTCAAACACAAGACCTTATTCAGTGAGTTCACAACTCACAAGTCGTCATTTAGTGCATCACTATCTGTCTCGCCATCTGAAGATCCGCGTCAATCCCCTTTTTCATTTCTATTATTACCTGAAAGGTTAAATATGTCGTGGAGTGAGCATACACATACTCAGTGAGTGGAGTATGGTGCACATGAGCTATTGCATGTAGATAAGTTAACCTCATATATTCAAATCTAATTTTATATTCACGTCAAGTCATATACTCAAGTCAAGTCCAGTCCCAAGTCAAGTTCAAGTCAATTTCATGTGTTCAAGTCAAGTTATTCAAGTATTCTAAATCCAGTGCAAGATTTTTAAGTTATATGTCAATATATGTATTTTCAAGAAAACATGTCTTTTAATGGGGTCCATATTACAAATCAACTATTATCCCGAGTGCGCACAAGCAGAAAATTTAACCCCAAGTTCAAGAGTGAAGTTTACTTCACGAGTACTTTTATAAGTGTGGTTTCTATAACACGACTCCACGAGTTTCAAGTAGGGAGTCGAGATCCTTGAAATTCATTAACAAGCGTAACCACATCGTGATCCAGTTACTGGATTCTGTGGCATGTATATCAAGACAAGCGGGATAGAATTACTGTAATATCAAGAAATTCCTTTATTTGCAATGCATAAGGAAAAACATGAAAATCCTTTTAATACAATGCATAATGAGCACATATCACGAAGTAGTATTTAAGATCGTGTAATCAAGTACAAGTCCAGTCAAGCTAAGCCAAGCCAAGTTAAGTCAAGACAAATTCATATGTTTAGGAGTTACACATAAACAAGTAATATTCAAGTTACTTTAAGTTCATCTTCTCAAGTCAAGTCAAGTGGATATAATCATGTATTGTGTCGAGTATGTGACATATCAAATTATTATCTGTCAATAGCAGATTATCATCTTTATTATGTTAACAAGTCTAAGATCACATAACAAGAGCAAAGATTCTTTTAAATATCAAAAATAGTACTGATCTGTATATGTTGTATCGATACATGTACTAATGTATCAATGTATTGATACATAAAAAGAGGACAGAACCTATTTAAGTATTGATCATATTATGTTAGCAACTATAATTTCTTTTTCAATTTAGATGACAAGTCAAGAACCATCAAGGCAATAATATCATTTATTAGTTATACATTTCGATATGTTCGCATAATCATATATTTCGTCATTTATCAAGTTCATGATATACCAATCACTATTAAGATCATATTAGCCATTAAATAGGGAATACTTATGGCAAGATGATAATATCAATATGATATAATATTGAACTTATAGCAAGATTGTGATAATTTCAAGATAATATTAACAATAATAGCAACAACATAACAATTAATTGTTGTACTTTAACTTCTACCAAGTAAACAAATAAATATATTCTATTACCTTAGTCCAGAAGTGCCTAAAACAAGGTTATGTACTTTCTGCTTTATGATGTATCGATACTTCAACAGTATGTATCGATACTTGCAGTCCGTGTAGTACTGTCGAATATGATTTTTCGAATTTCTTCAAGGTTTAATTCTATTTGATCGAACAAAATCTCATTTAAGATATCAAAATCATGTTATTAAATTAACAAACTAAGCGACTTACACGCACGGGCCTAAAGGTGGGAGTGAGTGGGTGTGTGCGCGCTATTCATACTTGATCCTAACTTTATTCCAACATTGAAATTCTATAAATTTTGGAGGAGAAATACAATTATTCTCTCACGGTTTATTTGGATTTTGTGTTGGTATCCTAATTCAGTTCAATTGTTGGCTATTTATATAGAAATGAGACCTCATCATATAGGAGCAAAGTCTTACCATCAAGTGTTACCTTGAGCCGGTTATTTGAAGTAGGAGGTGGAAAGGAAAGCATGAGGTGTCCCTTTGTAGTTGCATGACTAATGAAGTATATATAGGAGGTGTTGGAGGTCTAATGTCATGCAAATCAGGAGCTGGCACCTTCAGGTTTGATGACTAATCAGAGCTACAAGTTGTAGGTGCGCCACCTCATGCTTCATATTCCCAGATTTTCAGTTTGGTCTATCTGGTTTTGAGCAAAGATTCGAGGTATCAAACGAGGTCCAAATCTAGATTTCTTGATACCATTTCAAAGTACTCATGAAGTACTTTCACTCACAATTTACGGCACAAGAAATGGATAACTGAGGAATAAGTTATGGCCCTCCGAAGTTGGTCGTAAAAATTGTTTTCGGGTTACTGTTTTTATTGTCTTAACTTTAAAAATTCACCGAGGGCTATCCGTTGATTGGAATGACAAATCGTTTTCATATTCTCGAAGTTCACTTCGAGAACTTGCCCGTACATATATCACATTTAATCAAATGAGGTCGGGAGTGATCAAACGAGTCTACAGAAAATAGACATAAAAATACATTTTTGTCGTAACTTTTATTATTTAATATTTTCGTTTTTCTTCCGTTAAATCCTGTTTCTCTTTCTTTTCATCCAAAAATAATTACATCCATTACAACCTAACGACGATGCATAGCATTAACTACAAAATTATAGTAGCAATTAATAGGCATAAATATTTAATATGGATGCCAATTCAAAGTGAACCGTTACCTATTCTTTCTTTGTAAGTTTGTTTGGTACACGTCGATCCATTTAAACCACTGAAATTTACATTGTTTGACGGCTAAGTATTCTTGGATTTTTCAAATTTATGTTGATTCATATACTGATGACCCATCTCTCCAAACTAAACTTTTTACAATTTTTTTTTATTTGCATATATTTTTGATCTTCAACAAGTTCAATCTAGAAAGCCACCAAACATCATAAAATTGGCCGGTTAGTTAGTTTGTTTCAAATGCAAACTTTGTGATCTCAGACTCCAACCGACAGTTGTTCACTTCTCTCTATCAATGTTCCTAAGTTAGTTCCCAAATTATTTCTTCAAATTTCCGTTGCTTCTTCATTTCATTTCAGATTCTTATATATATGTAACCACACGTATCCTTATTTCTTATTCAGGTGTGACAAAATGAAGAACCAAAACCCATTTTCTTCAGGTGGGAAGTCCATGAATATAATTGCTCCATTGTCACTTGTTAAACTCCTTTCTTGTTTATTCTTCTTCGTCTTCGGGTTAACTTTCGGGATAATTCTTTGTTACCATTACAAAAGTTTCTCTTTCAATCTACTAGTTACCAATCGCCAATTCTCTATTTTCACTTCATCATCATCATCAACTTCTTCGATAATGAGTACTTCAAATACAAGTAATTATAATAGAGAATTTCTAGAGCCACCTAAAGTTATTATGCATAAGATGAATGATCAAGAACTGCTATGGAGAGCCTCAATGGCTCCAAGAATTCGAGAATTTCCGTTCAAACGACGTCCCATGATTGCATTCATGTTCTTAATTAGAGGACCGGTTTTGTTAGCCCCTTTGTGGGAGTTATTCTTCAAGGGAAATGAAGGGCTATACTCAATTTATGTGCATTCTGATCCAGCTTTCAATGAATCTGAGCCTCGAGGTTCAGTTTTCTATGGCAGAAGAATTCCTAGTAAGGTCAGTTTCACTCATTCTTGTTGCATTATTCATTCATTATTATGATCATAAATTGCTGCTTAGACATATCTTTAGGTTGTGCTGTTAGTATAAAATTAGTACAATAATTCTAAGGAAACATAATTTATGGATATTTTTTTGAGACATTATGATGTGGCACACACTCATTAATTGATGAAAATAACTATCACATCACTTACTTTTTCATTAATCAATGAATGCATGTCATATCATAAATTCATAATGTCTCCTAAAAATGTCCATAAATAATGTCTCCCTAAAATTATTGATAAATTTATTGTACATATTTTAAATAGATAGTAATAACAATCATTTCAGGTAGCTCTTTGTATTAAATATTAATTTAATAATGTATTTCAGTGAAGATAATTGGAGAATTTATCGTTTAGGTGTGAAACATACCAAACTTAGGATTAAAGCAATAACATTTGTACCTATAATCTTTAATTAGGTGCTTAACAATTTTGCGGTCCAGATTTGAAAATTCTCTATTAAGAATGGCAGTCAAGTACTCTCTATCTGAAAAGTAGCATGAATAATTTTCAAAAAGAAGGTAACGGTCAGATTTGCCCATTTCGTCTACTGAATCTTGGCAGGTGCAAAATGCAAGTTTTTTTATAAATAGGTAGCGACAAGACTTAAACTATTCAAGAATTTTGATTCGTTGTCCATCACAAACAACATTAAAATTACCCACCACCAATTATCGGTTGCCAGTGTCCAATGTAAACACTTGATAGACCATCGGTTGTGGTAGACAGACTTTTTATGTAGTCCATGATAGACAACAGATCACTCCTCTCTTTTTTTTTCTTTTTTTCTTTTTAAAGTGAACTCCTCCTCCTTCTCCTCAATTTTGTCATTGAACCACAAAATCTAAAATTTTAACTTATTAGAGAAGGGGTATTATTTACTGAAATGTAGTCCAATAATGATAAGATTTGTCCAAATTAAAATCAATTGGATCTCTACCCAAACTAGAAAAATACCCAAAAAGAATGAAAGATATTCGTTCTAAAACAAGAAAAATACCTTGACTATTTAGTAGTCGATGAAGCTTTCCATGATTAGCTTAGATAAAGAGTTCATTGACATTGTTGAATGCATATCAATATCCCAATTTCTCAACCAATCGATATTCAATTCTTAAATAAATTACCAAAGAGAAAGCCGATGTTGTTTCTTTTTACGAGACTAAATCGAGTATTGCATCTCCAACTTGTTGTAAATGATGCATAGTTTGGGGCTAAAATTAATTGTCTTTTCATGTTGATAGAAGAAGAAACCATGTGTAGTGCAGTGTAAGTGGGACACAAGCTAGCCATGGCCTTAGCAGAATGGGCAGCATTTAAGATACATATAAAAAAAAAGACCCCTCCTATTAATCAAAAGTCCCTATCCTAACCAATCTTTTGTGGCCATAACTTATTTCTTCCCCTGCCTTATCTCCGAATTTGCATTAATCCGACTACATTGGTATCCTCGATTTCGCTAGTGGTAGAGAATTACATACTATGCCCTGTCTAAGTATTTTCTAATGCACTAAACTTAACATGTTATGAACAATAATGTTCATGTGATGCCGGATTTTTTGCAATTGCTATACATATTGATGTCTTTTTTATCTAATAGATAGAAATACTTTTGAAATTGCAGAAAGTCGAATGGGGTAACGTAAACATGGTCGAAGCAGAACGCAGACTACTAGCCAATGCTCTTCTTGATTTTTCAAACCAACATTTTGTTCTCCTCTCCGAATCATGCATTCCTCTTTATAATTTTTCCACAATATACTCTTACCTAATGAACTCGACCCAAAATTTTGTTGAGGTATACGATCTACCCGGCCCTGTTGGTCGAGGAAGGTACAGTATCCTTATGCAGCCATTGATCAGGCTTGAACAATGGAGAAAGGGCTCCCAATGGTTTCAAATGGACAGAGATCTTGCAATTGAAGTTATAGCTGATAATACTTATTTTCCAGTGTTTCAAAACTATTGCAATGGATCATGTTATGCTGATGAACATTATTTGCCAACATTTGTGAGCATGAAATTTGGAGGGAGGAATTCCGATAGAAGTTTGACTTGGGTTGACTGGTCCAAGGGTGGGCCCCATCCTTCCAAGTTTATAAGAACAGATGTTACTCCAGAGTTTTTGGAGAAGTTAAGGAGTGAAAATTCATGTGAGTACAATGGTAAGAAAACTAATGTTTGTTTCTTGTTTGCAAGAAAATTTGCACTCAATGCTTTGGACAGATTGTTGAAGTTTGCACCAATGATTATGCACTTCAATAGTTAGGCAGGTTTATTGTCATATATGTGTGTATATATATATATATATATAGAATCATCAATTTTTTTGGGTACCATATCTCAAGGTCCCCACATTTTTTTATTTATTTTTTCCTTATGGTTTGTACTGAACTTGAAATTCAGAAATTAAAGAATCCACAATGAAACATTTTTATAAATACGTAAACTTGAATTTATAGATACGTATGTAAGGATTTTAATCAATCGTGTGGACTTATATGTGAATTATTGTGTATTAAATAAAATGCTATCAATTTTGGTTAAGCCCATTTAAAGTGATCTAATAAGGATTTAGTAAATTGGGCTTTAATGCATCTAATTAATGTATGGACTTTTATGTGTAGATACCAGGCCATTACCTAATTCATGATGGGCCGGATTAGGTTAATTGGCAATTCAGTATATAAAGTCGGTTATGGTCCCTGAATCCTACGTACTGTTCATCTTTTCTGACATCCCATCATCAGAGACAAAATAAGGACTACGTATCGATTTAGAAGATCCAAACACCGTCGAATCGTTTATCGTGAATCACGTTTGATTAAGGTACGCTTCCGCTTCAGTTATTTAATTCTTGATAATTCCAACATGATGATTATTTAGATTATAGATAAATTATTATCTGTAATAAAACTTTCTAACAAGTGGTATCAGAGCCAACATCGTGTTGAATTATCAGATCAATTTTGTACGTGTATATGTAAAACCTAATTGTATGTATACGCGCATAAGTCTGATTTCGAAACCACTGCTGATTTCAAAATATATACATACGCAGCAAATTGTAAATTGGAACATGAACTTGGTTTTATGAATTCATTAAGCCGATCGATTTCCCTGTATGTGTATCACGATGAATATTATCTGGGTTTTGTGTGTTGTGGTCGGATTTAGGCTGTGAAATGTGTATGTATATATTTTCGAGATTAAGGTATGGATTGTTGTGAATATTTGGATCTGTAACTTGATTTTTCGAATTTAATTGTGGTTTTGGTGTTGAATTTTTTGATGAAATCTGTGAGGGTTCGATTTTGGTCGGTTGAAATCGGATTCCTATGTGTATATTGCTGAAATATTGAATCAAGTTATGGGATTTTTATGGAATCTGATTTTTTGGTGTTGGTCGAAATCGTGTTGTGTATGGTTGAATCTGGTTGTTGGAGTTTGGAGGATTTAGCAGCGCTGTAGGCAATGGTGGCCTGGAGGAGCCGTCGTCGGGCTGGTTGCGCAAAGCCGGGACTTGGCTGCGCGGTGGGTTGCAGCGTCGCGCGCGACGTCGCTGGACCTTTGGAGTGCAGCGCCATAACCGACGCTGCAGGCGGTCACTTTCTCCGGGTGTGGGTTGCGGCGGTAGCAGCTAGGGTTATAAACCCTAGCTGTGCGATTTTGAAGCAAGGACTTGTGTTGGAAATTTGAAGATTACGATGACTCATTTGCAATTTCTGTAAATTATGGTTAATTGCACCTCAAGTCCTCCCTGTTTGTTTTGAATTAAAGTTTAAACCCTATAGTTATAAAATCATTTAAGTTGGCTCTTAAAGTTCTGAAATTTATAATTAAGCCCCTAAGGTTATAAATTATTAAAGTTGGGGTTATAAAAGTTCCTGATTTTATATTTCAGCCCCTGAAGTTTGAATATTTTCTTAATTCAGTCCCTCAAGTTTGGAAATTTTCAAAATTGGTCCTTAAAGTTTAAATTTCTTTTAAATTAAGTCCCTAAGTTTGGGAATTTGCTAAATTGGCTCCTAAAGTTTGAAAATTTTCAAAATCAACTTTTAAAGATTGAAATTTTCATATTTTGGACCTCTAAAGTTTGGTTTTGTTTCAAATTGGGACCTAAAGTTTGGAATTTCTCAAAATTGACCAATAAAGTTTTAAGAAAATTGTAATTTAAGCCCTTCAAGCTTAAAATTTTACATAATTGGCCACCTAAGGTTTAAGAATATTGCAATTAGACTCTCGCAACTTAAGGATTGCTTTATTCTAAAGTTTTGAATTTTATAATTCAAATCCTAAAGTCAAATATAGATGCAAATCAATGAATTTCAGTTTCAAATCTTGGTACATCGGAATCTTTTGAGAAATATAATATTCGAAAGTAAGTTAGTTGAAGCAACATGTTGCCAAAGCAACCTCTCTTGTGGATATTAATTAACTTTGAATATTAGAAGGTATTTGTGTGTGTCATTCATTGCGGATATTGATCGGCCCAAAGGAAGGTCAATATTTGGCTCGAATTTCACATGCACCTATTGTGATAAACACGTGGAAATTATTTGGTTTAACGTGTAACCAATAAATCGGTCCAAAGAAAGGTTTATTGGTTAACATGTCTTATTGCCAGTGTTTGATCACTACACTAAGGGAAAATTAGGTGTTTGTGTGTTATCTCATGCGGATATTGATCGGCCCAAAGGAAGGTCAATATTTGGCCCGAGTTTCACATGAACTTGTGGTGATAAATATGTGACGGTTATTTGGTTTTACGTGTGATCAATAAATCGGTCCAAAGAAAGGTTTGTTGGTTGACATGTCTTACTGTCAGTGTTTGATCACTACACCAAGAGTACCACTTACAAGTCAATATTTCTGTCCAAAGACTAAATATTGATGTTGTGCTAGGTATCTTGTGATGGGCCCTACCATTATTTGAAAATATGATTTGCATAATAAGGTATTTATGTGAGCAATTTTATTTAAGTGTTCTCTATTCGGTTTCAAATTCTGCTAGTAGTAAATCTACAAGCTCAAATTTAATCCCTGTATTTATGGAATAAACTTCAAGGATCAAAACAAGAACATTAACTTTTCGTTGGCTGCATCGATCTAGACCCTGTACTAAGGATTGAGTAACCTACTCCTCTTACGGATGAAAGTTCATCTAATCAAATGAGGAACTTTGAGAAGTGGGATTGCTTAAATTACGTGAGTCACAGGATCATTAAGTGCGGCATTCCGGAAGCCTTTAGTGGCATAGTATCTAAGGAGGTAAATGATACCAATGAATTCCTTGCCGAAATTAAGAAATGTTTTGTGAAAAACGATAAGGCTGAAACAAGCACGCTTATGCAAAGCTTGATTTCAATAAAGTATAAAGGCAATGGGAAAATAAGGGAGTACATCATAGAGATGTCTCACACTGCTTCAAAACTTAAGGAACTAAAACTCGACTTGTCTAATGACTTGCTCGTGCATTTGGTATTGATATCGCTTCCTGCACAATACAGTTAATTTAAGGTCAGTTGTAACTATCAAAGGGAGAAATGAACTCTAAATGAGCTCATTCTATTTTGTGTGCAAAAGGAAGAAAAGTTGAAGTAGGACATAACTGAAAGTGTTCACTTGGCAAACACCTCTAAAGATAAGGGCAAGAAAACAAATAAAGAAAATAAAGTCGTTTAAGGGGCTATAAATTTTATTATCCCACACTTAAATCAATTTTGAAACGGGAATTGCAACATTTTTGAGGAAGTTGAGTTTGGGGGGAGAAATAAGGTTAGAGATATTGTTTTTAAGGAATAAGTTGAGGAAGGATCGGTTTCGATTCCTATTATTGCTTTGACAACGTGCAAGTTTTTATGCATGTCATTGATCAAGAAGCATATCCGGAACCTCAATTAGACAATATTGAAGAACCTCCCATCCAAAATAAGGTAAATTTCAGAAGTACAAACTCAACAACCTCAATAACTAAAGCCATTAAGGAGATCCACGAGAGAAAGGGAAAAAATGCTATTCCGGATAATTTAAATAGCATTTCTCGAAGAACATAAGGAAAATAATGGAATGGTGGAAGATGGTCCAATCAATTCCATCAGGCCATGCAGGGTTCTAACTCTCAGAAGTGGATTGATGTCATAAATAAGGAGTATAAGCATATGCAAGACAATAAAGTTTTGGATCTTGTCCTATTACCATAAGGTGCGAAGCCCATTGGTCTTAAATGGATTTTTAAATCGAGAGGGATTCGATAGGTAATGTGGAAAGATATAAGGTTCGTCTTGTATCTAAGGGCTTTACACAGAAAGATGGCATTGACTATAAAGAGACTTTCCTTTTGGTTTCTACGAAAGACTCTTTCAAGAAAGTTAGGTTGTTGCACATTTTGACCTCGAGTTACATTAAATGGATACTAAGGTGGCGTTTCTCAATGGCGACATTGATGGGACGATCTATTTGGTGCAATCAAAAAACTTTGTGTCAGTGGACCCAAAGCTAATGGTTTGCAAATTAAAGAAATCCATTTATGTGCTCAAGCCAGCTTCCCGTTAAGGGTAATACAAATTTCATCAAGCAATTATCTCATTTGGTCTTGAGATTGATGTTGTTGATGATTGTATGTATTACAAGTTCAGTGGGAGTAAGTATATTTTCCTGGTTTTATATGTTGATTATTGCTTGCCACTAATGATATAGGTATGTCACATAAAATTATGAGATTTTTGTCAAGGAATTTTGAGATTAAAAATCTTGGTGACGTCTCTTTTGTATTAGGAATTCAGATACACCGGGATTGTTCTCGGGGTATTCTTGAATTGTCACAAAAGGGCTATATCGATAAAGTACTTAAGAGGTTTGGCGTGCAAGACAGTAAATCAGGGGACAGCCCTATTTCTAAGGGAGACAAATTTAGTCTCAACTAATGCTCGAAAAGTTATCTTCAAGTTAAAGAAATGCAGAGAATCCATTATAGTTAAGCTATAGGGAATCTGATGTATACTCAAGTTTGTGCGCGTCCGGATATTGCGTACATTGTTGGGATACTAAGGAGATATTTAAGTAATCCTGGGATGGATCATTTGGAAAGCAGCCAAACATGGGTTTTAAAGTATTTAAAGAGAACAAAATATTACATACTCACATACAGAAAATCGGATCAGTTGGAGATCATATGGTATTATGATTCCGATTTTTACTAGATGCCAAGAATGTAAAAGATCCACATAAAGGCTACATTTATCTGCTGGTTGGAGGAGCTATTTCCGGATGAAGTGCTTAACAGACACTTTAGCTTCTTTCACTTGGCAGCACAGTTGTAGCAATTTTGGGGGCATCTAATTATGGAATATAGCTGCGAAATTTTGTCACTGGGCTGCGTATTCTGTACGGTAAAGAAAGACCACTAAAGTTATATTGTGACAATAACTCAGCAGATTTATATTCCAGTAACAACAGGAGCTCAACCAAGTCAAAACACATTGACATAAGTTCCTGGTTGTGAAGGATACAGTTCAGAGTGGACACGTGTCAATAAGAGCACATTGGGACAAACTCCATAATTGCGGATCCGCTTACTAAAGTATTACAACATAAGGTCTTTCATGAGTACATTACTCATATGGGTGTTGTATTTCTTAAGGATATTCGGTTTCAGTGGGAGTTTGTATTTTGGGTGCATTAGACACATTTATTGTCCTTTTGGATACAGTTTAAAGTTAAAGTTATTTACAGCTGTAAGGTTTCAGGTTTATTATCTCTGAACTTGTTTAAGGATGATCTTACTAAAGTTGGACCAGTTGGAAATAGGCATGTTGAAGATCACATTACATGTAATTTCCATGCTACACATTCATACTTGATCTATGTCATTCAGTTATGTCGATATACGTGACCATTGAAGGTTTAGTTACGATTAATGTAGCGAAAGCCGCTTTGATCCTATGTTGATATAATTGATGGACCGGATTGTTTGGGGATGCATTCAGTAATGATAGCAAAATTCTGAGTACTCATAAGGTTATGATTGATACACAATTGTAAGGTTACACATATAGCCCAAGTGGGAGATTGTAAGGATTTTAATCAATCGTGTGGGCTTATATGTGAATTATTGTGTATTAAATAAAATGCTATCAATTTTGGTTAAGCTCATTTAAAGTGATCTAATAAGGATTTAGTAAATTGGACTTTAATGCATCTAATTAATGTATGGACTTTTATGTGTAGATACCAGGTCATTACCTAATTCATGATGGGCCGAATTAGGTTAATTGGCAATTCAGTATATAAAGTCGGTTATGGTCCCTGAATCCTACGTACTGTTCATCTTTTCTGACATCCCATCATTAGAGAGAAAATAAGGACTACGTATCGATTTAGAAGATCCAAACACCGTCGAATCGTTTATCGTGAATCACGTTTGATTAAGGTACGCTTCCGCTTCAGTTATTTAATTCTTGATAATTCCAACATGATGATTATTTAGATTATAGATAAATTATTATCTGTAATAAAACTTTCTAACAACGTAAACGTGATTTTTTTCCCCTTGTGAGTTTTTAGTCACATTTCATTACTTTAAACAATGACACTTTTCTCGTATTAGAAATCACAAAAAAATCACAAATTATCCATTAGTTATCTATGTATTTTCAATGACTGACAACTTATTAAAACTTAAAAACGTATTGGTTCTATATTTATATATTTTTTCACGAGAAAGTGTTTATATCAAAAGTAGTAGTAGTACAATAAAGCAAACAAAGTGATTGTAGCTTGGAACCATGACTTGATAGTTTGGAAAACTTGTAAAAAGGTAAGAGCTAAATGATTTCTAAAGCAAAAGTACAAATTTAGGACTATTTGATGACAAATATAAATGTTTAACATATTTGATCAGATGTCGATTTCGCACTTTTTTTCTTGTCTTTAGTGTGAGCATAGAGAAATGCAGGGCTTTTTTAGATATAAAATTTCATTCGTCGCATGTGATTTTGTTCTCACGTCTGGCAACATAAGGTGCCAGACGCATACACAATAGCTTGGCCCCTGTGTTGTGGACTCCACTCCCGTGTGTCTAAGTCTGACACTATAAGGTGTCAGACGGTTGACATGAGAACAATTCTATCATCGCATGATGTATGGAGATTTGGTAATGATGCCCACCAATTTGGGGGGTGTGGGTTTTATAAAAAAAAAAAACCCACAATTGTTTTAGAACATTTGTGTAGAGAAATATTCTAACAAAAGGAAAAACGTAACAAAAGAAAAAGAGCTTTCACCATCACATCAATTTAAGATTTTGTCATAAAGTTATAAATAGGTTAAATTAGTATTAAAAAATTAGATAATAATAATAATAATAATTGTTGACGTCAAAAAATGATATGGACACGTATCACTCTCTTAATAAAATCTCCAATGCACTCCATGGATTGGAGCTGACGTGTCAATGAAATAGACAGACTTCTAGAGAACGTAAATAAATATACGGAAAAGTTTAAAACTACTCTCCAATGAATGTTGTTTTCTTGAACTAATATTTTTACATAACTTTATTTAGCTATAATTTTTTGTTGATAAATTAAATTTATTAAAAATTCATATATATTTTTTAAAATCATTAATCTTAAAACAATATTTATTAATATATTCAAACTTTTTAGGTCTCACGGAACGTCTACATCTAGACGGAGCATCCTACATTGTCTATTTTTTTTCAAGTCACGTCAGCTAGCTCAACATTGTAATCCATGGAGTGTCACGTCTTTTCTCCTAATCCATGAAATGCATTAGAGATGCTCTTAGTCAACTTAAGAGGAAACAAAAATAGAAAATGATGTTTAAAAATGGGCTTTGCGTGAAAGATATATACGAGCTTAATAACCTACCTTAATAGAGCATCTTTATTACCTATTTTGAGAGAAGATTTTGGAGAATACAAGTAATTTTGGAAGTAATCTCTCTATATTTTTCATGGTAATCATTTATTTTTATTGTTTCCCATTTATAGACAAAACAAGACAATTATTACAAAGAAAATTGTAACTTTTTTTTCCATTTTTCAAGACAAATGATGATTATCTACTATTTTATATACTCTGGTTTCCCTCTGATATTAGATTTGATTAGTCGTCATTTGTAAAACATGTTGATAGGTTGCACATGGTCGCTTCTTACTAGGGCTGTAAGTTGGATTGAAAAATCCGATTCCTTTCAATTATGTACCAAATTTTTTCAAAAAAATCCGACTTCAATTGATTTGAAATTCGAAACTTCTGAATTCCAAAATTTTTCAAAAAATTTAGATTGGAATTGGAACGAGTTTCGAAATTTCGAAATTCAGATCCAAAAACATCCAAAGTATTCTGAACATATTCCGATTCAAAAATTCTGATTTTTTTCGAATAAATTCCGAAACTTTTTGTATTTACATTACAATTAATAATATAAAATATAAGAAAATAATTTATTGAACAATTAATAATATTAAAATATTATTAATATGAGATTTATCATATATATAACGGGTAACATTTTTACTTAGTAAAAAACACACACACAGAGAGAGAGAGAGAGAGAGAGAGAGAGAGAGAAGAGAGAGAGAGAGAGAGAGAGAGAGAGTTTAGCATAGAATTTCAAGTTAGGTAAATTGGTGATGAAAAATATTTTACACATCGAATATAAAAAAAAGTTCAGATTAAATCAAAACTTCAAAATGTGTTGTCAGTTATTTGCTCTAGTTTAGCATAGAATTTCAAGTTAGGTAAATTGGTGATGAAAAATATTTTACACATCGAATATAAAAAAAAATTCAGATTAAATCAAAATTTCAAAATGTGTTGTCAGTTATTTGCTCTACTTATTCACTATTGTGTGATCTCATGTTTGGACTTTGGAATGTGATATTGTTTGCTTACTAGAAAATAAATTTTTGCATGGAGTTCCAGGATGAAAAATGCAAGAAATGTAGCATTATTGTCCCTGTTTACTTTTCTTTTTATTGGATCATGATGGAAAAACTTATGTTAAATCTATTTATAAATGTTATTTTGTTATCTTTATTGTAACTGTAATTATAGTTTTTACAAGTTGAAATTTTGAACTCATTTAATTTCAAACATTCGATTTCCTAAATTTAATTTTTTATATATTTAAAATTATTATAAATCTTGAAAAAATATTAAATATTGGGAATTTCCGAAATTTTTCGAAATTCCGAATTTTGATTTGGAATGAAGTTTGTATATTTCGAAAATTTTGGAATGGAATTTAGAACAACTTTTTGATTCCGAAATTTTTTGGAATGGAACTTAAAACACCTACTTTCGATCAATTCCATCCAAAAACACCCCTACTTCCTACATAAACACAGGAAAATCGCCGCCCTTTCCAAATTCTGAGGCTCAAGGTGATCCATTTGCAAATTATTGAGTGCTTGGGAACTTCGAGTTATTCCGGAACATGAAGATGAGTTAGTTGCATTCCCGTTGTTATTGAAGAAGTAGAAATGCACCACCAATTAAGACAAATAGTGCTGCCTGTTGACGCTGCTGCTTAAAATAGGACATTGTACCAAATTCTGGAGATTATTACAGAAATAAGAATGTCGTGATTGGAGTTCTTTTTATAGTTTTTTTCTGTTGTGAAGTATGAGAATTACAATTTATTTTAATGGAATTGGATTCGGTTCTCAAATGTCCCTTTCATGCTTTATTCAAATCTGTTTATCATTATTTATGCCAAAGTTTATGGTTGATAAGAACAAAAAATTAGTTTATCGATCATATTCATCTCAAATTTGATAATTTCATCTCTTCCATTTATGTGCTTTTTCTATGAAAATGAGATTGACTAAGTATATATATATATATATATTTTTTTTTTATTTTTTTATTTTTTTTAAATTAATATAGACTAGAGTTGTATCTCCTTTATATTTTTGTTCAAGAGTTTGTATGTTTTTTTTTAAATGCCCATTGAGACCCTTGAATGGATAAATTTATTTTCTTAAGAACATGCATGTGAGATTTGTCAGAACAAGAAGGGATAATGATAATTCGACTATTAACTATTTCATTTATAAATTTTATAGCAACTTAAATACGTGCCCTCCGTAGGCAGAGTTCATAACTTGCTATCCTATTGCCTATATGTTATATATTCATTAGGAATTTAGGATGTTATCGGATCATTATGCAAGTTCAACTATATTGCATTACTAGAATTTAATGTTACGTTGTCCACATAGATAAATGTAGGACTAATGTAATTCAAATGAATGGAGCTAGAATCGTTAGTAATCGCCTTTTTGCATCTATATGGTAGGGAATTCGTTCCCTTGACTTGCACACATTGCTCATTATACTACGAAAGTTGATCATGCTCAAAGTCGTTACACACATTTAGTGACCATTTGTAAATCTTTTGACTTTTTAAAGTTCACAGAGTTAATTGAAAAAGGCAAGCTACATCCCATGTCAACAAACATTTATTACAACATTTAATCAAGATTATGACTACGATTTTTAAACTTATAATAAATCCTATTAGTTTTTACTCAACGCAAACCCAATCCACCATAGTTGGCTTGATAAAAAATCAACCAAACCCAAACTAAATAGAGTAGTTGAAGCTATACAATCAGAAGTTCGAATATTTGCTCTTTGAATGTAGCATGTAAATGCTGAAAGGAAAATGTTTACATGGAGGTATGATCATTGTATGTCCTGTCATCCTCTGGGGTCCCGTCTGCACGATGTAAAAGGGATTCGTGTGAAGAAAAACTGTTGTCCGAATGTCTACTCTAAGTGTGTATAGGCTATATCTACATTCGAATTTACATAGAGAGCAAACCGAGGGAGGGGAGTAGTCGGCTGAAATTTGAACACACGAGTCATTAAAAAAATTAAAAGTCATAAACAAACAATTTCTAGAATCCATTACAACCTAACGATGATGCATAGCATTAATTAAAAAATTATACTCCCTCCGTCCCATTTATATATGCTGCATTTCCTTTTTCTCTTGTCCCAATTATATAGACATGTTTCTTTATTGGGAAGCATTTTTTTGTTTGTTTACTAATGTACACATATTAATTACTTTCAATAATAATAGTTTTGATACTTAAATAAGGATAATTTGAGAATTTATTTTACAAAAATTACTTTTTCAATAATATTAAATATATTTTCTTAATCTTTGTGAAAAGTTAAACCAGTCTATATAAATGGGACGGAGGGAGGGGGTAGCAATTAATAGGCATAAATATTTAATATGGAAGCCAATTCGAAGTGAGTCGTTACCTATTCTTTCCTTGTAAGTTTGTTTGGTCCACGTTGATCCATTTAAACCACGAAAATTTACATTGTTATCAGGCTAAGAGCGTCTCCAATGCTTCACACACCGATGATGGTTGTCAACTGTGTGTGAGATATAGACATAAAAAATTGTGGGCCCTATATTAATATCTCTTTTTTCCTTTCTCTCTCTCTCTCTCTCTCTCTCTCTCTCTCTCTCTCTTCCACATTCTCCCTCTTTTTCTCCACTTTTCACACATTTACCCAACGCTCTCCACAATCACACATCCTCCTTCACATCCTCCACTACCTTTTTATTAATTTATTTAAAATTGTGTGTATGTTTATCTTCTTTTCCCCTTTTCCTGCTCTTTTTTCTACTTTAAACATCCACATCATCTTCACAATTTAAACTTAACTAGTTGTCTATCCGTGCGATGCACTGAATATACAATTTTTAAATCATAATTTTGAAAATATCTTGATTCAATCATATCAAATAAAAACATAATTTAAATAAAATTTCAATACAAAATGTTATTGAATTTGAAACTTTAAAAAATAAAAAACTATTTAAAATAAAAAATTCTACATGTACACTAAGTATACTGCGCCACTCAAAATTTGGCACTCATTTAAATTTTTTACATTATTATTATTATTATTATTATTATTATTATTATTATTATTATTATTATTATTATTATTATTATTATTATTATTTTTTTACATTTTTCTCTAAAAATTTTCCCACCTTATCACCTATTTCCCTTCTAATATGTTATAATTTTTATTAACTATATTTTTTAAAGTATTTCTTACATATATTTTATTTGAAAACCAATATATTAATTAATATAATTTATTTTTCCGTATTTTTTAAACATGCCAATTTTTATCAAAATGATGAAATGATTAAGCCTCCGTTTGGTAATAATGTTTGGTTTATAATTTTTTTTTATTTATGATTTTGAGGTAAAAAGTAGTGGCTGAAAATTGGAGAGAGAAAATATGTGTGGTTAAAAAGTTGATTGGAAAATAATTAATTATTTTTGTAACATGTGTATTGAATAGCCTCCTCATTTATTGACATATTAGAAAATAAAATTTCAATTTTTTCATTCCTAACTTAACAAGTTTATATAGCATATATTAATTTTAAAATATATTAATCCAATTTTTCATTTTAAATGTAACACATTTACATAGATATGATATGACATTTATTTATTTTAACACGTGTTATTGAATTTGAAACTTTAAAAAAATAAAACTAATCAAAATAAAGAATTTTGCATATACATTCAATGTAGCGCATCACTCAAAGTTTGACACTTAATTAATTTTTTTATATAAAATTTCTTTTGACTTTTATTTACTTTTTTCTCTAAAAATCTGCCCACCTTATCACCTATTTTCCTTTTAATATGTTTTAATTTATAATTAAATTTATTTTTAATATGTTGCTTACATATATTTTATTTTTCCTTGTTTTTTATATATACAATTTTTTGTTCAAATGATGAAATGATTAAATTTTCTACCAATTTATCATTTATGGTAAAAAGTTGATAGCAAATAATTAATTATTTTTGTAATATGCTTATTGTAAAAAATAATTATTTATTGACATATTAGGAAGTAAAATTTCAATGATTTTATTTATTTATTTTCAAAATATATCAATCCAAAATTTTCATTTCTAACTTAACAAATTATATATAATGTATTTATTTATTTTCAAATATATTAATCCAAAATTTTCATTTTCAATGTAACACATTTACATAGATATGACATTTATTTATGTTCAAATATATTAATACAATTTTTTCATTTCCTACATAACACATTTATATAAATATCACATTTATTTATGTTCAAATATATTAATCAAATTTTTTTCATTTCCTACCTAACACATTTATATAGATACACATTATTTATATTCAAATATATGAATCTAATTTTTTTCATTTTCAATTTAACGCATTTACACATTGTACATTTATTACAACTATTACTAAATATGTAATAAATAATAAATTCTCCTACAAAAATATTTATCATTTCTTTATTTTTTTTATTTTTTTATTTTTTTATATTAGAGAGAGAGAGAGAGAGAGAGAGAGAGAGAGAGAGAGAGGGAGGCAATTTTCCCTCCACAATGACTATCTCTCTTCACTTCTACTTTTATATATACTAGTACTAGTATTTCATCCGTGCGATGCACGGAAGTTGTTATCCACAATATCGATTTTAATAAGTATTTATAAAATTTTAATACTTATATATAATCAACACATATATAAATGCATAAAAAATATTTTTCTATTTCAATAATTATTAGACTTTATAAAATAATATACCTAATTCAAATTATTAAAAACATCTTTGAATAGGAAACGTCAATTTATATATTTAAATATTTAAATTTAATGAATAAAACTTTATTTACAAAAATAAGCAGTCAAAATAATAATTTTGAAAATCTCGCAATTATCATGATACGATAATCGAGTAAAGTTAGAAATCACGAAATTGTACCGAAGATCATATACCCTGTAATCTTTAGAATTTTATCAAAAATAAGTATGGTTAAAAAATATTAATCATTGTATTAATATTATTAACTTAAAAGAAATCAAAGTATTAACTCTTCAATATTAACCTTGGTTCAATAACTTTTTCTATAAATTATTTATAAGTAACACATTTTTCAACCCACTTTTTAATCACATATATTTCTCTAAAAAATTTCTCAATCACACATTTTATTATAATACTAAAACATAAAGAATTTAAGAATTAATTCTATCAGACTATCCTATTTTCATATATAGTATAGATTTTCACCAATACAATGAACTAAAATTGTTATCCGTAATATCGATAATCATTCATTAAAATTTAATGATTATACATAATCAACACAAATGGAAGAGATATATAAAAATAATTTCTCCATTCTCATCACATATTTAACATTTTTCTCAATTTTCATTCAAAAACACCAATACAATAATTAAAAATATGTGTTTAATCTTAATATACAACAATTGAACAACGTTGAAGATCAAGAAACTATTATATCATATAATATTTGCACAATTATTAAAATTAAAAATAATTAAAAAATATTAACCATTATTTACCATAATAGTAGACTATTAGTGCATATATATAAAAAAAGACAATAAATAAATGCATTCATATCTATCTAGATTTTACATTCACATTTGGTGTATAACTATTTTGTATTTACATTAATCTCGTTTTGCATTCACACTAACCAAACCATATAAGGGATGTGCACTTTAGGCGAGAAAACAATAGCTTCTATGGAAAGATACACTTCTACTTTTATTAATATATAAATACTAGTATCACACTCGTGCGTTGCACGGAAAAATAATATGAAATGATTACTGTAAATATCATTACAAAATAGGACAAAAATTTGAACACATAAATTTGCTTTGATTAATGATATAGACTGTTAACGAATGCTCAAAATAGAAATAAATTACAATTCTCATAAATTTTGGAAAACCTCTTTAAATAATACATTATTTGTACAGTTTGTAGTTACTCACACTCGTGTGATACACAAAAGTTGTTATATACATAACATATTTAAACAATTGCTCAAATTTAAATTAAATAATGCAATTTTTCAAATATATGTTGTATAGAATAAATAAAAAATTTCGTCCAAATATTTTTGACTAACGTGAATAGAAATAATAACCCTCAAAATATTATAATTTACATAAAATAAAGTAATTGTAACAAATTAAATATATGAGGTCCTATATATAAATAAATGTAACAAATTAAGCAATATTGACGATGCATGAAAGTGAAAATCAACCTCAAGATTTATGGTACACGAACGTGAAATTTAACTTGAGATCCTTCGCATGACTAATAATTTTTAATTTTTAAATGCGATGCATTTAATTGAACATAATTAAATGCATATTTAATTATATGTCAATAAAAAATTATTAATGAACACACACACACACACACACACACACACACACACACACACACACACATATATATATATATATATATATATATATGGTGAGCCTTTTTGTCTATATATGTTAATAAAATTAAGAAATAAAGTTTCACCATTTTTTGCGCCATATAATTATTTTTTAATATTTTAATAAAATTATAAACAGTTATATTGTTTTATCGTCTATACGGAAAAAGACACCATGAATTGAGTGTTTTAGAAATTGTACTATGAACATATTAACTCCATTTCTGGAATTAACGTTCAATAAATGAAATTTTCTTTCTTTAAAAAAATTTTGAACTACAAAATTAGGCTCATACAGTACATGTGCAAAATTCAACTTACATATTCTCTTTAAGATCGACGATTTTTTTTCCATATATTATTCTTCATCATATTCTTCTCAAAAAGAGGTGTAGGATAGATTTTTTTTTGTATAATTTGATTTTTTTAGAATTAATTATTAATTTCAAGTGTTTTTCTAAAAAAATAATCATTAATTTTAATAATTATTGTTACATTAATTGACTCTTCTTTCTTTATACCGACAATTTCATTATTCATATTGTTACATTATTATTTTAATAAAAATTAATGATCGATCAATTGTTTAATAGAAATTATATGAACTATTTGTTAAAATATGTAATATATTTTTCATATTTTAGTTATTTAAATTTATAATGAAAAATAAAGAAAATGAACATAATCAGTAAATAAATAAATAAAATAATGTGAAAATGATGAATGAATTGAGGAAACTTAAGTTTGCAAAATTAACTCAACTTAATTGGATTTGCCTTAAAAATTCGTATAGTTATCATTTATTTTAATTTGATGAGAAAAAATCAGAACATAAATTAATCATATGTGACTAAAATGAATTTAGTTAACTACTTATAGATAATATTATAGGACTAAAATGATATAATTTAAAATGAATTAGATATTGAGGGAAAATAGATTAATATAAAATAAAACTTCACCTTTAATTTTTTTATATGATTTTACAGGCATATATTACAATTTAGTCTCACTTTTTAGCTTGCATTAAACTTCTCACTGTGATCTTTAATTTGACGCTCATATTACAATATTTTTCGATTTCAAAATAATACAATAATTATTAAAAGAATAATAATAAAATAGAAAAAAATAACATTTTGATATATTATTAATAGCACGGATGTTAATGCAATTAATGACATATGTAAAATAATAATCGCTAAAATAATTAACATACTATTTTTTTTCAAATTTAGAAAGTTTTTTTGGCGAGAAACTATGTGTGTATTTTAGTGACGACTATTCTACTTATATATATATATATATATATATATATATATATATATTAAGATTAAGATTAAGACTAGTGAATCACTCATGTGATGCACGAGAAGAAACGTCTGGATAAAGATAATTCAATGTGAAATTAGATGAATCCTTTAAATAAAATAAATAAATTTCGCAAATAAAAGATAAGATCATCATTTATTGGTTTCATATGACTACAAATTCTGGAATACTTCTTTGTACACAACATTATTTGTTGATTTTGTTGGTATTCCATTCTTATTACAAATCAACATCTTTAATCCGAAACGATTTGTCACATTAGAAATTGCAGCATAAAGTTGTCCATGTGTATACAACAGCCAATTAAGAAGTCCCACATGCGAGAATATTGTCCCTCACTCTTATTGATAGTCATGGCATAGTACACCATCAATGAAAATTGTCTTCTTTGAAATCTAATAGGTATCCTACAATCAGAAAGGCTCGACGATATCATTGGAATAAAAAACTTGTGTCCTAAATTGATGCTAGAAAGAATTTGACCTTCTAGAACATGGTCCCCAAGTTTTATGATAATTAACCTTGTTCCATTGCACAATCCCTGTGTATGATCAATATTTCTCGAAAAGAACTTGTGTCTTTCACTTATCCGCTGCAACGGTCCACCATATTGCGCAATAATGATATCCCTGTATCCAGGTCGGGTATCAAAATCCACCAACAATCAATTCGGCAATTTCATCGACAATAGGAAAATTATAATGGATATCATCAGTCGCCCACCAACTAATAAGTATAAGTCTTACATTTGAAGTGTTTTCCTCGATCATCTTTTCTCAAACCGACCTAAACTGCCTTAACAATTTGTTGTATTTGTCTAGCATATCCTTCAAATCAGAAACTATACAATTATGCAACATTGAATCACATGATTCACTCCTACCGGGGGACATTAAAAAACATAAATTAAATTTTAGACTATCACAATAAAATTATCCGTAAACAATATAAATATAAAAGCAATAAATACATAATACGTACCCCCACGACCCTTTTTCTGCTTTCAACCTCATTCACATTGTCAACAATGTATAGCGAGCAAATTGCAGAGCTGAACCGTCATCAGGCAACAGACTCTCAATCTTATGGAAATTTTGACCGTGTAATCTGAAGACGGGAGGCCTCTACCATCATTTAGCCCATTATCTATTCCCCTTATAGAAATGAACGAAAACATCATATTACATGTTCGAGTGTTCTCAACGAAATTCTTAATCCTATCGTCCTTACCATATAACAAATCTTTCAAAATAAGAGGATGATCTTCCATAAGAAGAATCTTCACTTTTTATTGCATACAACAAAGTAGGGATGAACAAATAAACTGGGAATCGAACTAAACTGCAACAAGTGGTTTGGTACCGTACGGTTTGAAAAAAAATTCAAACCGCCTTAAACGATTTAGGTTACGTTTCAATTGTCAAAACTGCGATTTCAAACAGCCAACCCGCCAAATTTTAAAAAATTAAAAAAATAATAATAAAAATAAATACAAACGTTCAATTTTAAAAAGAAAAATGAAAAACACTTTTTATTGTCAACAAATCTAAATTAAAAAGTCAAAGATTAATTGTTCAAATCCACAACTATTTGGAAATAATTCTTGCTCCTACAATTCATAATCATCATCCAAGATATTTTCTTAAAATAAAATTTTTAATATAAGAGTTAACTACAGTTTGCTTCTATATAATTAGTTTTCTTGTCAATATGAATTGATTCACAATAAAGCACTCAATTAGAAACTTAATACTATTATTGAGCTAGTTTAACTCGAAATTTTAGACGAATATGTGTCTTTGAGCTTGCTTTGAAATATACTAATTCATTCGTTGGAAATCCGCGGTTTCAAACCGTACCAAACCACAAAAATAGTTTGATTTGATTTTGTTTAGAAAATGAAATGATTTTGTTTGGCTTGGAAAAATTTCAAACCGTTTTAAATGGTTTGGTTTGAAATATTACTAAAAATCGCCCAAATCAAACCGTGTTCACCTATCACCCCACAACAAAGTGAGAACTTCGGATTACGACATGTTTTATAACACTTATCTACTCTCTCCTCGCACCAAAAATTTGTCTTGCAAAATAAACACTTAAATGTAGGATCTCCAATGTCCATGTACTATGAACAATAGATGAAAAGGTTAATAATATAGATCAGCTCAATTTTCAGTTAAGTAAATTGGGAGACAATTTACTTATTGTTATAGAAATTTAAGAATCGTAAATATTGAATTAAAATATAAAAATTAATATCCTAAACATAACACAAAATCATTAATAACTATATAATTTCAAAAAAATATAAATAAATTTTTTAACCGTTAATGTTAAAAAATGTGATACGAGACTTTCGGAATAAAAAATTAAATAATAATTAAATGTAATTGTAAAATATTATTTTGATAAATAATCTGATATAGAAAAGAAGGTTATTATGTATATGTAACAAAGAACTTAAACGCATGATTATTTATAACAAAATTTAATAAAACTTTATTAAATATTCGATATAAATGAAAATGAAAATTCGACATTGGATTTGTATGACCGAACAAAATTATTTATCCATAAGATTGAGACCAATAAAATATCACAATTATTGTAAAAAAATTATTTACGTATTAAATGTAACTTTCTATAAAAATACTAATTAATTTAATAAAACACAATAAAAAGGAGCTCGAGTTTTTAGATGTGCTAAATAACTAAAAAAAATAAGATTATTTATAAAAGTTTTATACGATAAGTTTTATTTAATTAATTTAATAGAATGCAATATAAAGGAGCTCGAATTTTTATATGTGCTAAATAACTAAAAAAATAAGATTATTTATAAAAGTTTTATATGATAAGGTTTATTTAGTATTAGATGCTTAATACAACTTCGATATAATTTTGAATTGAAAATTTTACATTGAATTTGTATGACTGATCACAAATACTTATTTGTAAGATTCAAAAGATTAAAAGATCAGAATAATTTTCTGAAAATAGAGATTTAAACACAAATAACCAAATATAAATAAGTAAAAAAAAAAAATTCTCCATAAAAATACTTAAGTGGAAGTAGTAGCATTAACAAAATAAAGGCTGAGTTTTCCAGTCAAAACTCAGCTACTTTTATATATTAATATATATACATAGATATAGATTTGTATAACTGAACACAAATACTTATTTGTAAAATTCAAAACATTAAAAGATCATAATGAATTTCTGAAAAGAGAGGTTTAAACACAAATAACCAAATATAAATAAGTAAAAAAAATTCTCCATAAAAATACTTAAGTGGAAGTAGTAGTGTGAACACAATAAATGTTGAGTTTTGGAATGTGAACACAATAAAAGCTGAGTTTTTCCTCCAAAATTCAGCTGTTTTTATATATTATATATAGATAAAGAAATAATATATCTATCTCTTTTTCTCTCTTCTAATCCACATCCCCAATCCATAGCTCCATTGAAGATGCTCTAAGTATCCTTGGATTTTTCAAATTTATGTTGATTCATATACTGACGACTTAAATTTTTTTTTTTTTAACTTTGCTACATTAACAAAACTATTGACAAAGAGATTTAATAAAATAGAATAATTCTTTGTTTTTTTGTTTGCATTTATAGTTGATCTTTGACAAGTCCAATCTAGAAAGCCACCAAACATCATAAAATTGGCCGGTTAGTTAGTTTGTTTCAAATGCAAACTTTGTGATCTCAGACTCCAACCGACAGTTGTTCATATCAATGTTCCTACGTTAGTTCCCGAATATTTCTTCAAATTTCAGTTGCTTCTTCATTTCATCCAGATTCTTATATCACAAAGTAACCACACGTATTCTTATTCAGGTGTGACAAAATGAAGAACCAGAACCTGTATGAGAACCAGAATCAGAGCCAGAGTCCATTTTCTTCAGGTGGGAAGTCCATGAATATAATTGCTCCATTGTCACTTGTTAAACTCCTTTCTTGTTTATTCTTCTTCGTCTTCTGGTTAACTTTCGGGATAATTCTTTGTTCCGATAACAAAAGTTTCTCTTTCAATCTCCTAGTTACCAATCGCCAATTCTCTATTTTCACTTCTTCATTATCATCATCGTCATCGTCATCGTCGTCGTCGCCATTATCAACCCCTTCAATAATGAGTACTTCTAATACAAATAATTATAATAGAAAATTTTTAGAGCCACCTAAAGTTATTATGCATAACATGAATGATCAAGAACTGCTATGGAGAGCCTCATTGGCTCCAAGAACTCAAGAATTTCCGTTCAAACGAGGCCCCAAGATTGCATTCATGTTCTTGATTAGGGGGCCGGTTTTGTTAGCCCCTTTGTGGGAGTTATTCTTCAAGGGAAATGAAGGGCTATACTCAATTTACGTGCATTCGGATCCAGCTTTCAATGAATCTGAGCCTCGAGGTTCAGTTTTCCATGGCAGGAGAATTCCTAGTAAGGTCAGTTTCACTCATTACGTGCATTCTGATCCAGCTTTCAATGAATCTGAGCCTCGAGGTTCAGTTTTCCATGGCAGGAGAATTCCTAGTAAGGTCAGTTTCACAGTTTCACTCATTCTTATTGTATCATCATTCATTGTGATCATAAATTGCTGCTTAGACATATCTGTAGGTTGCAGCTGTTAGTAGCATAAAATTACGATAATTTTAGACAGACATTGAAATTGCCATGAAATTACGATAATGTTATGAATAATAATGCTCATGCGATGCCGGATTATTGAAATTGCCATACATATTGACGTCCTTTTGTCTCATAGAAATACTTTTGAAATTGCAGCAAGTCAAATGGGGTAACGTAAACATGGTCGAAGCAGAACGCAGACTACTAGCCAATGCTCTTCTTGATTTTTCAAACCAACATTTTGTTCTCCTCTCTGAATCATGCATTCCTCTTTATAATTTTTCCACAATATACTCTTACCTAATGAACTCGACCCAAAATTTTGTGGAGGTATACGATCTACCCGGCCCAGTCGGACGAGGAAGGTACAATATCCTTATGCAGCCATTGATCAAGCTTGAGCAATGGAGAAAGGGCTCCCAGTGGTTTGAAATGGACAGAGATCTTGCAATTGAAGCTATAGCTGACAATACTTATTTTCCAGTGTTTCAAAACTATTGCAATGGTTCATGTTATGCTGATGAGCATTATTTGCCAACATTTGTGAGCATGAAATTTGGAGGGAGGAATTCCAATAGAAGTTTGACTTGGGTTGACTGGTCCAAGGCCAAGGGTGGACCCCATCCTTCCAAGTTTATAAGAACAGATGTTACTCCAGAGTTTTTGGAGAAGTTAAGGAGTGGAAATTCATGTGAGTACAATGGTAAGAAAACTAATGTTTGTTTCTTGTTTGCAAGAAAATTTGCACTCGATGCTTTGGATAGATTGTTGAAGTTTGCACCAATGATTATGCACTTCAACAGTTAGGTAGGTTTATTGTTATATTATATATATATATATAGAATCATGTTGTAAAACTACCTAAACTATACTATAGAGAATATAGAGATGGAGAGAATAGAGAGAATTCCATTCTAAGGTGTAAGAATGTTACAAACGGAGGCCCCTGTTGGATAAAACTTGAGCAAAGGAAAAAGAGTACAAGTTCTCCCCCTGATGTTGATCATTGTGAATCATTGAGTCGGCTATTCAAAATGATATCAGATGATAAATGGAATAATCATATATTGAATCTTGGAATTCTGAAGTGTTACCTCATTAAAATCTTGTCAGTAAAATCCAGTGGGATAAAATCTGAATGAAGGAAAAAGAGTAAAATCGCTGCCTCGTTAAAACCTTGTCAGGAAAACCTAGTAGGACAAAACCTAGATGAAGAAAAACGAGTACATCATGATTTTCCCCCTGAAGTGTGCAATTTAGTCTTATTGAATATTGATATCATCTTTCGTCTGGAATATGTGTATATAAAAATCTCCTTGTGTGTAGCCAATATCATAACATTCTTCATAAGATGTCTATGATTTTTTTCATTTATTTATATCATTCCAGCATAATTTAAAGAGAGAGTTTGTTGTTGAATTATAGCTCGCAGATAGCTGTGATAATGTCTCAAAAACCCTGCTAGGAAAATCATATGGAACAAAACCTTTAGTGAACGGAAAAAGATTACATTATTCTCATTAATACACCATAATTTCTACCTCGTTAAAAACCTTGTTATGAAATATCTGTGGGACAAAACCTTTGCCAAGGGAAAAAGAGTGCAGCACGCATTTATTCCACTCATGGAATATCACAAGTATACTGATGTAATCTCGAAAACATGTCTTTTATGATGAGCTCTATAAAAATTGTTCATAGCTCATTTATTATGTCATAACATGCTATATAAAGCAATGCTTCGCTAGTTGACTGATTACGCTTTTCAAATCTAGAATTGATTCACTTCTGTGAAACTATCAAAATCTAGAATTCACTTCTAGTGAATAATATAATATTCATTTTTGGTGGATAATTAAATATAAATTTGCATATTGAAAATCAATTGCATGCCCAGATATTGAAATATAATTCATAGTAATAGTACACTCCAACTTCAATTTCAACATATTATATTATGGGGTCATTTGTATCATTCTTCATGTGATTTCATTTTATGCATAAGAATCACATTTCATTCTATAGTGATATTATTTTGGGCATATTGAATCTTTCAATGATTTATACATGTATGTTCTTGTATCTTATAAACTGCAATTTCTAATTTGTATGAGTATAATTAGTCATTGATGAAAATTTAAAGTTGTCTAAATTTTATGTTTCAATGAATAGACTGTCCCAGATATGTCTGAATTGTAAAACGTAAATAGATAGTATAAACTATGTAGAATTATGAGAAGACAAGAACACAATATTTAAGCTTAATGTGGGAAAAATCTAAATAGGGAAAACCCACGGCCCGCACCCCGTGGACAAAAACCAATCACTATATAAAAAAAGAGTTTATACAGATCAATCTAAACTACAGGATAAATCTAAGTATAGACTTATCAAATACCCAAGAAATAGATCACTACCTGATCCTTCTATGGCGTGTAATATGAGCTGGCGTCCCACCACTCTTCAGTAGCTTTCTTTGAATCTGCGACACTCTTCAACAACCTCGAACTCCCGTTCGAACACAATCCAAGCCTCCAATTTGATCTTCACGCTGAAAGTCTTTTCTTCTCTAAGCGATTGATTCCTCCTCCCGGAGAACCGAAGTCGAAACACAGTTGAAACCGTGAATATGAATGCACCACACGAAAATTAGCTTCGAGACTTCTTTTAGAAAACGTCCCTTTTTCTCCAATTTAAATACAATTGGATTGCTTGTCCATCAAGAATCCTTGTTGCATAAAATCTCTATTACCCATAAATCAATCAAAGATAATTAGAGATAATGGTAAGATAATCATAAATTAATAAATCTTACCATAAGTGAAGATAAGATAAGATAATCACAATTGGTTATGGAATAAAAGATCTTACCATATGAAGTGATAAACACTAACTTGGACACCAAGATTTTATGTCCAATATTCTCGGCCATTAAGAGATTTTCGGCCAATCAGAATCGGCCATTAAGAAATTTTTGGCCAATCAGAATATTTTAACAAGACTTAAAATATAATCAAAATACTTATAAAAGATAGAATTTCAAGCCAAGTAAAATATTATCACAATTCTTATCACAAAAGATAAGTGATAGACTTCTAGCATTATCACAATACTTATCACACTTAATCTCCAAATAATATCAATTATCACAAGATAATTATTCCAACACTATAGGAGATAAATATTCACAATACGTCAAAATAATTATGAAGTAATCTAATTAAAACTTAATAAATTACTAAATAAAAATATTTAGTAATAAACTAAATTTATCAAATTACAAACCTATAGTAAAATAGAAAATGCCAATAAACATAACTTAAAATAAGTTAACAATTGAAATAGATATCAACTTCGACATATAATCTATAATTATTTCGCTTGAACTCTCAACGTACCGTGATCAACTAGTACATCAAAGAATACTTTCAAAGTACCGAGATGAGAATCACACATTTTGATCTCACTCATTAGTATATCAAAGAGCTCAAGATAGTGATTTAGATTATAGTCCCATCCACCATATGTCATACCAGTTCTTTGAAAAATTTTGCGCATAATGAGTCGTCTTTTACGACTGTGTAATATTTTTCATTTGTGCAAATAACTACTGACTTTATTTATTTAAGTGTTTGCACTTCAAGTCCTAACAATATACCCTACATTGAGATTTTTAAATTTGGCCAAAGTGTTATAGATTTCATCAACCTCATTTTTACAAGAGAGTTGTGTATGTATGTAATCGACTTATTTCTCGATTCCAATTCATCTCAATATAAATATAATATATAGAGATCTCTTTATATTTTCTATCATCAAGTACCAAAATCTCCTTTCTTTTAGTTATGTCACTTTTACCCACCATGAGTATTTAGCCTCAAAGGGATCGTTTCAATTATTCAAGAGATATTTGTTTTTGGAATCGATTGTCATTACGCTTCAGGCATAATTACGCTTCAGTTGTGTTATTTTCTAATTTCCCCATAATATTCGAAATCTTGTATTTTATCAATCGGTTAAAAATGCAGCAACTCATATCATTCATAATTAGTGATATAATCTCAATCATATATCTCAGTGCGTTTTGTTGGAGTGTATATACATATCGCACTTCTTAGAAATCAATAAACTTCACAAGCTAATCATTATTTCATCGTATTAACACGTTTGCATGTAGAATATTGCTGCATGAGAAATATTTATATTCAATACAATGTTCTATTATCTCAACCAATTCATAAAATCATTAATGATTTTGATATGTATTCATGCTAGCATTTATCACTTTGCTCGTAATATCATTACTAAAGCAATTTTCTCAGTGAAATAATCAATTTGCTTTTGAGAACAAGCAACATTGAGAATTTGTTAACCTAAAAAATCTTCTAGTTCTTCAATGAATGTCATTTTCATTCTTAATAAATCTCATTATTGAATTGGGATGATCCAACCAATCATGCTAAATTATAGAACTTAAAATTCAATACAATATTTAATTCACTTGTACGCATGTATGAACTTCTGGTTCAATACAGTATTCAATCCACCAGTACGTATTTCTGTATAGTACAAATCAGTATACCTTGATTTATTATATCGAAAAAGGCTTGGAACGATATCCCAAGAAAATAATTCTTGTCCCCAAATCTTTCAATTTCTTTTTATTATATCGAAAAAGATAATGACGCATTATCTCCTTGTTCCCACCTTTTAAATATTTTATTTCATTATTTCTTGGTGGAATAAATATCGCGCGGAGCCTCCGTTTTTTCACGCGTTAAATGATGAAGATTAGATCTATAAAAAATGGATGCCATGTTATCAAATATGCGTAAATATTATTCTAATCTTCCGGTAAACATTTTGAAAAATATTTACCGAGTTCTACTTGAAAGATTGAGACTGCTGATGATCAAGGTATCCCAGAAGATGTTCATTGATTGATCGAAGCAAAAGTTCAATTAACTGGTGAATTACCAAATTCATTTTCTATGCATATGCCTGGCTTATGTAAGAGTATTTTTGTAAAAAAAGTGAAGAGCAAGAAGATTAAAAGGTTGCTACAAATATGCTGGATGGACATGTGATACCCGTTGTAAATCAATAGGATATACATCCAGAAATTGAGATGATAAAATAGATTTCATTAAAGGTGGACTGAGTAAGGAGACATTGGATAATATTCGATTGACTCTTGAGACGCACCATTGTGGGTTTGTGCAGCGTGAGCGACTATCTTTATGAGCTCAGTTCAACGACGAGAAAAACCGTTATAATCTCAAGAATATAATATCAAAACATCATATTTGCAAAATTGATGCAAGATAAATCAGTA
The DNA here is from genome assembly GCA_963555705.1 of Ligustrum vulgare. NCBI lineage: Eukaryota > Viridiplantae > Streptophyta > Magnoliopsida > Lamiales > Oleaceae > Ligustrum > Ligustrum vulgare. The sequence goes on along the minus strand of OY743169.1, from coordinate 22,912,427 downwards.
CAGTGTATGTATACATACATACATATTTTAACAAAAATATTTTATATTTTCATTTTTCGAATATTAACAGACTGTCATTGAGAAACCACCGAATAAGAGTATCAATTATGGAGCATTAAATAAGAAGTAATATTATTTAGTCAAAAGTAAATAGTGACCTTTTCAAAAGACGAGCAGTAAAATAGTGAAGATTTTTGGGTTTAAAAAGTCAATTATTATCACAATTTCATGCATCCCAAAATAATATTTTCTCATAAGTTTTTCCTTTCTTATACTCTCAAAGATGGAATTATCAAAACTTCGACAGATCAAAACTATCTGTGTATTTTCTGGATTAAAAGTAGGTAATGGCTTTGGGTATCAAGAAGCAGCAATGCTTCTAGGAAAGAAGTTGTAAAAGAAAGGTATCAATCTAATGGATGGAGGAGGTAGTAGTGGATTGATGTGTTATATTTCTCAATCTGCTCAAACAGAGCAAGTGAAAGTAATAGGTGTTATACATGTTCCTTTGGCAGATATTGCAGGCAAAACACTAGGGCATGAAGTACAGAAATTATCTATCCATGAATGCATTACTTGCATGTTATATGATTCTGATGCCTTCATAGCCTTGCCCAGAGGTTTTGACACTTTAAAAGAAATCTTTAATATTACCTCATGGGCTCGGTTGGATCTCCATACTAAGCCTATTGGGCTTTTAAATATTAACGATTTCCTTCATAGTTTGCTAACATTTCTTGATTATGCTGTGGAACATGGATTCATCTCTCCATTTTCTAGGAGGATCCTTATTTCTGATCCTCCTATCGAGGAATTGTTGGATAAGTTACAATCATATATTCTAATACAAGATCCAGCAGGAGTTAAGATAGATTGGTCGTAGGGAAGGGAAATCAAGCAAAAATGGAGTCCGGTTAATTTAAACTTAACCTTGTGAACCTCAAAAAGACTATGGGTGGTAGAGTATAGAGTTCCTTTTACTCTTGAGACACATCTCTAATTTTGATGATTTTATAAATATTGAAACTTAATCTCATGGACCTTAAAAAGATTAGAGGTGGTAGAGTACGAGGTATTCTTACTCTTGAAACACACCTCCAATTTTGAGGATTTTATAAATGTTTTCCCTTTTGTGTGTTTTACATGTATCCTCTTTTTTGACATGTCTCAATACGACTTTTTTGTGCTTCTTCAAGAGCAATAATAATATCCCTTTAGTATGTTTAAATGATGACTTTTACTTCTTCTGGAGTAAATGTGTATTTCTTTTGGGGTACATAAGTGCTTGTGCAAGAACTTTTTCAGTTATTTATCAAATCTTTTTATTTCAATCATATAATATTCATATCATAATACTGATGAGATTATTTTCACATTATCCATGTCCGCGCTATCATGTGATAGTATCTTATCATACATCAATATTTTCTTGTTGGATAATTCATTTTCGTCTATCTTTTCAAAAAATATTATGGTAACTTCTGGTACCGTTTGATAAAATATTTTTTATCAACATCCAACAACCTTTTGGTAATGTTAACTTCTGGTACCATTTGATAAAATATTATCTAACTTTAGTTGTGGTGACTTCTGGTACCATTTAATGAAATATCAAATAACAATAATATCGTATATATGATAACAATAATAATACTGGAGTTATACCACCACGTATATATGTTGACAACAATCTCTAATATAGAATTGATCAACAATTGAGGTGGTTTTGAAAAAATGTAAAATATGAATATACTTAACTACTCCATACATTTAGTCGATAGACCAACCATGTAGATGTCAACATAATGAAATAATTACCTTTAATAAGTGAGAGAGTCATATTTTTGGTCCGAAGTTCAAAATCCAGTCGGAAGTGCTCCAAAAATGGTTTTTAAGAAATAGCCGTGTTTTACCACCGGAAAATTGTCAAAACTGCTCAAAACAGAAAAGTAAGACTATAGAAAAATCAGAAATGTCAAGACGAACAAACTATCTTTTGACATTGTCGTCGACAACGGCCGGACACACTATCACGCGCCCGAGCGATGTCTCGCGTGGGCTTCACGCGACGGTGCGTCAGCTAGTGACACGCACCGTCGAAGGAGGATCGTCTCGTTGTCGTGGTTATGGATTTGGTCTCCGATTTTTTATTGGATGTACGATTTGGCGTAGATAGTGATTTGTAGTCTGTAAAGTTTCCATCTTTCTTGAACTTTTCAAATGTAAGATAAATTAGTTGTTTTCTAATGCCAAAAACATTAGATTTGGGAAAGGAAAACTTTGATTAATAATAATCAAGTTTCTAATACAGAGGTTTATCATTTAGATGCAACTGTAAAGCATATTCTCATCATATTACTCAATAGGTTAGAGACTCATGTTGATAACGTATTGTAAAACTACCAAAGCTATACTAGAGAGAATAGAGAGATGGAGAGAATAGAGAGGTGGAGAGAATAGATAGAATTCCATTCCAAGGTGTAAGAAATGTTACAAACCAAGGACTCTATTTATAGGAATTGATAAAGACAAAATAGTCATTCGCACCTATTATTTTAATATAATAAGTTAGGTAAAGTTAAATAATTTACAAGAAATCATCAATTTTTTGGGCATCATATCTGAAGGTCCCCACATTTTTTAATTTTTTTTTTTTCCTTATGGTTTGTACTGAACTTGAAATTTAAAAACTGAAGAAACGTTTTTACAAATACTAGTATACGGATACATGCATTGCACATGACGACTTATATTTGTGATGATTCGCATGGTATTGAAATTGTAAAGGATGTTATTTGAATATAAATAATTAATGTTAAGATTAAGTATATACTCACAAACTTAACATTGAAAACCGGAACATGGGAAAAGGGAATTAAATGGAGCACACAAAGACTACCAACAATAGAATAATTGGAAAACCCTATGATTCATACAACTTTTTTGCTCATCATATTCACTATTTCGGTTGTGAATTTTTTCATTGCAACCTATGTGAAAGACATTAGACACAAGAAATTCAAAGTACAAAATTAGAAATCAATGGAATAAATATAGAGAAAAGAACCCGATTAAAAATGGAAACTCAAATGTGAAGCTATTATTCAACTAACCTACCATTTTCCCAATATATATATATATATATATATATATATATATATATATATATATATATATATATATATATATATATATATTGGGAAAATGGTAGGTTTTATTTTTCCCCTCTAAATAGAAATTTCCCTTTGCATTTTGTCAAATTACCTAAAGTTCAATTCAGCACAAGCATAGGGATCAATTCTCAGATGAACATAAAGATGACTTGCTTGTTGTACCAATTTAATAAACTTCACTAAGTTGTACCTCTCTCAATATAATACTAAAACAAACATGAAATTTTAGTGTCTGTATGGCAAACTTGTTAGTAAAAAAGCTTTTCTTCACAATTTCTCAAACCATTTTTTGAAATCATTTTTTAAACTACTTTTCAACTAAATATTTTACCTCGAAACAAAAAATTCTCTGTTTATAAACACAGAGTATAGTTTCCAAACAGAGGCTTAGTAATTAGTTCGCCAAAAATAGGGGAAAAAAATTCTTATTACAATTTTTTTACTTTTCCAAGTTCATGATCATGCCCATTCTAGAAAACATAAGTTTGGGTCACACCAAAATGTTCTTCACTCTTGAATACTATAACACTTCCTCCCTAGCTTGGTTACTTCTTTTTTGCAGGGGATCGTTAAGCCTACTTATCAAAGCAACAAGGAGCTCCAAAGGCATGCTGATGCAAACCACGTAGCAATTGTAGCTACACAACCCACAAATTATTGGAATCGACCCAAGAACGCCAATAAACCACGATTTAGAGATTGATTCAAATTAATTGAATCAAGCAACCAACACAATCAATTGATATGTTGACCTCTTGATCACAAAGAAGATAAATCTCACCCAAGATTTGAACAAACAAGAATTAACTCGCAAGTTCGGATTTTATTCAATAAAGAATAAGAATGTGAAAGCAATTTGCCTCTCAATTAATATATCAAAGTTGTGTGTCAAAAGTCTGAATAATAATGAAAATTACATCCCTATAAATAGGGTCAAAACCTGACTAAAGAGTATTAATTATACTAGGAAACAAATTGCTAAAAATAAGGAAAATAAAACCCTAGTCGCTAATGGACTCAAAATAGAGTTCTAACTAACCTAAAATAGCTAAAAACTGGAAAAGAAATAAAAATACGAAAAAGGAATTAAAAATCCGCATTATTTGCGAAAATCCTAACTTACGGCCGTGACAACATCACTTACGGCCGTAAGAAGCTTTCTGATTCTCAGTTACGGCCGTGAGACTTTATTTACGGCCGTAAATTCTTTTTCCCCCGGAAATTCATAATTTGGCAGAGACTGCATTACGGCCGTGACACTGTAAGTTACGGCCGTGAGTAGTGTATGTTACAACCGTGAATTATTGATTTCACACTTTTCTTCGACGCATTGAATGAGGTTGATCCACTCGTCGTCTCGACTAGCTTCCAACATGGAAATTGTTCATTTTCCTATGTCGAATGTTGTTGTGTCGTCCGTGACTTGACTTCTCCTTTGAGCTCCTATCCCGGATCACATCATTCTCCCCTTCTTCAAGATGATTCGTCCCGAATCATAGCTTGGTTCATGGTGTTTCAGCGCACCGCCTGGATCAAAAGGAAAATTTTTGCCTCCATTACATAGGATCAACCAATAGCATTCTAATACTTGAATTGGATGGAAGAGTCGAAATATGAACTTCCTTGGCCAAATGTGGTGTGACTCAAACCTCCAAGTATATTCAACCTGCAAGAAAGAATTAAGCAAAATAGGGTGGGAAATGTTAGTTTCACAAAGTACAAGATAGTGATCCTTGTACTCATGGTATATCATCTCCAAATCCTCTTCCCTAACAACGAGGTCCTTCTCTTCACCTCCTTCCTTTGTTGCAACTTCTTCTACATTTTTAGTCTCAACTACCTCTTCCACATTTTTATTTTCAACCACACTTTCATCCTCAATCACCTCTTCCACAATTTTACTTTCAACCACACTTTCATCCTCAATCACCTCTTCCACAATTTTATTTCCTTGTTCATTCACCTCCTTACTACCCAATTTTTCATCTTCTACTTCAAATTTTGGAATTTGATCAACCGTTTCTAGTTTCAGCTTTCCCTCCTTCTCAACATCCCTATCTCGAGGATCCTCTTGCAATCTCACTACAACTTTCCTCTCACTCTCTTTTTTTACCTTCCTCGAATCGTCTAGTGCTTCCTCGAGTGTCAACCCATACAGTGTGAATGTTTTCCCTCTCGTAAGAATCCTGTATATGTGCATACTCTTATAATAAATTGCTTCCCTCATACGACTCCATGATTTTCCCAATAAAATATGACAAGACTTTAAAGACACTACATCACAAAATACGTCATCAATATATTTTCCACGGGTGATAGTCACTAGGACTTGCTTGGTTACATGGAACTCTCCAAATTCCCTCATCCACGTCACACAATAAGGTCTACTGTGCGGTATTAGAGATAATCCCAATTTTTCAACCATGGTGATATTAGCAAAATTAGTGAAGCACTCTCTATCAATTGCCAAACTGCACACCTTTTGTCCCACATAACATCTAGTTTGGAACAACGAATCCGGATCATAATCCATCCCTTATGTGACAATTCAAGAAAACTCAAGAATGGATTATCTAGACACCAACTAACAAGAAGGAATTTATTTTCTTGCTCGAAAAATAAACGGAAGAAAGAAATTTAGAGAATGTCAAGAATTAAAGAAATCCCAAGAAAATGATTCTTGAATTTTGACTAGAAAGGAAAGAATATCAAGAATTTTAATTTGACTTGGAAGGCAAGAATTTATCAAGAATTTAAGGAAATTCAAGAAAAAGGTTCTTGAATGGAAATAATTTTTTTTTTTTATTATTATTTTTTGAATTTTGGGTGAATTTTCGGAATAAAAATAAATAAATAATTTTTTTTTTTTTATAAATCCGAAAATTCGACAACGAATACGAAAAAACAAACGGAACTTAATTCGGATAAGAATTAAGCAAAACAAACACTTTTGAAATTTTTTTGGAACGATTTTCTGGATTAAAACTCAACAAACTAAAGAACAAGAAGAACGCAAAAAAATTGTAAAACAAAACACTCAACAAGATATGGATGATTTTTATGGGACTCGATGATAATCATAAAAATCAAATTGGATAGAAAACTCAAGAAAACAAAATAAAGATATAACCTTGATTTTTGAAGCCTAAGCTCTGATACCAAATGATGCAAACCACGTAGCAATTGTAGCTACACAACCCACAAATTATTGGAATCGACCCAAGAACGCCAATAAACCACGATTTAGAGATTGATTCAAATTAATTGAATCAAGCAACCAACACAATCAATTGATATGTTGACCTCTTGATCACAAAGAAGATAAATCTCACCCAAGATTTGAACAAACAAGAATTAACTCGCAAGTTCGGATTTTATTCAATAAAGAATAAGAATGTGAAAGCAATTTGCCTCTCAATTAATATATCAAAGTTGTCTGTCAAAAGTCTGAATAATAATGAAAATTACATCCCTATAAATAGGGTCAAAACCTGACTAAAGAGTATTAATTATACTAGGAAACAAATTGCTAAAAATAAGGAAAATAAAACCCTAGTCGCTAATGGACTCAAAATAGAGTTCTAACTAACCTAAAATAGCTAAAAACTGGAAAAGAAATAAAAATACGAAAAAGGAATTAAAAATCCGCATTATTTGCGAAAATCCTAACTTACGGCCGTGACAACATCACTTACGGCCGTAAGAAGCTTTCTGATTCTCAGTTACGGCCGTGAGACTTTATTTACGGCCGTAAATCCTTTTTCCCCCAGAAATTCATAATTTGGCAGAGACTGCATTACGGCCGTGACACTGTAAGTTACGGCCGTGAGTAGTGTATGTTACAGCCGTGAATTATTGATTTCACACTTTTCTTCGACGCATTGAATGAGGTTGATCAACTCGTCGTCTCGACTAGCTTCCAACATGGAAATTGTTCATTTTCCTATGTCGAATGTTGTTGTGTCGTCCGTGACTTGACTTCTCCTTTGAGCTCCTATCCCGGATCACATCACATGCCATGTGGAAGAAATTCATGAAAACATTTTCCTATGACAACGAATACAACCGAGGTAAAGAAAATGGAATAACAGATGCAACACCTAGGAGGTTTACTCATAACAATTCTTTGAATGCAAGGTTATTGTGTCTTGAATATATTAGGGGGTTGTATGACATTGATGTAGGCTTGACAAATGTATTTTTATATTGTAAAAATGTTGCTTGTAGTAAAGATCATTGGCATTGAAAATTTAAAGTTGTCTAATTTTGAATTTTCAATAACAATTAGATCACAATTAATTAGATTAAATTTTAATGTTTTCAATACTGTTATTAGTTAGACGAATCTGGCTTTCGCAGTTTTTTCAGAACAGTAAAGTATAAACGGACGTATGTGAATGAAGTTTTGTTTTAGCGCAGATCCAGATGAGTCCTTATATTTCAGATTCATCTGGATTATAGAACGTGAAAAGTCTAAATAAAATATGCAGAATTGTAAAGAGACAAGAACAGAATGTTTGACCTTAACGTGAGAAAAACCCTAACATGGAAAACTCACGTGTCTGCACCCTGCGGACAAAAATCGATCACTAGTTTAAGAAAAGTGATCACATAGATCAATCTAAGCTACATGATAAATCTACGCATAGACTTATCAAACACCCAAGAAATAAATAACTCTCTGATCCTTCTATGGCGTGTAATATGAGCTAGCATCCCACCTCTCTTCAGTAGATTTATTTGAACTGCAACAATCTTCAGCATACTTGAACTCCCGTTCGATCTCGATTCAAACCTCCCGTTTGATCTTTAGGTTGAAAAAATTTTCTTCTCTAAGTGATTGATAATCTCCTCGCGGAAAACCAACAACACAACAATGTAGAGAACGTGTATTTTTATGCACCACACGGATTTTTTAAATTCTACACGTCTCAAGGAAAATAATTCAAGTTTCCCTTATTTATGTGCGATCTGATTGCTTGTCCATCAAGAATCCTACTTGCGCTCAATATTGATCTCCTGCAATAAAATCAAAAATAAGGTAAGGTAAGATAAATCAAGAATCTTACCATAATTGACAATAAGGTAAGATAATCATAAATCCAATAATCTTATCATAAGTGATGATAAGGTAAGATAATTATCAATTCCAGAATCTTACCATAGAACCAAACTTGGACACCAAGAATAAAATCATAATCTTTGGCCAACAAGATTTTCGGCCAATAGAATTATTTTAACAATGCTAAAATATTATCTTAATACTTATAAAGAATAATAAGTGATAAAGATAGAATTATAAGCCATGTAAAATATTATCAAAATTCTTGATCCTTATCATAAAAGATAAGTAACAAACATTATCTCCAAATATTAAATCATTATCACAAACATTAAGGATATAAATACAAACTCAAGTCCAAGTAAACAACTAGTAATTTAATTAAACTTAATTAAATTACTAAACACACGTGTAAAGTAATTAAATTAAATTCACTTAAATTACAACATGTAGAAAAATTGGAAAATGCCAAGAAACATAACTTTAAATAAGTTAACAATATAACCCTTTGGCTTTTTCTATTTTTCCAAAACATAATCATCTTTTCATAAGCACAAGTAGAAGTAAATAAAGCTCCCCCTATCAAAATTCTCCCCCTCAAGTTATGTATCATAATCTGCTCATAACAATCAATTTATGCATGTAAAGAGAGAAGAATAATAAGCACATAAGGAGCATCCAAATCAACCGAAATTTACTTCAACATTCAATCAATTAGAAAAATGAAAAAACAATACTCCCCTTTTTGGAAGAAATAGGGAAGCATTCCACGCCTTGTAACGTGCCATATAAGCACAAGTAGACAAAAATTAGGCAAAATTCGGTAACAGACAATATGAATTGGAAATAAAGGTTGAGTTTCAGAAAACTCTGAAAACACAATAAATGCTCCCCCTTTTTCTATTTTTCCAAAACTTAAGAATTTTAAAGCAGTAGGATATAATATCTATGTCTCTCCCCCAACGACCCCTCAAACATAGAATTCATGCGAACATGCAAAATAGATTTTTCTTCCAGTTAGAAATTATTTTTGAACTTGATCTTCTTCTTTTCAGTAGTAGCCTTTGAGATTTCATTTCTGGAAGAACCTGCAGAAAACATATTTATCTTCAAAACCTTTTGACAATGGTTTTGAGTTCAACCACTTTTGCCTTCAAAACAACAACTTTCCCATCATGGCCAGACGTATCACGCTTTCCAGCTTCATCTGTAGCACCCAGATTCAGTTTTTCAGTGAGGAGTCCGTGTGTCAAGAGTCTTCTTGTATTTTACCCTGTTCGGTTTTTTGGTAGTGATCACCAGATCATCTTTAAACGTCTTGACACCCTGATCAATCAAATACTATGAAATAACTCATGGATAAACCAAAAATTCCTTAATCAAAGTTTTATTGATCTCCCCCTCTCATAGAGTCAAATTCTCCAAATCAAATTGATTCACAATATCATCAATCTCAAAATCATCAAATTCTTCAACAAATATTCTAGACTCATAGTGCATTCTCTTACTTTTGGAAATCAGCATATGCACCAGTCGACCAGAATTTGAATTTGAAAGCTGTAAACATAACTTGGGCAGTCTGCATAGGAGTGCTAACAAACAATGAAGGATCATACCTAGATCCATCTGGACCAGCGTATTCATCCGCCTTTGTGCTTGATCCCCTTTTCTTTGCAAGCACTATTTTCTTCACCTTTTCCTTATTTTTTCTGTCTGGCTTAGTAGTCTCTTCTTCTTCTATATCTTCAAATTTCTTTGTTTCCTCAGCATTAGCCTCATCTCCACTTCCTTCAGTGTTATCGGATTCATCTTGACCTCTAGACCCCTCTGTCTCATCGAATTCATCCTCACTTACAGATTCATCGGCTTCCTCTTATTTATCCTCTGACTCTGACTTGCCAGATTCACCCGTGAAACTAACATTGCTATCAACATGATGAAACTTTTTTTGGGGGGAGTAGTGCATTTGCATGAAATTGGTGCTAATTATGTGGTTGTTAAATTTTCTTACAATTTAATTGTTCATCCTATTAGCAAATTTTCTCCACTTAAGGTTGCTAGTGACTTTAGCCTACTAACTCTCTTTAACTTTATGCATTTTTTTATTGAAGAAAGAGTTAGTTCAGGTGGGCACGAGAATGCACATTTGGTTAAGCCCATTTACAGGAGATTCGAGCCTCCGTTTGAGGGGATTAGTATAAAATGTACTTCCCATGCCAACCATGGTAGGAAGTATATCCCATTTGATCCGGGTGGCCGGATGTGTTTTCATTCGTGGAAGGAGCGAATCCCCAATCAAATAAAATCCAAATTGCAACTCCATGGTGTCAGCTCAATTCAAGCTCTTGGCAACGCCTAAAAATTGATTTTATCCGGTGAGTATGAAATTTCAGTTACATTTATTGTAGGTACCGACTCGAGGTCGAATCTTTCTCGAGAGGGAGGTGATGATGAGAATCGAGAACGTCTAACTTTATTGCACGCACCCGTGGTCCACATTACAAGATCAAAGTTCAAGGGATCTTATGACAATGCATTCAAGCAATATTTGAGGTCGAATCAATTTCAAGAGGGAGGGGATGATAAGATCCGAGAAGGTCAAACTTCGATGAGCATGTTGGTGGGACCCATGATGAGATACAATGTAAAGGAGGTTCAATATTCGAGGCTAAACAAAGTGATTAAGTTGAAAGAAGAGCCAAGAATCAAGTTGGAGTCAAGATTCAAGTGGAAGAAATGGAGACGGAGTCTCATCCAATTTCAATTAAAGTTTTAATAGAGATAAAGTTTGAATTTGAGCTTCACTATTTCTCGAAGAACTGCAGTCCTCTTTGTTTATTTTCCAATGAATTTGAGGCAGTGGATTTTTGCGATCTCCAGGCGATCGTGTGTCTGTTCAGAATGCAATTTTTTTTGAGTTTTTCTTTTAAAATCGAACCTTTTTATTTCTTTTCTTTTGGGTACTATAAATGGACTAATTTGAAACCCTAGAACACTAACTTGATGTTAATGTGAAGCTCTTGGGAGAAGCTCCTCCTTTGGGTGAGGTAAAACCCTCCTTTGCTCCTTGTATTTTCTTGAAAGTTAATCAACTATATCTTGAGTATGTTATTCTTGTATTGTTGATTTCCACCATCTTGAAATTTGTTTACTCTTCATCCATTGGGTTAGGGTTAGTTTAATCCTTGAATTTTGGTTGGGATAAACTTCGGTTAAGGTGATTATTTACCATTTTAGCTTTTTTGTGATGATATAAAATTGTTGTGAGAATTTTTTATCCAAACACCAAATGGGTTCGCATCAAATAATATAAAACTTTTATTATATTATATTATATTATATATAATATTATATATAATATAATAATAATTAATTAAATAATTAATTAATAAACAAACAAAATTTTACCCTTGTAGAGAGGGGGGTCGACCCCCCCCCCCCCCCAAATAAAAAAAAGGGGGTCGACCCCTCCTTTCTCTCTCTCGTTTCTCCATTTTTCAAATGCCGAATGTCCCTATATATAGTTTTTTATTGAGGACTAAACTGTAATTATTTTATTTGCTCTTTTAGTCCAAAAAAATATAAGATTTATATTTTAGTCCCACAATTAATAAAAACTCCAAAATGACTCAGATAATTTATAGGGTCATATGAAGTTAAAATAAAGGTTCTTGGGGCCAATATGAAGTTGTCAACGAGTACTTTTGAATGATATTTTCATATCCTAAAATCGATACCCGAGGTAGAAGTTATTGCTCATCAAAGTTAGCCACTTAAAACTATTTTATTTCGATTTCTTTTTAAGTGGATACTTTCGTCTTAATTTTCGGTATTCTCATTCTCATTCTCATCAAAATTTAACTTTAAATATACTATTATAAGATACTCACGATCTAGTTTCCCATATCCTCGTCGAAACGCAATATGGTCAACTATAGCAAAAGTTGTGACTTGTCAAAATAGGCCGTTTAAAACTGACAATTTCGAATTGTCAACCTTCTTATTAATGTTTTCGAGACACGTACATTAACTGAGTATATGTCTACAATATACCATTTTCAAGTTCATTTAGAACTCTACGTGGTTGTATTTTTGCATAGTCAAAACAGATAACAAAACTAAGAATTAACACATCCCAAAATTATACGCATAATTTGTCATTAATAAATATTATTTAAATAATATAATATATGAAAAATTAAAGTTGTCTAAATTTTATGAACTGACCGTCAAAGATAAATCTGGAAAGTAATCAATCAACAGTAAATCGTTAAGATATGTTTTAACGCAATACCAGATGAATCTCGCTGATGCAGATTCGTCTATTTAGTAAAACGTAAATGGACAGAATAAATTATACAGAATTGTAAATAGACAAGAACACAATAATTTGAGCTTAACGTGGAAAAAATCCTAACGGGAAAATCCACGGCCCGCATCCTATGGATAAAAACCAATCACTATATAAGAAAAGAGCTTATACAGATCAATCTAAACTACAGGATAAATCTACGAATAGACTTATCAAACATCCAAGAAATAGATCACTCCATAATCCTTCTATGGCATGTAATACGAGTTGGCGTCCCACCACTCTTCAGTAGCTTTCTTTGAATCTGCAGCACTTTTCAGCAACCTCGAACTCCCATTTGAATATGATTCAAACCTCATGTTTGATCTTCACGCTGAAATTCTTTTCTTCTCTAAGTGATTGATTTCTCCTCTCGGAGTACCGAAGTCACAACACAATTGGAGCCTTGTATATTTGTGCATACACGAAAAATAGGCTTCCTAACTTCTTAAGAAAAACGTCCCGTCTTTCTTCTATTTAAATGCAATTAAGTTACCTATCCTCCAAGTTTCCTTATTGCAGAAGATCTCTATTACTTGTAAAATACAGCAAATATAATTAGAGAAAGGTAAGATAATTATTCTTGAATAAATCTTACCATAAATCAGGATAGAGAAAAATCATGAAGGATCTTACCATAAGTTAATCATTTACCAATCAAGTGACTAACATAAACTTGGACACCAAAAATGAAATCATGAAGATACTCGGCCAATAGGATTATTTTAACAAGGCTAAAATATTATCTTAATACTTATAAAGAATAGTAAGTGATAAAGATAAAATTTTAAGCCAAGTAAAATATTATCACAATTCTTGATCCTTATCGTAAGTGATAGAATTCTAGCCATTATCACAATACTTATCACACTTTATATCCAAACAATATCAATTATCACAAGATAATTATTCCAACAATATAGGAGATAAATATTCACAATACGTCAAAATAATTTTGAAGTAATTTAATTAAAACTTAATAAATTACTAAGTAAAAATATTTAGTAATAAACTAAATTTATCAAATTACAAACCTGTAGGAAAATAGAAAAGACCAATAAACATAACTTTAAATAAGTTAACAATCTCCCCCTTTAGCTTTTTCTATTTTTCCAAAACCTAATCATCTTTTCATAAGCACAAGTAGAAGTAAATAAAGCTCCCCCTATCAAAATTCTCCCCCTCAAGTTATGCATCATAATCTGCTCGTAACAATCAATTTATGCTTGTAAAGAGAGAAGAATAATAAGCACATAAGGAGCATCCAAATAAACCGAAATCTACTTCAACATTCAATCAATCTGAAAAGATGAGAAAAAATACTACTCCCCCTTTTTGGAAGAAATAGAGGAAGCAATCCACGTCTTGTAACCTGGCAATGTAAGCACGAGTAGACAAAAATAGGCAAAAGTTAGTTACAGGCCATATAAACTGGAAAAAGTTGAGTTTTAGAAAACTCAAAAAACACAATAAATGCTCCCCCTTACTACAACACTAAAAGTTTTAATGCAGTAGGATATAATATCTATGTCTCTCCCCAACGACCCCTCCAACATAGAATTCATGAAAACATGCAAAATAGATTTTTCTTCCAGTTGCTCAATTTTGCCATCATGTCCAATCGATTCAGGTTGGCCAGATCCATCTATAGGTTTCTAGACACCCAGATATATGGTTTTTGAGAACCAAAATAGGCACCAATCGACCAAAACTTAAAACTGAAAGGTGTAAGTGTACCTTTGGTAGTCTGCATAAGGATGCTAACAAATGATGAATGATCAAACCTGGATCTACCGGTGTAGTATATTCATCTAGCCTTGTACTCAGTTTCTTTTTCTTTGTGGTCACTATGTTATTCACCTTTTTCTGTTCTTTCTTTCTGGCCTAGCAATCTCTTCATCTTCTTCTTCTATTTCTTCAGATTTCTATGTTTCCTCAGCATTATCCTCATCTACACCTCTAGACCCTTCTGTCTCACTGGATTCATCCGCACTTACAGATCTCTCTAACTCACCAGACTCATCATCTCCTTCTGATTCCTCTACTTTCTCTTCTTCAGCCTCTGACTCTGAATCACCAGATTCATTTGATATACCTGTGTTCGGGTCAGATCCATTTGCATCTTCTGTCGATTTGTTCCTGGTTTTCCTTCTTCCACGTCTTTATCATGTTTGGCATCTTCCCCTTTGTTTCAGTCAAACATAGGTGTCGGATCTGCACCCATAACTTGTGGATCGGTGGTAGAGTTGCCTTGGCTTGGTTCGGCTATAGGCGAAGATTAAAATTATGGTGGGTTAAGAGGATTTTATTGAATTTAGGTTTTTCGAATGTGGAGAGAGGAAATCGAGATTTGAGAAGAGGTGTTTTAAGGAATTTGAGTACAAATAGAATTCAAGAGATTTTGTTTTAATTGCATTCCTTGTTGATAAAGATATCTCTTAAGAATCCTAGTTCCTGTCAATTTCCTTTCCAAAAAAAATGGGATAAATATGGAAACAAGATAAATCAAGAATTAGATAACAAATAAATTACCAAAATTGGGCTCCACAATTTACTGACTTATTCTGCAAGATTCATGCACATTAGCCCATGATATACTGCCTTAAAATAAAAGACTTTCAGAATAAAATCTAAAATTCGTGAATAAGGAAAAATCTAAATGCATCTGGATACCTGAGACATGTCTGAACACTATTGGCATCTGTTGAGGCAGATACATCTGGCAGTATACAGTCCACAACGTACATGATTAAGTTGATTAATGTGCGTGTGTGATCCTTCCAATTCTTTGTCATCCACATACTGTCAAAAATCATATGATTGCCCTGACTTATTGATTTGTCACCGTCGTGCACAATACGACCAATCTATATCTATATAAGGTGCATTTTCTCAAATTCGGCTTGCCGACTTTTTCAATATTATGGCATTGTCTTTTGGAGGTGAAAACGACTTCACACAATCCCCAGAAGTTATCTTAAAAGATATTCCCCTTTAAATTAGAAGAAGGGTATGAACTTGGCTTGGATTGGTAGATTCATATAATCCCCAGAAGTTATCTTACTAGATTTTCCCCTTTCTTCTATGATATTGCCACATTTACCTCAAATCATTATATTTTGAAGCTAAAGGGTATGAACTTGGCTTGGATAGACAGCCTTCTTTTCCACTGGCCCTGCCCTTGGATAATAAGAAAAATGCATGCAATACTAAAAACAAAATTCAGATCATAGGTCTACATACAGAATATGAAATCTCATCCAATAGCAAACCATATGACTTAGACAACAATGACTTATCCTTAGGATTGTCCAGATTTGAGTGCTAGTTAGATTTATCCGGAGACATGTTGACTGCCATCAACCAGACATATCTGTCTCGTTATCAACCTCAAGCACTCAGATATATCTGCAAACAAAAACATGATCTACTTAGTACAAGAATAGGATAAGTTAACCTAAATGCATGCAAAAAAGGAAAAAAATGCGTTTTTTTTAAAAAAAATATGCATGTTCCTATTCAGAAGGAGGTGAAACTCCAATTTGTTTCCTAAGGCTTTCAAATTTGACAATATCGAGGGCCTTAGTGAACAAATCTAACAGCTATAGATCAGTCTGTATGTGCTCCAGATTGATAATATTTTGTTCCACCAATTATCTGATGAAGTGGTGTCAATATGTTTTGTTCTGGAGTGCTTGACAGAATTTTTTGAGATGTTGATAGCACTGGCGTTATCATAATAGTGGCTTGTTCTGTAGATATCTCATAATCTTCCAACATTTGTTTCATCCAAAGGAGCTGTGTACAGCAACTACCGACTGCAATATACTCCGCTTCGACTGTGGAAAGGGACACTAAATTTTGTTTTCTGCTTAGCCATGCTACCAAGTTGTTTCCAATGAAAAAACAACCTCCAGATGTGCTATTTCAATCATCAACATTCCCAGCCCAGTCTGCATCTGAATAACCTGCAAGATGGGCAGTGGTATCTCTAGTAAACCAGATTGCATAATTCAATGTACCACTTACATATCTGATGATCCTTTTTACATCAGCAACATGAGACTCCTTGGGTTTTGCCTGATATCTTGCACATACTCCTACACTGAAGGATATGTCTTGCCAGCTGGCAGTAAGGTACAGAAGACTTCCAATCATGCTTCTGTAGAGGGATGGATCTACATCCTTGCCACTGTCATCCTTTGAAAGTTTCAATGTAGTTGCCATGGGAGTTCTCATAGCCTTTGCATCTTCAAGTCCAAATTTCTTCACTAGATTTTTTGCATATTTTGCTTGAGATATGAATATGCCAAATTCATCCTGCTGTGCCTGCAAACCAAGGAAAAATGTTAGTTCACCTACCATACTCATTTCAAATTCTCTTTTCATTGTGTTTATAAATTCATCAATTTTGTACTTACATGTAGACCCAAATACAATGTCATCAACACATATTTGAGCTACAGTTAGTCTAGGATTCAGATGCTTAATGAAAAGAGTTTTATCAGTTCCTCCCCTTTTGTATCATTTGCTTAGCAAGAATGATGTGAGCCTTTCATACCAAGCTCTAAGGGCTTGTTTCAATCCATATAACGTATTTTTTGAGTCTAAAGACATAGTTCGGGTGAGATGGATCTGTGAAACCTTGGGGCTGCTCCACATAAGCTTCCTCATTGAGTACACCATTTAGGAACGCACTTTTGACATCCATCTGATATAGCCTGAAATTGATGTAGCAGGACACGGCTAGCAACAGCCTGATAGATTCCAGTCTGGCTATCGAAGCAAATGTTTCGTCAAAGTCTATCCCTTCAATCGGGTATAGCCTTGAGCAACAAGTCTGGCTTTATTTCTAATCACATTTCCTTGTTCATTTGATTTGTTCTTGAAGATCCATTTGATTCCAATTACATTACCTTCTTTAGGACATGGTACCAACTCCCAGATGTTGTTTCTGTCAAACTAGTGGAGTTCCTCCTGCATAGCATGTACCCAGTTTTTATCTGTCAAAGCTTCCTTAACATTTTTTGGTTCAATTTGGGACGTATGGTAGATGTTTCCCATATCTGCAGTAAATGTTCTTCTAGTTACATTTCTTTTAGACAGATCAGTGAGAATGTTATCAAGTGGATGAGCATTTTGTATCCTAGTAGGTGGTTGTCTCGATACTTCTGACTCTACAATATCAGGTGTATCTGGATAGTCAAATGCATCTTGATCTGCAGATATTACTGGGTGCCCAGACTCATCCTAGTCGTATTCTTCAGCATCATTGAGACTTCCAGCTTGATGCTGTTCTTCTGACTTTTCAGTTACAACTTTTTCTTTTGGTGGAATTTCTAGTTGATCAGCATCTGCTTCCTGCAAATCCGAGTTTAAACTATTAGTTAGTGTCATCCACTTTCACATTAATTAATTCAAGAACGGTTTGGATTCTAAGATTGTAAACTCTATAGGCCCTACTATTTTCAGCATAACCCAAAAATATTCCTCCTTCATCTGATTTTGAGTCAAATTTTCCTAGATGTTCTCTATCTTTTAAAATGTAACATTTACTTCCAAAAACATAAAAGTAATCAACCCTATGTTTTTTACCCTTCCAAATTTCATATGCAGTTTGATTTGTTCCTGATCTAAACATGACTCTATTGACAATATAACAAGCAGTGTTTATGGCTTCTGCCCAAAATTTTGTGGGCAATTTGTTGTTTTTTAGCATGACACGAGCTATTTCTTGTAGAGTTCTATTTTTCCTTGCCACCACTGCATTCTGTTGAGGAGTCTTCGGGGATGAGTACTCATGCTTGATTCCATATTGGATAAAAAATCAGCAAAGTCAGAGTTTTCAAACCCTCTTCCATGATCACTTTTGATCCTTTTGACTCTCACCTGTTCGTCTGCCTTTTTATTGCTCAATTTCTGAAATAGATTAGCAAAATTGTCAAATGTATCAGATTTATCTCGAATAAACATGAACCAGGTGCATCTGGAGAAATCATCAACACACACATAAATATACCTCTTGCCACCAATACTTTCCTTTTGAATAGGACCCATCAAATCCATGTGAATTAGTTCAAGTATATGAGAGGTATTAATAGATGTACCTGATTTATATTGACTTTTGATTTTCTTACCCTTTTGACAATCATTGCAGATTTCATCTGGAATGTTTTTTATGCTAGGCAAGCCTCTCACAGCTTGTAGCCTGGCCAGCTTCATGAGATCATGGTAGTTTAGATGCTCTAATCTGTTATGCCATAGTTTCTCATTTTTTGTCCTAACAAAATTGCAAGTTATGTGACTTTCAAGTGTATAACATTTGTTTCTGGATCTAACTCCTTTAAACAAAACACTTTTTAACAGATTAGAATTCTTGTCACAACTTAAGACCTTGCAATATTCTTTAGTAAACATGACAAGCAAGTTATCATCACACAATTATCCTACACTGATCAAATTTGCCTTAAGTCCTATAACATATAAGACATTTGTTAATGTAGGCAGTCCCTTGATGTTGATGATACCAGATCCATCTATCTTACCCTTTTGGCCATCACCAAATGTGACAGCACCTGTCTCACCTTTTTCAAAATGTGTTAGTAAAGAGAGATCACCTGTCATGTGTCTAGAACATCCACTATCAAAGTACCATGTGTTAGGAATCAAAGCACTTAAAGATAGTTGAACTACATAAGAATTAGTTCGAATTTTCTTTTCTTGTCTAGAAACAAGTCTTCTTTTGTGTGAATTGATTAATTTCAAGTACTCATGACACCTAAATACATCATGACCAGATTTAGCACAAAAATTACAAAATACCTGAAAAACAGATGTATCCTGCCGACTCTGTCGAGGTTGAAATTTCATGTCGTTCTGATGGACAGACTCATCTGACTTGTACAGATTCGACTGAAATTGTCTTCTTGTATAGTTCCTGGCTGGATGTGAGTTTTGAGGTCCAGCAGCATTGAATTGATGATGATGATGATGATGATGATGGGAGGTAGATGCATCTATATACTTTCCACTCTGTTCTTTGTATCTGTATCCAGATTCTCTTACAAAGTTTATTTTATGGTCGTGATTTTTACCTTTACCTTCATATCCAAGACTTGTTTTTAAGATCACAAGTTTGTACCGTTCAGGATTTCATCAAGCTGGACAGATCCAAGTGCCAGTTTCTTGATTTTGTCTTGTGCTTTAGCAAGTTCTCAGCGTAACCTGCTTACCTTATTTTGTTCGATATTTGAGAATGGAGATGCATACAAATGTCGTTCCCTACTGTGTTCAGCGAAGGCCTGCAACAGTTGGATCTTCTCTTCTGCATCTTGAAGTTCTTTTCTCAAGTTTTCAGTGTTTGGTCCTGATTCATCTGCATAAGAAGAGTTACCAGATTCAGTACCATATAACTGTAAAGCAGTAAGGCTAGTTACCTGTTTTTCAGAATTGCTACTGTCTGATTCAGATTCAGATTCATCTGAGTCTCCATCACTCCGTGTAACATTCATGGCCTTCCTTCCCTTGGTCTTCTTTTGAATATTAGGACAATCTGCTGCAATGTGTCCATATCCTTCACATTCTCTACATTGAATTCGACTCTTAGGCTTTCCTTCAAACGATTTAGCATTATTTTTGGGATAGAAATTATTTTTCCTCCATTGTTTTTGTGTTTTTTGATTCTGGCCTTAAAGATGTGTGAATCTTTCTTTTTGTTTGCCTTTGAGGAACCTTTTAAATTTTCTGGTGAGAAGTACGAAGTTTTCATCTTCATCTGTCTCCCCAGATTCGTCTGGATCTTCACTGCTTGCCTTGAAAGCAATCCCTGGTTTTTTGTCTTTCTTTCTTCGGGTCAGATTTAACTCATAGGTCATCAATGACCCTACAAGTTCCTCAACTCGCATGGTTGAAAGATCCTTGATTTCTTCAATCGCTGTCACTTTTGCATTGAACCTGTCTGGTAAAGATCTAAGGATTTTTGTACAATCTGCTCATTGGAGTAGGTTTTCCCAAGAGCTTCAGCTGAGTTGGTGAGATCACTCAATCTGCCGTAGAAGTTTTTGAAGTCTTCTTTCTCATCCATAGATAGTTGTTCAAACTCTAGAGTGATCATCTACAGCTTGGAGGTTTTGACAGCATTAGTTCCTTCGTTTGCTACTCTCAAAACATCCCATGCTTCCTTGGCTGTTCTTAAGGAAGAGATGAGCCTGAATTGACCTGGATCAACCAAAGAAACAATAGCGTTAAGTGCCTTAGAATTTCAATTTGCATTAGCTAATTCATCTGCAGTACAAGCACTTCTAGCTACAGCAGTAACAACACCTCCAACAGTGACAGTGGGTGCTGTGTAACCTTCAAGGACAGATCTCCAACAACGTTCATCAATAGATTGAATAAAAATTTCCATACGAATTTTCCAATATGCATAGTTACTACCAGTTAACAGAGGTGGCCTACGAGATGCTGAATTTTCCATTTTAGACAACCGGGTCTCACTTTCTAGAAATGAACCCGCTCTGGTACCAATTGAAAATTTAAAATTGTCAAACTTTTATGAACAGACTGTCACAGATAAGTCTGGACAATAACCAATCAACGGTAAATCGTTAAGATATGTTTTAGCACAATACCAGATGAATCTCGCTGATGCAGATTCGTCTAGATAGTAAAACGTAAATGGACAGAATAAATTATGCAGAATTGTAAATAGACAAGAACGCAATAATTTGAGCTTAACGTGGAAAAAACCCTAACGAGAAAATCCACGGTCC
Source organism: Ligustrum vulgare (assembly GCA_963555705.1). Classification (NCBI taxonomy): domain Eukaryota; kingdom Viridiplantae; phylum Streptophyta; class Magnoliopsida; order Lamiales; family Oleaceae; genus Ligustrum; species Ligustrum vulgare. The sequence continues at coordinate 22,891,070 of OY743169.1, read as the reverse complement.
GCATCCTACCGATAAAAACCAATCACTATATAAGAAAAGAGTTTATACAGATCAATCTAAATTACAGGATAAATCTACGCATAGACTTATCAAACATCCAAGAAATAGATCACTCCCTGATCCTTCTATGGCATGTAATACGAGCTGGGGTCCCACCACTCTTCAGTAGCTTTCTTTGAATCTGCACACTTTTCAGCAACCTCGAACTCCCGTTTGAATATGATTCAAACCTCATGTTTGATCTTCACGCTGAAATTCTTTTCTTCTCTAAGTGATTGATTTCTCCTCTCGAAGTACCGAAGTCACAACACAATTAGAGCCTTGTATATTTGTGCATACACGAAAAATAAGCTTCTTGACTTCTTAAGAAAAACGTCCCGTCTTTCTTCTATTTAAATGCAATTAAGTTACATGTCCTCCAAGTTTCCTTATTGCAGAAGATCTCTATTACTTGTAAAATATAGCAAATATAATTAGAGAAAGGTAAGATAATTATTCTTGTATAAATCTTACCATAAATCAGGGTAGAGAAAAATCATGAAGGATCTTACCATAAGTTAATCATTTAACAATCAAGTGATTAACATAAACTTGGACACCAAAAATGAAATCATGAAGATACTCGGTCAATAGGATTATTTTAACAAGGCTAAAATATTATCTTAATACTTATAAAGAATAGTAAGTGATAAAGATAAAATTCTAAGCCAAGTAAAATATTATCACAATTCTTGATCCTTATCATAAGTGATAAGTGATAGAATTCTAGCCATACTTATCACACTTTATCTCCAAACAATATCAATTATCACAAGATAATTATTCCAACAATATAGGAGATAAATATTCACAATACGTCAAAATAATTATGAAGTAATTTAATTAAAACTTAATAAATTACTAAATAAAAATATCTAGTAATAAACTAAATTTATCAAATTACAAACCTATAGGAAAATAGAAAATACCAATAAACATAACTTAAAATAAGTTAACAATATATATGGGCACGTCACAAATATATGTACATAATTATTACATAACTTTAATTATTACTACTTTGACCAATAAATTTACGAATTAACATTGGTCTATTATTTTTCAACGTTGGGATGATTTCTTAATTTCACTTTAAAGTACATTTCATATACTTCAATCCATATCTTTTCAATTATGGAATCGATAATCAATTTATTTAATCGATAAAGTTATTTAAATTAATATTTAGTATTCTTATTTATTTTCATTACGTCGACTAAATTAAAAATCTTATTTAATGTCGAATATGCCCCTTTAAATAATTCAAATAAATTAAAATTATATTTGACTTTCAAGTGGGTCCCGTTAAATGTGAATAATTTAATATAATAATAAGACGAATTTTTGGGTCATTACAACTAATCTCGAATTTTGTAAGTCACAACTTTTTCTCAGTCACAAACCTCGAATTTATACTTATACAATTTAAGATCATAATCACAAGTTATAAATTTTAATGGTCACAAATTATCAAATATATTAGTCACATTTTATTTTTGGTCACAAATTACAAATTTTATACGTCATATTCTATTTTTCGATTACAATTTATCAAATTAAGCCATCATGGCTCATTTATCTTTCACAAGTCACAAATTTATTAGTCATGACAACATCATTCTCGATCACAAATAATATAATTTTAAGATACAACTTATTTTTCGGTCAGAATTTACAAATTTTTTAAATCACAACTTATTTATTGATCACAAATCTTGAATTATGTAGGTCATAACTTATTTTTGAGTCACAATTTACAAAAATTTTATGTCACAATTTATTTTCTAATAACAAATCTTGAATTTTATAAGTCACGACTTATTTAATATTACAAACTTCAAATTAATTGTTCACGGCTCAAAAAATTTGAATCACAATTACAAATGGGAAAAGTATATAACTATACAACTAAAACTTTCATTTTTTAAACATAATAAACTTAAGATTTTTTTTTAAAAATCAGGTGTTAATTAATTAATTAATTAATACAATATTATAATAATTATAATGAGTTGCCAAACAAAGACTAATATTAAATAATAAAATCAAAATCAAAACAATACATAATCCACAACAACTTTATCCCAACCCAACCCCGTACTCACCCCACCCACCCTACCATACCCCACACCCAACCCCACCCCCAACACCACCTTACCCACCCCACCCCACCCCCACTCCTCCACAACCCAACCCCGCCCACCCACCCAACCACCCCGCCACCACTCACCCACCACAAGAATGATTTTACTTCTATTTTTTTCTCATCCCACCCACCCCACCCCACCCCAACCCAACCACACCCCCACGCACCCAATCACCCACCCACTAGTCCCATCCCATCGCACCTACCCACCCACCATGCCACCCACCCCACTCCAAAAATAAGTTTTTTTTTTTGAAATATTTTTTCACCCTTCCCCACCCCACCCGACAATACCCTACCTCACAAACAATGATTTTTTTCTACTACCTTTCTATAACTCGCCCAGACCCTACCCTATCTTACCCAGCCACCTACCCCAACCCCACCAACCCCACCCAAAATTAATTTTTTTATTCGAATTTTCAACTCCCCCACCAGCCTCGCCCCAGACCCTACCCCAACCCACCTCATCCAAAATGATTTTTTTTACTATTTTTTCACGACTCGCCCAGACCCTGTCACGCCACCCATCCCCAACCCCACCTAAAATTAATTTTTTTTCTCCTAATTTTCCACACCCCTACCCATTCCTCTCCGACCCTACCTCGCCACCCACCCACCCCCACCCCCACCCCCATCCTACCCCACCCAAATATGATTTTTCTTCTATATTTTCACACCCCACCCTAACAATCCCACTACACCCACCCTAGCAACCCCACCCCACCCAAAAATGATTTTTCTTCTATTTTTTCACACTTCACCTATATCGCCCCATCCTATCCCACCGCACCCTACCCCCATCCAAAAATGATTTTTTTTCTATTTTTTACACCCCACCCCACCCAAAAATGATTTTTCTTCTATTTCTTCACACTTCCCCCCAACCGCCCCACCCCATCCCACCGCACAGCACCCCGCTACCCACCATACCCCATCAAAAAATTATTTTTCTTCTATTTTTTCACACTTCACACCAACCACCTCATCTAAATCCACCCTACCCCACCCCACCCACGCACCCACCCAAATAATAATTTTTTTCTTCTACTTTTTCCAACCACTAACCCGACCTCGACCCCACCCTACCCACCACCCGCCCACCCCACTCCAAAAAATTATTTTTTTCTTCTACTTTTCCCCACCCCGACCCTACCTCACCACAAAAAATGATTTATTCTTCTTTTCCCCACCCCGACCCTACCTCACCACAACAACTTTTTCTAGCCCCACCCGACCTCTACTCCACTATCCCCACCCCCAAAATCACAATCAGTCACGTAAGTTGACACGAGATTGCAGTTAAGGCACATAAAGTCACACAGAGTCACAATTAGAAATTTAGTTGTAAAACCCCACCCCTCGAAAGTCACAGTTGGTCACACAAGGTCAAAGTTCGGTCACACAAAGTCGCAGTTTGGTCAAACGAGGTCACAGTTAGGTCACATGAGGTCACAATTAGGTCAAACGAGGTCATGGTTAGATCACACGAGGTCACAGGTCGATCACATAAAGTCACGCTTCGTTCTTACAAAGTCACAGTTCGGTCACACATAGTTATATTTGACACAATTGTAGGTCACATCACGTCCTCGTCCAATGGTCACACCAAGTCACAGTTGGTCACAATCTATATAATTGGTCACAATGATCCATAATTGATTACATATTATTTATTTATTGGTCATAGTTACCTAATAATTGGTCATAGTCATCAATAATTGATCACAATTTATTTATTGATTGATCAAAACTTACTTGTTTTCTTGATCACATTCGCACTTATCATAAGTCGCACAAACTCACAATTAGTCAATATTTTGATCACATTTACCTATAATTGATCAAAATTATCATATAATTGGTACGTATTATTTATTTATTGGTCATAATTTACACGTTTCCTCAATAACAATTAGTTAACATTTTTGTTACAATTACCTAATATTTGGTCACATTCCGTATTCTTAATTTTCTTGGTCACATCCCCCATTTCTCACAAGTCACAATTAGCAATATTTTGGTCACATTTACCTAATAATTGGTCACATCCCGTACTTGATCACACAAAGTCACGATTTGAACATACAAGGTCACAGTTCGATCAAAAACAGTCTCAATTCGGTTATATAAGGTCATAGTTCAATCACACGATGTCATAATTCGGTCACACGTGTTACCAAACTATGACCTTGTGTGATCAACTATGACTTTAGGAATGTGTGGGTAGGTGGGTGAGGTTTTTCAACTAAATTTGTAATGTGACATTGTGTGACTAATTGTGTGACATGTTGTGACTTTGCATGTGGGGGTGGGGTAGGGTGGGGGTGGGGTGGGGTGATCGAATTATTAGGTAAGTGTAACCAAAATGTCAACTAAATGTGACTTTGTGTGACTTATGACGAGTAGGGAATGTGACCAATTATTAGGTAACTATGACAAAAAATATTAACTAATCATGAAAAAAACGAGTAAGTTGTGACAAATAAATAAAAAATATGTGACCAAATATAAATGATTGTGACCAATTATATTAAAAGTTGTGACCATCTATAATTTTTTTTGATCATTGGACGAAGAAAAGTATAAGAAAAAAATAACTTTTGGTGGGGTCGGTTTGTTGGGTGGGTGGCGAGGTAGGGACGGGGTGTGGAAAATTAGAAGAAGAAAAATCATTTTTGGGGAGGGGTGGGGTTGGTGGGTGACGGGTATACGGTCGAGACGGGGTGTGAAAAAGAAAAAAATCATTTTTTGGTGGGGTGGGTAGTGGTGGGGTTGTTGGGTGACCGGCGTAGGGTCGGGATGGAGTGTGAAAAAGTAGGAAAAAACTCATTTTTAGGTGGGGTCAGTTGGGTGGGTGGGTGGCGGGGTAGGGTCTGGAGCGAGGTGGGTGAGGGTGTGAAAAATTGAAGAAAAAATCATTTTTGGGGGGGGTGGGTAGGAATGGGATGTGTGGGTAGGTGGGGTGGGTGCAAGGGTAGGGTCTTGGTGGGGTGTGAAAAAGTGGAAGAAAAAAATTATTTTTGAGTGGGGTGGGGTCGATTGCTCAGGTGGGTAGCTGGTAGGGGCGGGGTGGGTGTGGGTGTGGAAAATTAGAAGAAAAAAATCAATTTTTAGTAGGGTGGGTGGCAGGGTAGGGTGGGAAAACACGGAGAGATAAAAAAAACTCATTTTTGTGTGGTGGGGTGGGCAGGGTGGTGTTGGGGTGGGGCATGAAAAAGTAGAAGGAAAAAAATCATTTTTGGGGTGGGGTGGGATCGGTAGGGTGGTGTCGGGCTGGGTGGTGGTAGGTGGAAAAGTAGAAGGAAAAAAATCGTTTTTGCGGTGAGGTGGGGTAGGGTGGGTGGCGAGGCGGGCAGGGTGTGTCGTGGTTTGTGGCTGGGATAAGATCAATTTGTCCCTTTGCGATGAGGTGGGGTAGAGTCGAGTGGAGTGGGGTTGGGTTGGGGTGGGATGGGGAAGCGTAGGAAAACATCCGGAGAATATAAAAATAAACTTATTTTTGAGGTGGGATAGGATATGGGTGGTGAGCTGGGGTTGGTGGGTGGGGTCGGGGGATGTGGTTAGGGTGAGATTAATTTGTCACTTTGCGATGATGTGGGGTAGGATAGGGTCAAGTGGGGTTAGGTTGGGGTGGGGTGGGGTGGGTTGAGGAAGTGTATGAAAACATCGAGAGAAAATAAAAATAAACTTATTTTAGGGGTGGGGTAGGATATGGGTGGTGAGGCGGGGTGGGTGGTGGGGTCGGAGGATGTGGTTAGGGTGAGATCAATTTGTCACCTTAAGATGAGGTAGGGTAGGGTGGGGTGGGTGGGATGGGGAATGATAGGAAAATATCAAAAGAAAAAAATAAAAATTATTTTTGGTGTTGGGTGGGGTGGGGTGGTGGTCTTTGACTGGGATAAGATCATTTGTCACTTTGCGAAGAGGTAGGGTAGGGTAGGGTCGAATGGAGTGGGGTTGGGTTGGGTTAGGTTGGGGTGGGGTGGGATGGGGAAGTGTAGGAAAATATCGGGAAAAAATAAAAATAAACTTATTTTTAGGGTGGGGTAGGATATGAGTGGTGAGATGGTATGGGTGGGCAGGGTGGGTGGGTGGGGTCTGTGGATGTGGCGAGGGTGAGATCAATTTGTCACTTTGCGGTGGGGTGGGGTGGGGTGGGGTGGGGTCGAGTAGGGTTGGGTTGGGGTGGGGTGGAGTGGGATGGGGAAGTGTAAGAAAACATCGAGAAAAAATAAAAATAAACTTATTTTTGGGGTGGGCAAGATATGGGTGGGCAGGGTGGGTGGGTGGGGTCGGGGGATGTGGTTAGGGTGATATCAATTTGTCACTTTGTAATGAGGCGGAGTAGGGTCGAGTGGGGTTGGGGTTGGGATGGGGGTGAGACGGGGAATGATAGGAAAACATCGAAAGGAAAAAAAAAAAATTATTTTTGGTTTGAGGTAGGGTGAGGTGGGGTGGGTGGGGGGTGAGGTGTGGTCGTGGTAGGTTGACGTCAAAATTTGAAATATTGACTTAATATTATATTAGTTTTAATATAATGTATAGTAGATAATTATGTTTATCTTATATATATCATTATATTTTTTTTAAATTATTAAACACCTAACTAAATGAATTAATACCTGAATTTAAAAAAAAAAAAAAATTCCTTCACATGATTTTTGAATTGCATATTTGAAACACAAGATTTTATGTAATTTTCCCATTACAAATTTTGTCACAATCTTAAATTTTTTTAGGTCACATAATTTCTTCTAGTCACAAGTTACAAATTTATTGGACATAATCAATCTTAATCCAACCTGACCACCACCACCACCACCACCACCATCATCGCCGCCTCTCCGCAATAATCACCAATACTGTCGCCTCTCCCCAACCAACATCACCACCCATTGCCAGCACTAAACTACCACCACCACCTCCCCACCCAATACCACAACCACCCCACCCCCACCCCCACCCCCAACATACTACAGTCACCGATTTTGCACATAGCCTTCATACCTTAGCAACACCATCTCTACTGCCACACCAATACAACCTGCATCACCTGTACCACCACTTCCCCATCATTTCCTGCACCATCGACATCAACACCAACGTTACCAACAAAAATCAACAGCTACATAAAACAGAACACAACAACAGTTTCGAATTTATAAGTTGCCTCGCGATGCTCGTCGACAAGAACAGGTGGGCATCATCACCGTCGTACCGCTACACCATTCAAAAATAACTGCAAATTTGGACCAGCTATTTCACCCTCTTCGACAAGTAGAGATTTGGAAATTTCAGATTGAATCCAATTCGAGGTGGAAGAGATCTGGATAGTGCAGAGATCGAGTTCATCGTCACTTTCTTCGATGGTCAACATCAGGGCCATCTATTTTACCATCTCCAACAAGCAGCAGGATAGTAATAGCTCAGATGTCGACGGTGAAAGAGTTCGATTGTGATGGGTGGATCTTGTTGTTTGGGAAAAGATTCTGGTGCGGGCTGTGGGTATTTTGTGCGATGACTTCGGCATACTCTCGATAATGGTCTGGTAGATGGGATAAATTTGGGAATATAATTGATAGGTCAGGGTCGATGGATGGGTTTTGGGGATTGATTTGTTTTTATTAAAAAGTTAATATTATTTATATTAAAGAATTTGAATTAGAACCTGATTTTTGAATTAAAAGGTTTAAAATTTGATTTTTGAATTAAGAAGTTAAAATAAATGTGCGGTGTAATTTCCTCTTATAGTTATTTCACAAGTAGGAAATAATTCCTCGACAATGGCTTTCTGGAAGGGAAGATTAAATAGACTCATATGTGTAAAGATCACATTTTAAAAATAAGATGGTTTAGTGTACTTGTTTAGAATTCAGGTGTTAATCATCCAATTAACAATTATTAATTAAATGCTTTATCAATAAAATAAAAAATCAAATAGCTTCAACTTCATTGCTTCAACTACACAAACACATACCCAAAGCAGCGACGATCGAAGACCGGATCGACGTAGTTTGAGTTCTGAATTAAAGGATTTCTTCCCCGCACGGCTGCTTTGGTCGATCGCGGTATGTAATTTTGCTATTTTTGGTGTATGGGTGTACATCTCGTTGTATGGAGGTTGTGATGGTGGTTAGGTTTAAGTGGCGGTGGTGGTCGAGGTGCGGTGGTTATGTGCTGGTGGTGGTGAGCTAGTGGTGGTGGTTGTGTTTACAGTGGTGGTGTTTTTTAAGTTGTGGCATTGATTGTAATGTGATTGTGATTGTGTTGGTGAAGGTGGTAGTGGTGGTGAAGAGATGGTAGAGGACGGTGACCGTTGTGGGCGGCTGCGGCGGCGATGTGAAGGCAATATTGCAGGAAGGTGATCTATTTTGGGTTGGTGCTAGGGTTGGGGTGGTGGGGTTAGGGTTGTGTCTCTTAAATAGTGATTGTAATTAATTATAGACAATCATGACAAATTATTAATTAAATGTGACTAAAATACTAATTAATTGTGACTTTGTGGGACTTGTGACGGTACGGGATGTGATCAATTTGAAGGTTAATGTGACCAATATATTGACTAATTGTGACTTAGTGCGACTTGTGATAAGTGCAGGATGTGACCAAGAAAATAAGTAAGTCGTGATCAATAAATAAATAATATGTAACAAAAATGGATAAATATGACCAATTATTAGGTAATTGTGACAAAAAAAATATTAACTAATTGTGACCAAGAAATACATAAGTTGTGATCGGTAAATAAATATTATGTGACCAATTATGATGATTGTGACCAATTATACTAGAAATTGTGATTAACTGTGACTTTGTGTGACCTACAGTTGTATCAAATATGACTATGTGTGACTGGGATGTGTAGTGATGGCAACAAGGTGGGTTCGAGTCGGGTATCCCCAACCCATGTCCCGCCCCACGGGTATTTTTTTCCCAAACCCGCCACCCACCCCGCAAATTTCAAGGAGGGTCGGGTTTGAGGTGGGTCAATCCCCGTCACCCCGTTTACTGCCCCGTTTAAATTGTTTTTTTATTTTTTCGGTATTTTTTATTTTTTTCTTATTTATTTTTATTATTTAATTTATTCTGGCAGGTTCAGGTCTAGGCGCCCAAACCCGTCCCTGCCCAGGTCACGGGAACCTGCACCCGATGACCCGCGAGGAGGGTTTTTTCGCCCAATTCAGGTCTAGTTTTTTTTTTTTTTTTTTTGTCATCTCTAGGAATGTGATTGTATGTGAGAGAACGGTGACCTTGTGTGATGGAGCAGGCCACTAGTGGGACGGTGATTAGGTATTATTTGAGTTTTTTAATTTAATATTGTATTAACTTTAATTAAAAGTATAATAGTTAATTATTTGTATATTATATATAATATTATATTTATTTATTACTATTAACACCTGATTTAAAAAAAAAAAAATGAATCTTAATTTTGTAATTTTTAAAAAATACGTTTAAATGTAGGGATTGTGTTCTCTTCCCATCTGGTTTAACAATTTTTAATATGGGCTAAAATTTTTAGATTATATGATTCACGTTCAAATTTCAAAATTTGAAAACTCTTTTATTAGATATAAATTTCACCCTGCACACTTTTTCTTCACGAATTGAAATATGCCCCATTGTGAAATTACGTTTTTTATAAAGGAACAAATACAAAGTGTAACTTAAATTGAAAGTTCCATACAAAAATGACAATTTCACTCTAGCTTGTGGAAGAAATAAGAAGAGATGGTACACAATGACAATTTTAAATATCTGTTTCACTAACAATAAAATAATTGATGAATAGCAACATTGAAAGACAACAAATGAAACGAAAGTGAAATAAATTAGTTAAATGTTTAATCATCGATAAACATAAGCATAATTTAATAAGAATTCTCACACTCCCCCTCAAGCTACTCCACAAATGTCCTACACAACTTTCCTGCCTCGCATCTTGGTGCTCTAGATTTTCCACGTGTGCCTACAAGAGAAGATTCTTATTGACTGTGTTTGATATAGCTTGATTTGCCTGGAAAATGTCAAATTATGAAAAATATTTTTCACCTTTTGCATTTGGTTGGTGTTTGATTGACAAAATTTGTCTTGAAAATTTTTTCTTAGGTACAATCATTTAAAGTACAACTACCTCATTTGTCTTAAAAATATTTTCTTACATATTTGCTGAAAAAACATTTTTCACCTAAGGTGGAAAATTATTTTGCGTCACATTTGATTATTTTTGTTATTGTTAATTAACTTATTTTTTTTTCAGAAATTAACATTATTATTATCAAGTACAAATGAATAAAAAATTAAAAAAAAATTTAATTAAAATAGTTAAATTTTGATTTATTTGCCACGGAGAATAATGTCAATCAAACAACAAAATTAGAAAAATTTCCTACTTTTTCACCTGAAAAACTAATCTAATCAAATACTTTCAATTGACATTTTCCAGGCAAATTAATTCTTAAAAAATATTTTTTTATTATTTATTTTTCATCTTTTCAATCAAACACAGCCTAAGTGTAAATAAAGGTGAAAAAAATCCAATGCAATTGAAAGAATGGCCTAAGATTGCAATCAACATTGTCCTTAATGCCCATAAAATCCCATCTAAGACTAATACCAAAGCAGTGTAAGGATCGAGTGAAGCGTTCACCACCTTACATTTCAGTATATAGAAAAAGCCTTCAACTTAGGCAATCATATATTATAAATTCAATTCCCTAATCAGGGAATTGTTTTGCAGAATTAGCTCTAATTCAAAACTTAAGGCTGCATTCTCATTGACGTTTTCCAGTAATTTTCCATTTTTTATTTTTGAAAACGAGGAAAATATGTTCTCTTGCACCGTTTTCGGGAAAAATTTTCGAAAATGTTTTCAAATTTTGTAAAAAAAATGGAAAACGTTTTTCGCGTTTTCCACCCATTATAACTATAATGTGAAAAGACGGAAAACGCGCTTTTTCATATTAAAAAATATTAAAATAATCAAAAAATTTGAAATTTGTCATTTTTAATTACATTATTGGTCCCTGATTTTCAAAATTTATCATTTTAATTATCAAATTTTGAAATTTCTTTCGAAAATACCCTCATTTATTTGCAAATTAGGTCCCTCAACTTCAGATTTTCTTGTACATTAGTTCGCAAATTTTACTTTTCTTTCAATTTAGTCCTTCTCGTATTTGATTTATAGGTCATTACCTTCAAATATGTATAACTTTTGATGTACAACTCCGAATTATACTCCATTTTTTGCGTCGAACTCCAAATTCAACCATCTTTCTGATGATGTATCATGTGCTTAATTATTAAACATTTCCTTTTTACTTTTGTATTGTAGACACTTATTTTGTAAGTGCATCATTGATTAACGTAAATTGATTTCTACAAATTTTATTGAAATTTAAATTTTAAACGTTATGAGTACTTACTGGAAGAATGTATATATATGAAATATTAAATGGAACGATTACTCTAGAAGGGCAAATTGCTATCCAAATGTTGAACGATTACTTTAGAAGGACAATATGGATTTTTAAAATCTTTTGGCATAACCAAATTGAGTTATTAGAGTTATTTCATTTATTTTTGTTGTGCAACTCAAATATGACATCTTTATTTCATTTATATTCACAAGTAATATAATTATAAGTATACAAAAATAGTTTTCTGCAAAATTTTAAATAGAACGTATTTTTCAGATTTTCATTTTCAAATATAGTTTTCAGAAATAACAAACTAAACGCGTTTTCAGCAATTTCGAAAAAAAGTCACAAAAAATAAAAAAACAGAAAATATTTTCGAAAATGAAAACAGGTAACTGAAACACAAAAAGAACGCAGTCTTAGGGTTTCTGAGGGAATTTTTACACTGCAAATAACCAAATAAAATAAAATAATTGTTTTTAATGACAATAGTATCAACCGGTCAATGCATTGGACATGGTCATCAATTTACAAAAATAAAAAACAAGTCCATTATTCTAGGGTGGGATCAATGCCACTTTGGTTGTGTGCACAAACTATATGTAATAACAAAAAAGATCCACCAGGTGCCGCCTATAAACAAATTGCAGCTTAGTATGACCAATGGATAAAGACTTGACAAGAAATGAACTCTTGCCTAGGTATTCTTTTCTCCGTTCTTTGTCAGGGGAAAAAGTGTAATCAATTATACTCTCTGCATTGGTCACATGCTTCTCATATGTGCAAGAGCATTGACTTCAAAATTTGATTTACCATACCAAGAATGAACAAAAAAACAAGAATTTAAATTTAGAATAACAAATGTTAAAATGAACTTAACTACTTAAGTAGCAATGACAATATAGTAATAGGATGCATAAATAGAAGGATGAAATGTAGTTCGCTGACCTGCAGTTTGTCCTAGTAGGATCCAAAGTTAAGTCTGCCCTTTGATTAATAAGATTAATAAGAACACTCCTATAAATAAATACAAATTGATGGAGACTTCAATTGGCTTTGACTTTCCAGGGACAATTATTTAAACGTGCTATGACCGTCACACAACAGGTTAATGCAATGTGATCTTATTAGTAACATCAAGATAAATGCGAGCATTGAGAAACAGACCACCAAGACAAAAAAAATAGTTGACTTCAATTCATTATTTAGATATGTTGCATCAATGTTAACTATTGGATTCTTTGGTTTCTTGTTAATTCCACAAGCAACCTCAAATAAATTATAAGTTGACAACAGGACTAAAATCTGAAATATGGCTTCAATAAAACAACAAACTAACCCCATTTCCTATATACGACCCACCTATATTTCTATGATGAATGCAAATATTTAGGAAAGAACTTAACAATTATGAACATGAAAAGATCAAATAGGGTATAGTGGTATATTTTTATCCCTATCGAATCTTATGGCAATTGATTCAAGTCTAGCAAATTTCTACTCTTTCGAACGTAGAAAAATACGAATCAATCCTTTTACTTCAATTCCTAATATTTTTATTGTACCTCAAATCCCCCATCTTTTGATTAGAGCAATTTAATCCTTGTACTTCTAAAACTCTTTAATTTCATCTTTTCTTCTCTTGACTTCTTTATTTCCTCCTTTAATCTTTGAATTTATTTCAATTTGGCTCATCATTTATACATGTTTTGAATCCAGTACTCTTGCTTTGCTCACTTTGGTCCAATTTCCTTTCTTTTTACTCATTATTTGTTTCAATTGCTTTTTTTCTCGATTTTGGAATAAACCTAAAATATATACAAATAACAAATAAATCAGTAGCATTTATTCTCAAATGACTACATAAAATCCCAATTTAAGCATATAAATAAGTGCATTTTATGCACTTATCAAACACCCACAAACTAGAATAGTAGTTCGTCCTCGAACAAATAAAATTGAAACATGACTCTAAGAAAAATAAGACTGACTCATCGGTTGATTTGCTCACTTTTATGCCTCAGGTTCGGCTCAAAATATACATTTCAGGAAGAAAATCAAACAGCACATTAAAATATTTGTTACTTATCTCATACTCAACTTTTCATGTGTGTGTGAATAGTTAGAAATCAACTGCAAACTCATGTAAAGTTATACTTAATACTGTGTGACTAATCATGCATAGATAAACTTGAATCTAATGTCAAGCAATGATTTCCTTTTGGTTTTCCTTAAAACTCTCATGGATGATCACAACCTTTTGATTTTCCTTGTGGTTTCTAATCATTTAAATATTGGATTTTTCCACACAAGACAGTCAGAACTAGATAAGCAAGTACAACAGATCAAAAGTAATACATCCCAATCTCACACTCCAGCATTAGAAATCTCAATCAATCAGGCTTATATCAAGCATTTTATTCCATTTTTTTTTCTTATTTGGAATGTAACGATCTGAAAACTTTGACGTTACTTTTTGTTCCTTATTACTTATGATGTAATAAAAGTATTTTATAATTTATGTAATTATTTTGAAGTGTAAAGAAAGAAAAATGTGTTTTAACGAAAGAAAAACGAAAATATCTACACTACCTTAAAAGTATAGATAATGGAGAATCTTGACTTCATGATTTTGCCCTCACATATTTTGCTTTAGACCAAATATGTCCTCTTATATTAATTAATTAATTAATTAAGTTAAAAAAATGAAGAGACTTATTTTGTGCACCTCCCATATTCTATTTTTTACAATATATAAAAATTGGGATTTAGGAGAAACTTTTAATTACCAATTTTTAATTCATGTCATTAAATATTTTATTTCATTATAATCTTTCTATTATTTATTATTAAAATATTTTTATTGTCTAACAAACAATTCACAATATTATAATATAATTTTACATTATTATACTTTCTCATAATATTATACTATCACATTTATTTAGTATTAAAAAAATTATGTTCTAATTTTTACTTATATCTAATTTCAAAAATTGAATTGTCTACTCAAATTCCATAGTTTACACTATATATATTATAAATGTATAATATTATGATATTCAATTCAAAAGTTTACAATTTCATTAATCCGTGAATTTAATGTCATATGTTACACATGGAAAAAAAATATTGTACAAATTTAATTCAATTTCACCTCTTTTTTATCCTTTTATTATTTGGGTCATCTTCTCAATAATTTTTAGAATTTTTAATGATTTGTTGTTAAAGTTGAAGGGAGAGATTTTGTACATCCCTCATATTTTATTACAATATATATAAAAAATTAGGGTTTAGGAGAAACTTTTGATTACAAATTTTTTATTCATACCATTAAATATTTTATTTCATTATAATCTCTCATTTATTTATTATTAAAATATTATACTATCTAACAATTTACAATGTTATAAAATTTTACGTTATTATACTTTCTCATATCATTATACTCTCATGTTTATTAAGTATTAAAAAATTATTTGTTGTTAGAGTTCGTATTTCTAATTTATAAGAAAAAATATCTTATAATTTTTACAACGTCCTTTAATAATAATTTGTTCAACATTTTCATTCACAATGGTTTCATTTCATGTGTATTCTATTTTATAAGTTTAACATTAACAATATCATAATATACATAAGTTGTGCAATGCACATAATAATAATAATAATAATAATAATAATAATAATAATAATAATAATAATAATAATAATAATAATAATAATAATAATAATAATAATAATAATAATAATAATCACCATCATCATCATCATCATATGTAATAACAATATAGAATTCACATAGATCCGCACATAGTTTTCTGTCTATTTTTATTTTAGGTAATTTCGAATTTTATCAACTTGTTTTAATAATTGGATTAGAGGAGTTTAATTAATGCAAAATAAATTTATATGTGACCTATAGTAAATTATTTATGGATTTGTGAAAAAGAAAATATCTATAAAAGTCAAATCATAGATTATTTTTATTCTTTTGTTAATTATTGCATTATTCTCTTTTGTCAATAACGCTCTAAAATTGTTAGATTTTTTGTCAATATTATCCTCATTTTTTTTTATTAGTCCGTAATATTAATCTACAATACATTTAAATGTTCTGTAATAATTTTCTTTATAAGGGCTGGAGATGTATGTTTGAAGTTATTATTGAAATTAAAGGGAAAAGTTACTAAAATGAGTAGTAAATAAGGTGGCGTTCTGTTTGTATTTTATTTTGTATTTTCATTTTCGAAAATGTTTTGTGTTTTGTGCTTTCATTTTTGTTTTCAAATTTGCTGAAAACGCGTTTGATTTGTCATTTCTGAAAACTGTTTTTGAAAATGAAAAGCTGGAAAACACGTTCTGTTTGAAATTTTGCAGAACACTATTTAAACTATTTTTAATTAATTTGCTTGCAGAATACTACTAACTCCAACTTAAATTTCCTTTCACAATATACTAAAAGTATAGTTACATGCAACACACTAATGTGAGCATTAAAAGTCTATATTAACACAGCTTGGTCAGGTTCGGAACTTGAGAAAGCTCTACTTCTATTAAAATCCAGAAAATGCAAGTTCTTTCAAAACCACCAGAGTCCATTTATCATTGCATTTTTTTGAAATATAAGAACAAGAATTCTCATTTAATTTTTTTTTGTAATGTTGATATTGAATTCAATAAAACTTTATTTAAACTAAGTTCCAAGTTATGATAATTCTCAAAAAAAAAAAAAAAAAAAAAAAAAAAAAAATCTTTATTTAGACTTAGTTCCAAGCTAGGATAATTCTAAAAAAAATAATAAAAAAAAATAAAAAAAATAAAAACTTTATATTAAGCTTAGTTCTAAGTTAAGATAATTCTATTAATAATAAAAAAAAATATTCCCAAAACGCGTTTTCCGTGTTTTGGACATTTTTTGTCGAAATACACACAAAACTCCCAAAATGATGTTTCGGGCGTTTTCCGTTTTGTTTACAAATTTTTTTTTTGTTTTCCAAAATGCGTTTTCGAAAATGGTAAAGAGAACGCGTTTTTAGCGTTTTCTAAAATAAAAACAGAAAACGACCTCAAAACAGCAAAGAGAACAGGGGCTAAGCTTTTTCACAATTTTTGTGATCATCCAAATCGCATAAAGCGTGTGTGATGGTAAAAAAATTTCACACATTATCTTTTCTCAATTCAAAATATGGAATTTAACAATCAATAGTTTGTGAAATTTATTGAAAAATCTACATTATTGAATTTTCCTTACAAATTTCCAATTATTAATCAAATGATAAAAAAAGAAAATTATGATTGAAATTTGAATGGTTTCATAATTTCCTATTATTCAATACCTATTTTCATATTCAATAATATCTAAATTCTTAAGTACATTTGCAAATTTATTGAAGAAATAATATCCTTTATTACTATACAAAACCTACATGTCATCGGTATTTTTTTCAAATTAATTTTCGAACACACTACTTACTATTTTTTGTTCAAATTCACATAGTTTTTTATTTTCATTTTTGGCTGATTACTTCTCACATTGAAATTTATTACCTCGACAACTTTCAAAAAAATGGTATTACTTCTGTGAAGATATTATGCATCACATTCATCATATACGTAAGACATGCAACGCACGTGCTTACTACTAGTTAAATTATAAAAGTTACGTCAAAAACATATTTAAAGTGTTCCTTTGTTCGAGACTTTTTGTAGCACTCCCGACCTCATTTGATTAAATATCATATATGTACGGGCAAGTTCTTGGAGTGAACTTCGAGAATATAAAAACGGTTTGTCATTCCAACGGTGAATTTTTAAAGTTAAAACGGTAAAAATGGTTAACCCGAAAACTGTTTTTAGTGGCCAACTTCGGAAGGCCATAACTTCCTCCTCAGTTATCTGTTTCTTGCTCCGTAAATTGCACATTGAAGTACTCCGAGAGTACTTTAAAACAATACTCAGAAACCAATATTTGGACTTTGTTTGCTATTGTTCGTGATAAATTGTAAGTGCACGATATCATAAACAAGTAGTAAAAGTGGACTGTTGAGTCCGGGTTGTCGATCCCACGAGTACTATTTATTTGCTATCGATTTACTTTGACTCAAAATAATTCCTAGACTAAAATTAAAGCTAACTAAGAAAATAAAATTTCAAAAAAATTCAAAAACGACAAAGAATTGAGATTTAATGAAATAAACAATGCAAATAAAATAAAAGTAGAAATTTCAAATTAAAAGACACTAGCAAAATAAAGAAATAAATTGGTGGGATTTTCTAACAATTAAATAAATATCGGGACTAACGATTTCGAAGTAACGTTCTAGCTTAATTTCACATCTCAAGTTATTTTCTAGTATTGTATTTTGGTCGAATTCAAACTTATATCTAATTTACCTCTCTCGTGTTCAAATTAGGTTTATTTTACTAAGTCAATCATGTATCTATACAGCGGGTCAGAGTTCTCCTTAGTTAAATGCTTTAAATTACCTAGGAATTCATAAGTGACCACAAGCAACCACAAATGCATATCTCTATTTTTTTTATTAAAATTGCCGAATTTTATTACGTGATCTAATTGTTAACTATCATCTCGGATTATGAAAACAATCATTAAATCATGAATTAGTGATCAAGCAACTCAAACATTAAAACAATAATAAAATCAATAAACTAACATCAAAATACCAACTTAAGAATTAAAATCAAACTAAAAACATTAAATCTACATCATCAATCCCGATTAATAATTTAGCTACTCATGTTTTTTGAATAAAAAGTAATAAATAATGAAAGTAAATCCCGAATGTTGAAGAGTCGAAGAATTAGCATCGCCCCGCACCACCAAAATCACCCCAGCTGGCTGACCTTTTAATTTGCACAACCGACAAGCCACTCTGTCCCAAACCAGCTGTGTGCTTCTGTACGTATATGGGAATCTATATCGCAGTCGCACACACCTCCTATTACCTTGTTTCACAATTCAAGTCTGCCTCCAAAGTGCTGCCTTTTTCCACTCACAAGCTCCAGCCACCATAAACCAATTAATTCCTCCAAATTCCTAAACCTCTCCTTTTTCTTTTATCTCCCAACAAAACTCTTTTCTCCTTCCCAGTCGACACTATTCTTTTCCTCAAGTGCAACCTTTTGTTCTCCAATTAAAACTCCCAATTCAACCTCAATTAAAACTCCCAAGAGTCCAATTTGAATTGATTTTTTAAACCCCAATTAAATTTGGATAAATTTTATTCTTGAGCCTCAATTGTTCCAAATAATTAAAGTTGGTCCTTAAGTTAAGTGCACGCTTGGTCCTTCAACTTTTGTCTCCAAATGCATCCAATTATTGTGTATTTACTACAATTTCTTATTTTTATTGATTTTGGAATAAAACCTGAAATAATAATAAATAACAGCAATTGAGTATAATTTATTCAAGAAAAAAAATAATATCTTAATTTTGACAGATAAATAAGTGTATAAAATACACTTATCAGCTACCTTGAATTCAAGTTCAAATCACAGGCATCAAACTGAAATATTTGGACGTAAAAAGCATGAGGTGTCCTCTTGATTTCCACGTCTTGCTTGTAGCCATTATTACTCACCCAATATAGACTTCACATACCTGTTGCTTTGCATGTATTTGGCTTGCCAGCTCCTGCTTTCTTAGTTAAGGCAATTGATTTCTTTATTCCACAAAGTGAGTTGGCTATTTGAAGGGATATAATACGAGCAAGTCTTTAGTTCATATGGTACAGCCTATTTTACTTATAAATAGGCATCAAATGGAAGGAAATCACACATCAAAATCAGTGGCCAAGAAACCGTTAGTGATATTATGCTACTCTCTATCAAAAAAATAACCTTGAATTATAGGTTAGGATTATGCTTAAATCTTTTGTTTGGATTAAGACATGTTAATCTAATAACATGCTCTTAATATCATAAATGAAATCATGTTCGAATAGATTGTTAAAATCTTGAAGAAATCCCAGAAATCATACTCGACGGTGCTGGACCAACTGCATGTATCGATACATCAATAAGCAAAAAGTACAGAATCTTGTTTTAGGCATTTCAGGACTAAGGTGAAATATTTTTATTTGTCTACTTGATTACATGATATCGTATAAATAGTTATGATATCATTAATTTTGTCATGATATTATTGTGATCTTATTATTATCTTGATATCACCATGATCTCGTTATAAGCTTTTAATATTTAATCTTGGTATTGTTATTGTTATTGCTAATGTTAGCTTAACATTAATAGTTATTTAGTTAGTTAACCGAGTTTATTCTCGCTAACATTATATTGACGCTAACACTTATTAATCCACTTATAAAAGAAATTGCTTGTCTAAAAGGGATGATCAAAGTAATCATCGCTTTGTATTATTAGATTTCTTGAATAATCTTTGTTCTTGTTTAACATGTATCAAAGTTATGTATCGATACATGGTATTATTTGGATGTTTAAAGTAATCCTTCTTGTTTATGTGATCTTAGACTTATTAATCTAGTTTTGACAAATAATAATACGACATCCACTTGTTGAAAGACACAACACATGATTATATCCATTTGACTTGACTTGACTGGAGAAGATGAAATTAAAGTAACTTGAATATTACCTCAATCTTGATTATATAAGAATTTATTTGTTTATGTGAAATCCGTGAACATATGTACTTGTCTTGATTTGGATTGACTTGAGTTGTATGTGCTCTTAAATGCCACTTCATGATTTCATTGCATTAAAAGGGATTTTCATGATTTTCCTTATGCATTGGATAGAAATGAACTTCTTGTATGATATTATAATTATACTCTATCCCGCTTGTCTTAATATACGTGCCACGGAGTCTAGTAATTGGATCACGATGTGGTTACGCTTGTTAATGAATTTCAGGGATCTCAATCCCCTGCTTGAAACCCGTGGTATAGAAACCATTTCTGTAAAAGAACTCGTGGAATAAACTCCATGCTTGAACTTAGGGTTACATTCCCTACTTTTGCTCGTTCGGGATAGTAGTTGATTTGTAATATGGGCCCCATTAAAAGACATGTTTTCTTGAAAATACATGTATTGACATTAGTCTTGAATATCTTGACTAGAATATATGAATCCGACTTGATTTGAATACATGAATTTGACTTAACTGGATGGATATAACTCGAAATACATATAATCTAAAATGACTTGACTTGGGACGGGACTTGATTTGAATATACGAGGTTGACTTGTCTACATGAAATAGCACATGTGCACCATACTTTCACTCACTAGGCTAGTGTTTGCTCATTCTACGACATATTTAATATTTCAGGTAATAATTGAAATGAAATAAAAGATGTTGTCGTGGATCTTCAGACGGAGAGACAGATAGTGTTGCGCTAGGTGACGACCTGTGAGTTCTGAACTCATTGAATAAGGTCTTGTGTTTGAACTGCCAAACTCATTATTTTATTATTGTTACTTTTTATCTAAAATATTTTAAAATCAAGATCTTATATTAAATGTTTTATCGTTACTTTATTTTAAATTAAATTGATTTTGAAATTCCAGTTAAGTGACATCGTTTATGTCACTAACTTACGAAAAAAAAGATGAATATTTCCGCAATATGTTTTATGCGCCACATGTTGACATCGAAATTCGAAAATAAAAGAAAAATTGGTCGTGCGTCACATGGAAGACTTTTTCTTTTTATGTCATTGTCTTTTATCATCTTTGTGCAATATTTTTCATACTTTCTTTCTATATGACCCTTGTAACGAGCTTTAGGTCGGTGACTCCCAAGCCCGACTACTTTAGGGTACCAGGTTCAGAGAACCCCTCAGACTTAATTACCCGAGTCATAAAGGCATAACAGAAAAGTTAAAGATGTGTTAGCGTCTTATGTGTATGTCCGTACTTGCTTTTTAATTGACCTCTGTAGTGAGCTTTGGGTCAGTGACTCCCAAGCCAGACGACTTTAGGGCACCAAATTCAAAGAACCCCTAAGACTTAATTGATCAAGTCAAAAAGAATTTGAACAGTAGAATAAGACTATTAGCATTTTTCTGTTTTTATTCTATTGTCAGTTTATACATGTTGATTAAAACTTCCTCAAACAAAGATGCAAAACCAAGAACATCAAACCATCAATGCCTACTCATACTAACCTTTCCACCCCCAATTCTTGAGTAGTTTGGTTCTAAATTTCAGGTTGGGATCTAAATTCTTAAGGTTTGGAATTTTTTAGTCTCCTATGTTCAACTTGCACAAGTTCACCCCACATGTATCAAACATTTTCCTACACAAGCAATTATTCTACTTCGACTATGTGCTCAAGTTTAATAGAGTCTAGCACGAAATAAGTAAATTGGAAATTTTCAAGTTTTCATGCAGTCCAAAGTTCTAACTAAACGATATAAATAAATCGAACTACATCACAGACAACAAACAATTCAACAAAAACATTGTTTTTTTCCTTGGGGAAATAAACATCATAATAAAAATTAAAATCCTAAATCGAGAGAAAATGTGAGCAATTCTAATAAATTCAGCAAAAGAGAGTTTTAACAGATGTCAGAGCAGTTATACAGACCAATACTAACATTATGAGGTAAACTGAATACACCTCCCCCATATAAAAGAGTACATTTCCCTTAATGTACGCATAAGGATAAGAAAATACAATGTAAAGTACAACAAAAAAAGATCAAACACTTCCCTGGGGAATGTAGGCTGCTACTGATGCAAGGGTCGTGCAGATAGATCTGATGGGTCACGTGGATCGCACGCATGACTGTGCTCAAGGCCCTCGAGTATGTGCTCCATGGATGTAAGGAAAGTCATGATGCTCGTCTGCTGACCGCAGACCTCCTCTCATGTGCATTGAGCCAACCTCTGCTCAATAGGAATATTGGCCCGGACCAAACCCTGGATCTGGGTCTCCAATATGTCCATCCTCCCATCCTGGCAAGCTAGCATCCCCATAACAGCTGTGTGCCTAACAGCCTGTCTCTGCTCCATCACCATAAGCTCAATCATAATATGTCTCAAGAGCCTATCGTCTGGCGGAAGTGCAGGCGGGACTGGCTATGCTGGATCTTCCGTAACTAGCCCCGACATATCTGCTGGAACTGGAGGTGCCCTGGGTCCTCGTATGCTCTCCATAGTCCTCCTGCTAATGGTGACCTCTAATGGATTGGGCTCCTCATGAGGTAGTAACTATACTCCCTTGGCCAGACAAATGGCATTGATGACACTCGGGAACAGTATACCCCACGTGGCATCCAGCTGGAATGCAAGAGTAATGATAAAGTCAAAGATGTGTCGCCCCAAGTCTATCTTGCACCCCCGTGCCAAGTGGTGTATCAGCCGGGCCCTCTCCACATTAAATGTAGTGAGGTGCAAATAGGGGTCTATGTTATGGAAAATAAAGATATGTAGGATCTTCAAACTATCCATGAGCTCTCTATGCACAAATAGGCCTAGCCTCTCTAATACAGCATGACTTCGACCGTATAGGAATCGAATGATCAGATCAATATCAATATCTCCTAGAACTGGCTCTATTCTGTTCCTAGTTAACTCGAGAACTCTCTCTATCATAGCGGGAAAGAAGTGGATTGACTTACCACGCACCCAAGTCCTGCACCCGTACTCTACTCCTTCGGTATCAATAGATGGATTAAATTCACAAAGAATTCTTTTACCAGTAGTGGGTAAGCTCTATAAGGTGTGGATGCGAGTTTGTGCCATCATGTAGCCTCAATTAAATGTTGTAGCTCAATGTCAAGGAAGTCTATCAGTATAACTTCCCTTTCACCCGAGTTGCGCTTGCTCTTCAAAATGGTATCAAATACCTTCTACTCCTATGGACCCCTAAATATTTGGATTGAGCCTGTGTCTAACTCCTCAGAGTCGGAGTCAGAGCTAGATGGGTGTCTCCTTGGTCTTTTGGATGGCCTAGCTTTTCCCTCACCCTTGCGATGGAATTGGAGCTTTTCGGGATGGCATTGTACCTAAAAATGATGATTAGGAAATATTAGATTCAATAGAGTAGGTATGAAATGTAAAAAAATAATGAGGTACACACCCAAACTTAAGAAAAAGCACAATTTGAAATGAAGAAAATGTGGGTGAGTGGTGCATTTTGACCTCGGATATCACCTTGAAAAATTAAGGCTGCGTTCTCTTTGCTTTTCAATTTTCTGTTTTCATTTTCGAAAATATTTTCTGTTTTCCATTTTCTGTGACTTTTTTCGAAATTGCTGAAAACGCGTTTGGTTTGTTATTCCTGAAAACTGTCTTAGAAAATGAAAAGTTGAAAAACGCGTTCTGTTTAAAATTTTGAAGAAAATTATTTCTGTATACTTGTAATTATATTGTTTGTGAATATAAATGAAATAAAGATATCGTATTTGAGTTGTACAACAAAAATAAATGAAATAACTCATATCACACAATTTGGTTATACCAAAAAAGTTCAAAAATTCATGTTTCCCTTCTAAAGTAATCGTTCCACATTTGGGTAGTAATTTTCCCTTCTAAAGTAATCGTTCCATTTAATACTTTATATAGATACATCCTTCTAGTAAGCACTCATAACGTTTAAAATTTAAGTTTCAATAAAATTTGCAAAAATCAATTTACGTTAATCAATGATGCCCTTACAAAATAAGTGTTTACAATACAAAAGTAAAAAAGAAATGTTTAATAATTAAGCACATGATACATCATCAGAAAGATGGTTGAATTTGGAGTTCGACGCAAAAAACAGAGTGCAATTCGGAGTTGTACATCAAAAGTTATACATGTTTGAAGATAATGACCTATAAAGCAAATACGAGAAGGACTAAATTGAAAGAAAAGTAAAATTTGTGAACTAATGTGCAACAAAATCTGAAGTTGAGGGACCTAAGTTACAAATAAATTAGGGTATTTTCGAAAGAAATTTCAAAATCTGAGGATTAAAATGACAAGTTTTGAAAATCAGGGACCAATAATGTAATTAAAAATGACAAATTTTTTTGATTTTTTTGATTATTTTAATTTATTTTTTTTAAGTGGAAAACGCGAAAAACGTGTGTTTTCCGCGTTTTCCACTTAATAGGTATACATTTCGAAAAACGCGGAAAATTTGATTTTCACGTTTTCCATTTCCTTTACAAATTTTGAAAACGTTTTCGAAATTTTTTTCCGAAAACGGCGCAAGAGAACGCATTTTTCGCGTTTTTGGAAACGAAAAACGGAAAACGGCTAGAAAACGCCAAAGAGAACGCAGCCTAAAATTTTCCCAGGACATCTATGGATATGTGAAAGTAAATGATCTCATCTACAACATATTCAAAATACAGGTCAAATGGAGGTTGTTTGGGTCAGGAACCAAAGGGACGAAGGCATGACATGAGGCTGCAGTGAGGCTAAAGTGAGTGCAATGAAGGTGCAACAGTGCCTAATCTAGTTTCATGTGTTTTGTGCAATGTAGTGGATCAAAATATGAACCAATGATAAATAATCAATCCTAAGCATGTAATGAGGGTAAATGCTCGGGTGGATTTCTCAATATCAAGCAAAAAATTCATTTTGACATTTCATCTAGCACTTTGAATGCACCATAGAAACTTGGTGAAAATCATATCAAACCATACATGGAGTAGTCCCAAACTTTCCTAGCATCATTACCCATCAACAATACACCAAATTCTACCTATTCCCGACCTCTATCAAGCTCAAAATCAGATTTTTCAAACATAGGGCAGAACCGGACTTTTAGGAAAATTTCAAGAATTTTGAATGAAAATCTTACCTTAAATCCTAAGTTTGATGTGCAAAATGTGATGAATTGGATGTATTTCACTATGTAGGAGATGGATGATTGTGGTTTTTTTTTTTGAAATGAAACCAGCCCTGTGTTTTAAATATGTTCAGCACCCAGAAATAAACGCGTGCGACCGTGCGGTATTAAGTCCGTGCGGTCTCGCATTTTACCAGAAGAAAATTCAATTTTTGTTTCGACTCCAACTCGACTCCCACATGTTTTCTGATGCATGAACATGAGTTATGTGCAACAATACCCTATTTTAGATGTGTGACGGTGTGAATGATTAGTATGAACATTCAATGGCTAAGAATCCACCTATTACTAGAATATGCAAAATGTGAAAAAATGAAGTATTAATCCTAAATGCAAAGCATGAAACTGTCTAAATGCAAAATATGACTCATGGGGACCTAAAATCTACGAATGAAGCAATAAATGAAAGCAAGATAAATAAAAAGGAAGAAATATGGGTTGCATCTCATAAAGCGCTTCATTTATAGTCTTAAGCTTGACTTTCCCGGGATTCACTCCAATGATGCAAGAGTAGTGATAGTCTTTTCTTTAGAGAATTCACCACCTCCAATAAGGCTTCAAGCGTTGTCCATTCACTTTAAATGTGTCATTTTCCTCATGAGTGATTTCAACTGCTCTGAATGGATAAACCTTGGTTACCAAGTAAGGACTCGACCACCTTGATCTCAATTTTCCCGAAAACAATTTGAGACGAGAATTATACAATAAAACCTGTTGACCAACCTCAAATTCCTTTTTTTGAATATGTTTATCATGCCACTTTTTGGTGCGCTCCTTGTACAATTTTGAACTCTCATATGCTTCCAACCTGAATTCATCCATTTCATTAAGTTACAACAACCTCTTTTCTCCCAATGTTTGCAAATCAAAATTCAACTTCTTCACAGCCCAAAGAGCCTTGTGTTCCATCAATAGGTGGTGGCACGACTTCCCGAATACAAGGCGATATGGAGACATCCCAATGGGTGTTTTGAATACTGTTCTATATGCCCACAATGCATCGTCAAACTTCTTGAACCAATCCTTTCTTGTTGAATTCAATGTCCCCTCAAGGATTCTTTTGAGCTCCTTGTTTGAGATTTCTACCTATCCCCTAGTTTGAGGTTGATATGGAGTGGCAACCCTGTGTTTTACTCCATATTTTACCGGTAGTTGTTCAAATCGCTTGTTGCAAAAATGTTTTCCTCCATCACTAATTATAGCCCGTGGAGTGTCGTACCTTGTAAAAAAGAATTTCTTCAGAAAATCCATCACCACTCGACCATCATTTGTAGGTAACGCAACAGCTTCAACCCAATTAAATACATAGTCAACTGCTATAAGAATGTATTGATTTGAGTAAGAAGTGATGAATGGACCCATGAAGTCTATTCCCCAAACATCAAAAAAATTTCACTTCTAGAACACTGTTTAGAGGAATTTCATTTCTCCTGGAGATGTTCCCAGCCCTTTGACACCTATCACAATTTTTCACCAGTACATATGCATCCTTAAATATGGTTGGCCAATAGAATCCTGACTGTAGAACCTTTGTAGCTAATTGACCACCATACGCAAAAGCATGGTATTGCTATAATATTTTGACTGGTTCATCTTCTGGCACGCACCTCCTAATAATCTGATCTGGACAACTTTTATAGAGAATAGGATCCTCCCACAAATAATATTTCAAGTTAGAAAAGAATTTCTCTTTTGATGACTCGAATATCCAGGTAAAATGATAGACTTTGCCGAGTAGTTCACAATGTCTGCATACAAGGGGATCTCCTCTATACCAAACAACTGCTCAACCTAGGTTTTGCATCCTCGCACCCCTTTTTATCCTTTATCTCCAAATCGAACTCTTGCAATAGCAGCACCCGTCTGATCAACCTGGGTTTTGCATCCTTTTTATTCAACAAGTGTTTCAATGCACATGGTCTATGTAAACTGTTACTTGATCCCACCAGATATAAACGAAATTTATCAAAAGCATATACAACAGCAAGAAGCTCTTTCTAAGTTGTGGCATAGTTAAGTGTGCATCATTGAGAGTCCGGCTAGCATAATATATCACATGAAATATTTTACCTCTTTGCTGCCCCAAAACTGCTCCCACTGTATAATCACTTGCATCGTACATCAATTCAAAAGGTAGCTCCCAATCAGGTGCAATGATCACTGGTGCAGATATTAATTTTTCCTTCAAAGTATTAAAAGCCACCAAACATTCTTCAGAGAAAACAAATGGCAGCTCCAACACCAACTCTTGATTTGTACAATTTAGTACTTTTATCATCCAACTGACTTGATTTTGCTCCAATTCCTTTGTTTTCTCAACTTTTAGGACTATTTCTGAAATATAAACAAATAATAAAGAAATCAATCGGAAATATTCTCAAACAAACATATAAAATCCTACTTTTAAGATAGAAATAAGTGCATAAAATAAACTTATGAACACCCCAAACTAGAACTATTGTTCGTTCTCGAACAAAATAAAACTAAACCATAAACGAAAATGCCGGTAACAAATATTTTTGTTTTGTCAACTTATTTACCATGAGTTTCAATAATCCAAATTGACAATTCACTTTAGAAAATAAATATGAACAACATTTAATATTTTCATTCATCCGATATTCAACTTCATTGTGTGTGTGAATAGCCAAAAATCAAATTCAAACACATGTAAAAATATGCTTAAAATTGTGTGATGAATTATGCAAAAATAAGCTTAATTCTCATGTGGTCAAACAATGATTTTTTATTTTCCTTACAACTCTCGTGGATGATCACAATCTTACTACTTTCCTCTAATATCCTGAGGTCTTTTCTATTGATGTGGTTTCTAAACATGTATATATTGTATTTTTCCATACAAGGCAGGTAGGATTTGACAAGTATGCACAAAAAATCAAAAGTAATCCATCCTCAATCTCACACTCTAGTGTTAGAAATCTCAATCAAACGGGCTTATTAGAGATGGTAATGGGGCGGGTTCGGGGTAGGTACCCCTTCCCCTTGCCCCTCCCCATGAGTAGATTATCAAAATCATGTCCGCCCCATTACCCGTTAAACCAAAACGGAACGGGGCGAGGCGGGCAGGGGCGGGTATCAAAATGGGGCATCCCTGCCCCGACCACACACACACATATTTTAAACATAGTTTTCTTCAAGTTTCTAACTTTTTTTCCCACTCAAAAAAGTAAAAGTCAAAACAATCAAGTGCCCAATTAATCACAAATCGAAGATGTTATCATAAAAAAGAAATTGTATCTTGAAAGTGTGTTATTTGCATTTTTTGAATAATTTTTTTTTTAATGTAAATAAATTAGTGGGGCGGGTCAAACAAAACCCACCCCGCCCCGCCCCAAACTCGTTTTGGGTAATTAATATCAAACTCAAACATGCCCCATCGACCTGCGGGGCTGTTTCTTTTCGCCCCATTAGGGTTAGGACCCCCGTCAGGTTCAGGTCAAAACGGATTTTTTTTGCCATCACTAAGGCTCATACCTTGCATTTTTTTTTTCCATTTTTTTCCATTTGAACGACTTTTTCTTTCATGTCCATGTTTTTTACAATCTTTCTGTAGAACTTTTCTTACTTGTTTTCTATATGACCACAGTAGCAAACTTTAGGTCGGTGAATCCCAAGCTACACTACCTAAGGCATCATGTTCAGAGAAACCCTCACACTTAATTACCCGAGTCGTAAAGGTGACGAAGAAAAGCTTTAAAATGTTTTAGTGTCTAATGTGTAAGTCCACTCTCCGTATTTGTTTTTTAATTGACCCTTGTAATGAACTTTGGGATGATAGCTCCCAACTCAGTTAAGTTTAGGGTACCAAGTTTCAACACCCTTACAAGCTTATTTGCTCGAGTTAAAAAGACATTTGAAAAGTAGAATAAGACTATTAGCATTTTTTTATGCTATTGTCGGTTTATACCTGTTGGTTAAAACTTCCTCAACTAAAGATGCAAAATCAAGAACTTTAGAATATCAATCCATCAATGCTTACTTATACTAACTTTTCCATCCCTAAACTGCTTTGGGTTCTAAATTTCAGGTCGGGATCTAAATTCTTAAGGTTTGAGATTTTTCAATTAATTCTATGTTCAAATTGCATAAGTTTACCCCACATGTATCAAACATCTCCTACACAAGTTATTATTTGACAATGGCTGTATGCTCAAGTTTTAATAAAGTTTACAAGGAAAATGTTAAGAAAAATCAAGTTCACTTGTTGTCCAATTTTCTAACTAAAGCATAAAATCCAATCCAAATCATGTTATAAGCAATAAATAAGTCAACAAAAATTTTCAAATTTTCAAATCTTTATGAATTTTCTAACCTGAAATCGAATGAATGTGTAAATAAAAGCAAATGAATGAGACTCTCACCCCCAAACTAGAAATGTACATTATCCTCAATGTATTTCAAAAACATAAATCAAATAAACACAAAATAACAAAGAGAGGTAAGATACTTCCTAGGTTTGGAGAGGTGGTGTTCCCATTTTGAAGCTTTGATCTTTATGTAGCTTGGATGATTCGACCCGTTTCCAATTTTTCATGTTTGGCCTAAGGTGTTTCCATATCGTGTTTTATGCAAAGAGAGATAAACAATATTTGAATACATAAATATTGCATAAGAACTTAAGCAAATCAACTAAACACCCCCAAACTAGGATATATCAAAAATTTGAATTTTTGGAACATGGTTGACCATTGATATCCAACCCTTGACATTGCCTTAAAAAGGTGAAAATTTCCCAAGACATGTCCCGAGCATATGAAAGTACATAAAATGGTCTATAGTAGATCAAAAAATTTAGCACGGTTGGAATTCATTTGGGTCATGATAATGTATGGTGAAATAGTTGACATGAAGTTGAATTTTGGTGCAGTGGTGTTGTGAGGCTTGCAATGAGGTGTAATGATGTTCATGTTGAGTTATATGCCTTAAATCAGTGTAAACTATGGATGAATGATTTACAAATGATGTATAGAATGTGTTCAAGGTGATCATCCAAAAGGAATTAAAAACTCAACAAAATACTCACTGTGACATTTCATCGAACACCTAGCATACATATGAAGAAATCAAAAGAAATCTTACAGTTGAAATTTTGAATTGAGCAAAGAAATTTCACCTATAAATTCACAATTCAATACTCCAATTCTAGTCTAAACCTTATCACCAATTATCCACAATTTCGAATTCCACAAAAAAGATATGAAGAACACCGTAAATCATGCATAATTTCATAAGAGTGTGAAAATTGCATGCCTTTGGAATGATTTTAATGTAAAGTAAGACATGAATTGGAGCTAATATGAGATTCAAACATTGGGGAATGATTTTAAACTCAACGTTGGGTGATTTGTGGGAAGAGAAACGACGTTGGGTGATTTGTGGGAAGAGAAACGACGTTGGGTGATTTGCGGGAAGAGAAACGAGTTGGAATTGATTAAAATGAATTTTTTGCAAAATATAAAGCAAATTGCTGAACTTCACAGATTTTTGCCGCGAGATCGTGCGGTAGTAACACCGTACGATCATGCGATTATTACTGGCAGTGATCTGAAATTTTCCATTGTTTGAGTTTTGGAACCTATTTTCAACCCCTAAATCTCTTCTAATGCATGCAACCAACTTCTAAACTATGTTTACATGTCCTAAATTAGGTCATCATCTTGAAGATTGTGATGTTAAACAACAAAACAAGTAAAAATGCAAGTAAATCCTAAGAATACTTAAACATGCAAAATTGGGGCAATAAAATATTCAATGCAACTAACATGTCAAAATGTGAATTCTAAACATGCTAGCAATCCTAAAATGCAATGTAAAGCAACTAAATAGTAAAATAACTGAAAAGCAATAAATAAAACAACTAAAGAAAATGGTTTGAGAAATTGGGTTACCTCCTAATAAGCGCTTCATTTATAGTCCAGAGCTACACTTTTTGCCAATTGATTCACGGGTACCTAAAGAAAGCTTTGTATATCTTGCCCATCTTCTTTCTGTTGGCTTTGTTCCACTCTTCATTTAATCTCCAAAACATGAAATTGCCCCTCTCCATATTATAGGATATGTCATTTTCATCCAATTCAAATTCAACTATAAAGACTTCCACCTCCTCATCGGGTTTAACCACAAAATCAATTTCTGGGCAATCTACAAAGTCAAAATAATGAAGATTGGTTTTTTCCTCAAAGATGGTCACATCTTTGTTTAGTTCCATTGTGATTGATATTTCATTTTCTTCCTTCAATTGTCGATTCATCCTTAAGTTGAATGGCCGGTACATCCTCAAACTCCAATGGCAATGGCAAATCTTTCTTATGAACTTTTTCGAGTAGATTATAGGGAAAATTACATAGAACCATGTACTTTAAAGTTACAATTCAAACCTAAGGGGCCGCTGAGAATTTTTTCAAATTTCAGGTGCTTATTAAGATTTTTAATTAATTAAACATAATTATTAATTACAAAACGTGATTTAACTGACCATCAAAATTGAATAAGTCACTATCTCTCTTCTTCTGTATCAGTTCCTTGTTTTCCATAGAACGCACGTTCTCCATCTTCTCCACGATCCCCATTGCCCATTATCCTCGCGCGCTACTCTTCTCATTTTCTTTTATACTCGTTTAACCGAGTACATTTTCTTCACCATCGCCATTTTTGTTTCTTCAACAACTCATATTTTCGTCAAAATGACTACAACCTGTAGTGCAGAGGCTAAGAATAAAGAAGAAGACAAAGGAAAGAGATCCCGTAGCGTTAATGTTAAGAACATAGAAGAAGAAGAAGACAAAGGAAAGAGGAAGTTTAGCGCCGAAGAGTCATCTACGCGGAAGAGGGTTAAGATGTCTGCTATCGGAGGGAGGTCGACGGTGAAGGTTAAAAAAATATCTTGATTTTTTCATTTCATGTGCAAATAAGTTCATTTCAAATCTTTTATTTAATGGAGGGAGATCATTAAGGAAGGATAATTTCCTATTACTTAGTAGATTGATTTGTGCGCCCTGATTCCTATTACCTGTGACCTGGGTTGCCTTCAAATGTAACCAATCGAGTAGTTAGTTCGTGTATATGAATTTGATGGATTGTGGGACCTTATGTCGTTTAAATGGGACATGTCTTTTTTCTAACTGTGACCTATATTATATATCTATCTGTGACTATACAGACATTCTCAATATTCATGATAGTATATGTTTGGATTCAATAGATAAACTGTGACATGAATACATGATGTGGTACCAAGTTAATGCTATTTGTGATCAATTGTTTGTCTTTGTACATATTTTGTATGATAGGGGTCCAATACTCGAAACCAAGACAGCCTCGTGAGACCATGCAAAGACCTACAGCACAAGTTGGCACAAGCGATGCTACTTGTTCGCTAAAATCGTGTACCGCAAGCGCACGGGTCGCGTTCAAGTAGTAAAGTGGACTAGAAAAGTCCGGATTGTCGATCCCACGAGGAATGTATACTTCGATTACACAAGTGAGTTAATTTAATTTTAACAAAAGAGTCACAAAATAAAGTTTTGAGTTTTTTTTGTTTTGAATGCGAAATTTAAACAAGTAAATTCTAAAATTTAACAATAATGCGGAAAATGAAAAATTAAAATAGTTGGGATTCATGATTTCATTTAAAAGACACTTAATTAATTTTCAAGTTTTGTAAATAAAACTAACTACTCAAAATAAATGCATGACATTAAATTTAAATGCACAAAATTAAATGACGTAAATTAAAGTGCTTGAAATTAAACGACAATAATTAAAATGCATGAAATTAAAAGGCGCAAAAAACGTAAATAACTTTAAAAATAACTAAGTGCAATTTAAACTCAATCAATCATCCCAACATGCAAATTTAGCTACACATGCGTTTTGAAATTTAAAATAACAATAAGCATTAAAATTAAAAACCCGGAGTTTGAAGATTATTGAATTGCAAAATAGTCCTCCAACTTTCATGGCCAGTGTATTTCAGTCCCTGCATTTCCATTTCTGTCCAGCAATTCAGTCCCTGCAATCCAACAGTTCCAGCAGTAAACCAGTTGGATTTCAGCACTGCACCAGCACGTCCAACAGCAATAGCAGCTTTCCAGCACCTTTTTCAGCAATATTCCAGCACCAGCCCTTCTTCAGCACAGCAACACCAGCAGATTTCCAGCAATATTCCAGCACCAGCCCTTCTTCAGCAGCAAAACAGCAATAGCAGCTTTCCAGCAGCTTTTCCAGCAATATTCCAGCACCAGCCCTTCTTCAGCACAGCATAGCAGCAGCACCAGCAGATTTCCAGCAATATTCCAGCACCAGCCCTTCTTCAGCAGCAAAACAGCAAAACAACAATACAGCAATTCCAGCAACTCAGGAACAGCAGACTTCCAGCAGCTCCAGCACCAGCAATGACAGCAACAGCAATTCAGCAATTCCAGCAATTCCAGCAACTCAGCAACAGCAGCTTCTACCTATCAGCTTCAATTTCCTATCTTTCTATCTGTTTCTTTGTTTTACCAGCCATCTCAACTGCTGTCACCAGCTGAGAATGAAACCCGGTTCTTCCCCTGGCTATCTCCTCTTCCTCGCTGCTGCTGTCACCAGCAGTGAGACTCACCTCCTTTCCTCCTTCCAGCAGCAGGTTTTTTATATATGTATATCCTCAGCACAATCCCCCAGCTCCAGCTTGCAGTCCCCATCATGCCTTGTTCCTCCTTTCCTTTTTTCCCATACTCTCCAGCAGAAGCACGTTCCCAGCCATGCTGCCTTGTCTTATTCTTGCTAAAATTGCACTGTTGGTACTTCAAGTTTTGAGATCTTTCAATTTGGTCCCTTGGTTAATTGCGCGGCTTGTCCAAAACTTCCCGAAAGTGACAAAATAGTCCCCGAACTTGGAATTTCAGCAAAATCTTCACTCCTTATGTGGTTTTTGGCCTCAACTTGGATTTTAACCTATTTAACACAAAATATGCATAAATCAGTAGATATTTGCTCAAGATGTTCCAAAATATGCTAATTTAAAGGTATAAAAAGTGTATAAAAATGCACTTAACAAATACCCCCAAACTTAAACTCTTGCTTGTCTCGAGCAAGAATATCTACTAACACAAAAACAGATGAATGAATGATCAACAATGCTAGATGACTTGTAAATTCTTTCTTGAGTGTAAAATTGCATGATTTCACAATTGTGTTTTCAAAATAATGCTACAAAAAGAAGTTGAGCTTATCTCATGTGTTGATCAGTGTGTGTGTGCATAGTCACTTCCAATTATCACTAAGGTTCAAAGAAACATTGTAGGAACGATAAATTTCAAAATAATACTATCCATCCTTAGTGGTCAATTTCATTTCTTACCCTCGTGACATTCATCCCCCCCCATATTATTTCTTTTCTCTCCCGAAATGCAATCCTAGGGGTGACTCTCAATTCACACATTTCTTTTTCCACTAAAGCTTGGTTATGACTTACCAGCAATCTCAACAATCTAGATATGCAGTGACTCTCCACTAGATGAGTGTTTCAACATTAAAGTTTATACCAAGCAATTCAAACCCACTATTAATCTAAGCCCTTATGCAAATACAAATGCATGATTTCTACAAACTAATGTGATGATTGCTCGTGACTTCCTCACTCCCTTAAGCTTTCTAATTGACCCATGTAGCGAGCTTTAGGTCGGCAACTCCCCGATTGTTTTAAGATCAAAGGGTACCAGGTTTCAAAATACCCCTACGGACTTACTAACTCGAGTCAAAAAGGCTACGAAGTGAGGTAGACTTATTAAGCAAATGCAATGATGATGATGTGCTTTTTTTTTTTTTTTTTTTTTTTAAACAAGTGTGTGTGTACCCTACTCATTAAGCTTTCTAATTGACCCATGTAGCGAGCTTTAGGCCGATGACTCCCAAGTTTCAAACTTAAGGCACCAAGTTTCAAGATACTCCTACGGGCTTAATTACTCGAGTCAAAAAGGCTACGAGATAGGGAAATGCAATAATTAAAATGGGCTTAGATTTCTAGCATTTGGTCATCACTTAGCTTATACTAACGTCAACAACACTCCACACAAATTTAGATTAAGCATGCATGGAATCACTACATATCTAGACCGTCTCCTTTACCGGCTCGACCACCCCTAACTTGTCTCACAAAGGATCAAGAGATTAATAGCATAGAGAAGGAATTGGATAGGTTGATAAAAATTGAATATACAAACTCACAACCTAATTTCTACTTCACAAATTTTTCCAACCTTCACTGGATTCCAAATCTCAACAACAATTAGTTATGACTATTGTGCTCAAGAGAACTCAGGATCACTCATAGATAAGCAAGTTAAAAAAAATAGACACAAGTAGCATATTTGATCATGATTCGTGAATTAATCAGCAATTTCAAACATCAAATCATTTTGAGCCGACAAGGCTATCTAGCATGTCAATATCCACAACAAAATGAACAAAATCAAACATCACAATGTCTTAAGCCGTCAAGGCTATCTAACATGATAAAATGCAAAATGAAGTCAACACCCCCAAACTTGAATTACACATTGTCCTCAATGTGAAAATAGACACAATATGTAAAGAAGAAAAGAGGTAGTGAAACTTCCCTGATTCAATGCTTGTTTGTGATGTTGAATTTTGACCTAAGCTGTCGTCGAATGTAGTTCACCCCCAAACTTGTTGAGTACAATGTCGCTTAGGATTTTCAAAAAATTGTTACCTACAAAAGTTTGACAATTAATTAAAAAGAAAGTAAATAAATAAAGTAAATAATCACAAGTAAAGCAAAAGAAAAGAAATTTGGGTTGCCTCCCAAAAAGCGCTTGGTTAAAGTCATAAGCTCGACTTTTCCGCATAAGCATTTCATGGCACTTTGAACATAGCTTTCGATTTCCTGCCCATTTTGCTTATTATGGCTTTGCTCCACTCCTCGCTTATTTGAAATACTTGCACGTTGCCTTTTCCACAGTTATGGAAATTGCCTGATTCATCCAATTCGATCTCAACTAAATAGACTTGCACTTCCTCAAGTGGCTTAATCACGAAATCGATTATTGGACAATCAATGAAGTTGACAGAATTTGATTTGCTCTCTTCCTCATTAATTGTCACTTCTTCATGTGATTCTAGTGTGATTAAAGTGTCATTCTCTTCAAGCTCGTCTACATCAGTTGATGTTTCCTCGGATTGAATGATCAATTCAAAACATGAATCCATTGGCAATGACAAGTTTTTCCTATTTATTCCCACGAGTGGATCATACCCCCACATTTGAAATGCTTCCCAGAATACGGTATCTCCTATAGGCATATCATCCTCATCCAGCTTGGCAAGTTCATAGTAATATTCTGCAAGTACCTTTTCATTCAAAAATGGCGGACCATTTCCCACAAGAGTAATGTCCGCATCCCAATCATCAGGTATACAATCTCCCAAGAGCATGTAACTAGCATCGGATGTGTCAATTGCTTGTTTTCGACAATTCAAATAGAGTCTAAACTTAAGAAGCTTCGACTGAAACATACTATTGCGCGAAAACAAACATGGTCCATTACTATGCATCTTGTAACAAATTTCACAACTTGAATATTCTTCAAGCTGGTATTCATCACCCATGTTGAGATTGTACATTGCAATTCTTGTCCTATTTTGCCAATACTAAAATCAGATATGCATACAAAGAAATCCAAACACAAGAAAGATTAGAATTGTGAAGGTAAATCAAAGGTAACAAAAAATAAAAATTGTTAAAACTAAAATTAACTAAAGTATAATCAAAATAAAAACATTCCCCGGCAACGGCGCCAAAAACTTGTTCGCTAAAATCGTGTACCGCAAGCGCACGGGTCGCGTTCAAGTAGTAAAGTGGACTAGAAAAGTCCGGATTGTCGATCCCACGAGGAATGTATACTTCGATTACACAAGTGAGTTAATTTAATTTTAACAAAAGAGTCACAAAATAAAGTTTTGAGTTTTTTTTGTTTTGAATGCGAAATTTAAACAAGTAAATTCTAAAATTTAACAATAATGCGGAAAATGGAAAATTAAAATAGTTGGGATTCATGATTTCATTTAAAAGACACTTAATTAATTTTCAAGTTTTGTAAATAAAACTAACTACTCAAAATAAATGCATGACATTAAATTTAAATGCACAAAATTAAATGACGTAAATTAAAGTGCTTGAAATTAAACGACAATAATTAAAATGCATGAAATTAAAAGGCGCAAAAAACGTAAATAACTTTAAAAATAACTAAGTGCAATTTAAACTCAATCAATCATCCCAACATGCAAATTTAGCTACACATGCGTTTTGAAATTTAAAATAACAATAAGCATTAAAATTAAAAACCCGGAGTTTGAAGATTATTGAATTGCAAAATAGTCCTCCAACTTTCATGGCCAGTGTATTTCAGTCCCTGCATTTCCATTTCTGTCCAGCAATTCAGTCCCTGCAATCCAACAGTTCCAGCAGTAAACCAGTTGGATTTCAGCACTGCACCAGCACGTCCAACAGCAATAGCAGCTTTCCAGCACCTTTTTCAGCAATATTCCAGCACCAGCCCTTCTTCAGCACAGCAACACCAGCAGATTTCCAGCAATATTCCAGCACCAGCCCTTCTTCAGCAGCAAAACAGCAATAGCAGCTTTCCAGCAGCTTTTCCAGCAATATTCCAGCACCAGCCCTTCTTCAGCACAGCATAGCAGCAGCACCAGCAGATTTCCAGCAATATTCCAGCACCAGCCCTTCTTCAGCAGCAAAACAGCAAAACAACAATACAGCAATTCCAGCAACTCAGGAACAGCAGACTTCCAGCAGCTCCAGCACCAGCAATGACAGCAACAGCAATTCAGCAATTCCAGCAATTCCAGCAACTCAGCAACAGCAGCTTCTACCTATCAGCTTCAATTTCCTATCTTTCTATCTGTTTCTTTGTTTTACCAGCCATCTCAACTGCTGTCACCAGCTGAGAATGAAACCCGGTTCTTCCCCTGGCTATCTCCTCTTCCTCGCTGCTGCTGTCACCAGCAGTGAGACTCACCTCCTTTCCTCCTTCCAGCAGCAGGTTTTTTATATATGTATATCCTCAGCACAATCCCCCAGCTCCAGCTTGCAGTCCCCATCATGCCTTGTTCCTCCTTTCCTTTTTTCCCATACTCTCCAGCAGAAGCACGTTCCCAGCCATGCTGCCTTGTCTTATTCTTGCTAAAATTGCACTGTTGGTACTTCAAGTTTTGAGATCTTTCAATTTGGTCCCTTGGTTAATTGCGCGGCTTGTCCAAAACTTCCCGAAAGTGACAAAATAGTCCCCGAACTTGGAATTTCAGCAAAATCTTCACTCCTTATGTGGTTTTTGGCCTCAACTTGGATTTTAACCTATTTAACACAAAATATGCATAAATCAGTAGATATTTGCTCAAGATGTTCCAAAATATGCTAATTTAAAGGTATAAAAAGTGTATAAAAATGCACTTAACACTACTCCTCCTGTTGATACTAATGTGCCACGTTCGAAGGTTGATAAACAACACGATGATGATATTTTTGTCGACCCACCATTACACGGACAAAAGGATGACAGTCCCAGCACGCCTGCACAGCATCGCACAACACATGATCCTCAATGTTCATGTGTTGAAGTAAGTTATTTATTTGATTCCTAATATTTTAACTCTCAATAATATTTTAGAAAATGAATATTTATATTTATTTCATCAGGAATGTGACCGATTAAAGAAGATATTTCATGATGAAATTTCTGATCTTCGAAGTGAGAATAGAGGTTTGAAAACAGAGATTGCACAACTTGTGTCATGAATGGCTGAAATAAATGATGATTTGAGGAATTCCAACCGCGCTATGAAGTTGAATGATGTCATTAATAACCAAGAGTTATTGAAAGTTGGAATTAGTGATTTAAGGTCAAACATGAAGATTCTTGAAGAATCGGTGGCTGGTTTGATATCTTCTTTTGTCGATGAGGTTAAAACAATGTTGAAAACAGAACATGTATCCAATAAAGATGTGAGTGACTAAAAACATATGAATGTGACTTTGCCTTTGGCTTTGATTGAAATGACAAAATGTGACCACATTTGTCTTAATATTGTCACGGCAGAATCAAGGGATTAATGTACAAGAGAAAGCCGATGAAGCAAAGCAGCACGCTGATGAGGTGAAATTTTATGTTCTAACGTGACATTTGTATCTTCATTGATTAGACTGACAAAATTTGACCACATTTGTTTTTATTTTAGAATGAAGGGACAAATGTTGATGAAAATCTAGACAGAAATTAGAAGGCATCTGCGCAACTAGATCCCTCAAACGACCCGAAGTCATCTGAAGTCGAACAGAATAAGGTGATTTTTGACTGAATGTGATTTACCAAATTTTTTACGAATTTGGGCAATTGTGACTAGAATTACAAAATGTGACCAGATATGTTCAATTCTTTTGTTATTTTATGACGAGACTGGGGTGGATGAAGATGCGGACAACAAAGGGAAGGCTCACATGAAATCTGATCCTTCAAATGTCGACGAAGATTTCTACATAATACCAACACCTTCATTTGATCTTGGTGTTTTCACTCCCACACCTGCAAGGAGTGATGATGTAAAGTTGAATGTTGATCAAGTGTAGGACCAGGTTGATGAGGTCATAACATCTGTTCTGAAGTCGATTGATCTCCAAGTTATGACTGAAGGTGATTTATCTGAGGTGAGGTGGATTTTTATGTTTTTTCAAAACCTTGTATGAATATAGACAGTCTGTGACTCAAGGTTAATGTGGATAAAGATTTGTCTCAACAGAATAATGTTTCTAGATCTGACCGTGGTTATTTACTTTTATTGTGAGACTTAGAAATCTAAGCCTACTCATGATTCATCTGGTCTTCCTGTGAAAAGGGCACCAAAGTCATCGAAGACTTTACAGTCTCCATTTGTTAATGTGGAAGGGCGCCAAGCTGCTGTTGGAGCAAATTACGATACACAAAATATTGTATTTGATGGATGTTTGGATGGTGTGGATAATGCAGACTTGACAACATTTCATAATTGGTTTAACATAGGCTACAAGCCAAGGAACATGTATTTTTTTTTTATTGAAATATCTCAAACAGGTCACAGTCTAGAATATCAGGTCACATTATGCATATGATATCAGGCCACATTTATGTATATAAGGTCACAGTGTGGACAAACAAAAGACTGATATGTTAATGTTTCTACAGGACTAAGTTCAATTCAATTGATGACCTGATTAGTCCAACCTATGTCTGCGGCACTGTCCTCGTGCATTCCAAAACTTGGTGGCATGTTTTAATTGATACTGGATCATCACTAAACAGCACGGTAGATTTTTTTATATGTTTAGGCAATTTTAAATAGTATATCGCATAATAACATGTTATTTATTCTTAATTAATTGTTGACAGCATATCGATGCATGCTTTTATTATGTGCGACAACTTGCCAAGTTTGGAGAAAAGGTGAAGATGAAGGAGACAACCACAGACTTTCTATTTGACTCCACAATCCACACAATGTACTCAAAGTACGTCCAAGATCCAAGTATCATAAATGACCAGGAAGGCCTTTTGCAAACTATAAATGGAGAACGTTTGATGTTTAATACTCCTTGGAGAGAGGTTGAGTATGTGCTTTTGCCTATCATGCCTACAAATAAAGCACATTGGATGCTTGGACAGCTTGACCTAAACAACCGTGTCCTGTTCATTTTCCATTCAAGCTACAAAACTTATCGGGACAACATGGTTCGAGAAGGTATTGTGCCTCACATTAAGATTCTTACACAGTTGATGAAAATGACAGGATTGTGGGTCTCAAGAGCGGATGGTGGAGATGATAGTACAAGTGAGTTGCAGACTACCATTGTAAGTGGTTTACCGCATCAACGAGATGGGTATGTATTCTAATTGTATATTACACCCGTATGACAATTAGGAAACGTTTTATGTACTTTATGTAATGCATTTTGTTTCACATTTGTACAGGATTGTGACATTTTTGTGGTAAAATATGCTCAATACTTGCTCCACAATGATCTTGAAAATATTCTAATGACATTTGATACAACAACAGCACGGATGGAAATTGCATCTTTATTGTTTAAGTACAAGCATATCAGGCCGATTGGGAAGAAAGGGGAAGCATAGATGGATGTTTGATTCATATTTTTCATATGTTTCTATGCTAGATAATGATTAGTTTCTTATTTTTGGTGTAACGTTGTAAGTGACGCGTGGGATATTCACTAGTTTCACGTTTTGCTTTTCAGTAAGTAGTTTCATATTTAGTTTCACTACTTTTATTGATTTTGTAAATATGTTTTTGGAATGACAGGTCACTTGAATTATCTATATTCAAGCTATATCAGTTTTCCATTCAGTCACAGTGTCCACAAAATTGGACACAAACGGTCACATTTTTCATCTTGAGTAGTCACAGTGTGTTCAAAAACTGGTAACAATCAGTCGCATTTTGCTTAAACATTGGTCACAATCAGTTATAGTGTGCACAATAAGCAACAAGGGTGCCAGAATTTGGTCACAAAAGGTCACAGTTAATAAATATTCTGTCTGAATTGATTACACGGGATTACAGAGTTGAGTCATTGTTCATGTCAAGCAGTCACAGTGTGCTCAAAAAATTGGTAATAGTCGGTCACAATTTTCTTAAACATTGGTCACGGTCAGTTATAGTGTGCAAAATAAGCAACCAGGGTGTCTAAACTTGGTCACAAAAGGTCACAGTTAATAAATATTCTGTCTGAATTGATTACACAGTTGAATCATTGTTGATACCAAGTAGTCACAGTATGATAAAAAACTGGTAACAATTAGTCACAGTTTGTTTAATCATTGGTCACAATCAGTTATGGTGTGCACAAACATTGGTTATAATCATTCACATTGTGCAGGATGAAAAATGAATAGTATTTTATTCAATATATCTGAGAACACAGTTTATATGAAAAAATGTAATAATAAGGCAATACAATGAATATCTTC
Organism: Ligustrum vulgare; assembly: GCA_963555705.1. Taxonomy (NCBI): domain Eukaryota; kingdom Viridiplantae; phylum Streptophyta; class Magnoliopsida; order Lamiales; family Oleaceae; genus Ligustrum; species Ligustrum vulgare. The sequence continues at coordinate 22,848,551 of OY743169.1, read as the reverse complement.
AAATTCATAATAGAATGATCTATCTGCCTTTTTTTCGATTTTTAGTTGCCCTCAATTTCCCTTCTTCATGGTTAAGTGGTACCATGTTGTTGCATGTTCGGCGATTGTGACCAAGTCCACTGCACCTTCCACATTTAACAACCTGTGACCTCTCACATGCTGCCTTCTTACGCTTCTCAGTTGGACGTCCAGAAGATCTCTTTTGAATAGGAGCTAGTACAACTCTACTGGTAACTTCTTCTGGTATATTCCACTCTATTATATTTCCAATGGGAAACACCGTTGATCTATAGGTGTTCATATATGCATCTTTTGTGTAATAAATTGAGCAAAAATCATACATGTCCAACTTCAACGTAGCTATAACTGCTAATGCATGTGGACATGGGAGTAGATTAACCTGAAACATCCTACAACTACATGTACGTTCATGTATGTCAATCATGAACATGAAGAATCATCCCTAACTTCGTACAATGTGTGACTAGCTGGAGAAACCTATAATAATGAATGAATTATGAAATTGAATAGAAGAGTAAAAAAAATCACATTTTTATACATGATCTATAGAATATAAATAATTAACTTACCTTTAAATTTCTCAAATCAGGGCTCATTTTTCTCAATTGTTTCTCATACTTGGTTGCAAGTTTTGTGAATGTGCAATGTACATTGTCTCTATTCTTGCAAAACCAAGACTGGATTGTTTGCCTCATTGACTTTAGAAGTGCTTGAATTGGGTAGTTTTTTGAAGCTCTTGTGAATGCATTCACGGATTCCACAATATTTGATGTCATGATGGAATATCTGTTCGTTGGCATGTGCAACCGTGACCATTTTTCATTGCCTACACCATCCTACAAAGAAAGAAAATATCACAATTGATGTACTTTAGGTTCTCAAAAACAGTTGAGTATCTTTCACACAGCAAACCAGTCACACATGATATAGATCTAGTCACAGTAGGTCACATTGTTAATAAAAAAATATAATTTATAAAAGGTCACAACTAGTCGCAGTTAATACATAATATGTCACATACTACTGATTAAATCATAAATAAAACAGATCAAATTACAGTAGATTACATTTACTAAAGTCTGGTCACACAGAGTTAATAAAAAACATAATTTATAAATGCTCACAAACAGTCACAGCTAACACATAATTGGTCACACACAGTACAAGTTGACAGAATTATATGGGAAATACCATATATTTCTTGATTCCTGGATGCATTACGTACAATTGTTGCATGTGATACTCAAACTCATTGAAGGTATATGCTCTGACTGCACAGTTGAAGGCATGTGTGATGTTTTCATTTGATCTCCCAAATTGAGTCCTCAAGTTTTGAAGCAAGTGGTAAGAACATATCTCATGCATTGCCTCAGGGCTCAGGATATACTACTTCAATGGAATTCTTTATACTATTATGTCTATCTGACACCACTATACATAAATGTTCTCTTGATCCATAAGCCCTTTTCAACATTTGAAAAAACCACGTCCAAGACCTATCATTTTCATTGTCCCCAACCCCGAATGCAAGTATAAAGATGTTGTTATTTGCATCTTGTGTATATGCAGTAAATAGTGTCCCGCCATAATGTCCTTTCAAATATGTACCATCAACTACAATCACTGGTCTACAAAATTGCCACCCAACTATAGATGCACCCAAAGCCATAAAGCAATACTTAAACCTGTTTTGATGATCTGTTAATATGCTTGTGATTGTTCCATTGTTCACTTGTTGCAACATATAAAAATAGGATGGAAGTCTTTGAAAAGATGTGGTCGGGTCACCTCTTATCAACTTCAATGTCTGCTCACGTGATCTCCAAGCCTTTGCATAGCTAATTGACACTCCATATGTATGCAAAATATCATTAGATATATCATTAGGAGTGTATATGGTTCTATAAGAGGTACACTTATACTTGATGCAATTTGACACAATGGAGTTAGATATTTGTCGATGTTTGTTGAGCATGTGTGACCAATACCCATTTCCAAAATCTTGAACATATTGATTTCTCCCAACCGCGAAGATCTGAATGTCCAAATACAATCACTCTGTGAACATTTGAGTACATACTCTTTTTTGTCAGATCTCTTCACCTTATATTCAAACTTATTTTGGATTGTGTAAAATGCCATGCTCATTTTTAGTATTTCCTTGTTGCGGAATACCCTTCCTTCCACAATTTCTGTTGCATCTGCATGGGAGACTAATGTGAAATCTTCTTTAGTGTTTCCTTCTTCAACAATCATAACAGATTCACAAATTTCTGACGCTATCTATTGCAAAGAGAGCATGTTGGAAGATGATCCCTCATTTCCTATTGAGGAATCTGAAGACTGTAAAAGACCACTTGAATGCAAAGTGAGTGCACTTTCAACATCTACATTTATGGGATAACTTGAAATGTCTCCATTCTTAGACTTTAGCCTCAAATATGTGTAGACATTATTGTTATTCAATATACGAACGGGAGGCAAAGAAGTATTCAACAAATATGTCAATTTAACCGATACTTTTGTATGCTGAAATCCCAACTCTGAAATTATAATCTCAACAAGTTCAGTGTAATTACAAGTCTCCTCCACTAGAATAAGGGATGGTTGACCATCGTACAACAAACAAACGTGTAAATCAACCATCCTGTTCATACACAAAATAACATGTCACATTTAGTTTAAAACACCTTTACACACAACGTGAACAGATTCTATCATGTTTTCATTTCACAGTTACACATAAAATTAAGGTCACACACGAAACATATTGTCACATTTAGTTCAGAATAAGTCACAGCTTCTAGACAATTTGATCACCGTATTTTATTTGTGATTCTATACATTCCAATGCACGTGTAATTTCATGAAATCATATTTAGCACAACAAACAAATGCATACAGCTACCATCCTTTTTTCACGTCACTGACACAGAAAAATAACATGAAACACAAGACATCTGGTCACAGTTAGTTCAAAATAAGTCACAGCTACTTCACAAATTGGTCACAGTGTTTTCTTGTAATTCTATACATTCCAATGCTTTCATGGAATCATATTTAGTACAACGAAGGAATGTGTAGAGCTACCATACTGTTTTCACGTCACAGTTTACACATAAAAATTACATGAAAACACAAAAAAAATTGGTCACATTTAGTTCAAAACAAGTCACACTTAGTTGACAAATTTGATCACAGTGTTTATTGTGATTCTATACATTCGAATGCACATGTTATTCATGAAATCATATTTAGTACAATGAAATCAGACACGACGAGGCAATTTTTATTGATGTGGTATTGGTATTTACGCAACAACATTCTAATTAAACATGAAACACCTCGTAAATCTAGATTTCACATTTCGAGTTTTGAAGAAAACTTCATCTGGAAAATAGAATGGTAGCCAATATGCTTACCTTCAGAATCAATTCAAAGAACTGTAGCTTCTGATTCAAGGACCCGTAGCTTCTGATTCAAGGACTTCATCAGATACGGCGAGGCAATTTTTATTATGTGGTATTGGTATCTACGCAACAACATTCTAATTAAACATGAAACACCTCGTAAATCTAGATTTCACATTTCGAGTTTTGAAGAAAATTTCATCTAGAAAATAGAATGGTAGCCAATATGCTTACCTTCATAATCAATTCAAAGAACTGTAGCTTCTGATTCAAGGATCCGTAGCTTCTGATTCAAGGATCCGTAGCTTCAGAATCAATTTAACGAACAGTAGCTTCCGATTTACCCAATAAACGATGATGGTGTTTCATGGAATATGAGAGAAATGCTACCTCAATTGTTGATTGTTGCCTAGAATCTTTAATTTGGGGAAGAAACAATTGATTCTGTAGCTTCAATTGATTTTGCAGGTTTTAGGGAGATATTATAGGGATGGGCATGGAGAGTTCTTCTTTTGTTGGTAAGTTTCTTTTATTAACGAGATTGTCTGTTTATTAACAGCTAATGTATTTTATATATTATTAATTATATTAATTGTATTTACCACCTGATTTTTAGAAAAATTACACAAGTTTGTTAATTTTAAAAAGTGATAGTTTTACCTTTGTAGTTATGTATTGTTCCCTAGATTATATCCCCACCTTTTAAATTCACTCCAATACATGGAGTCTCCTAGCAACATATCACCTTCATCTAACTTGGCTAGCTTCTAATAGTATTTTGAAATTACCCTTTCACTCCATAGTGGAGGACCATCTCCCATAAGAGCGATGTCTTCATCCCAATTGTTCGGTACAAACTCATCCAAATATTGCTCGCATCCAAGCATTGTCCATTACAATATATTTTGTAGCAAAATTCACCACCAGGATTGATGTGATCCCGGGAGGGGGTCACAATGAACACGCGAAACTAAACGAAACAAAGATAGGAAAGATCCAGATTCAGCCAAGAAACACAATAATTAAAATACTGGAAAAGATTAAATTGACGATAGGACCTGGATCCAACAATCACGACGCAATAAATTGACGATGCGGATTGAAGAACCGAGGTTTTCGAAACGCCACAAGGGATGCCAAACTCCTTGATAAGTTTCTGATTGGAACGCCACAAATATTCAAGAAAATATTTGATAAGTTCTATGAATTGTTTTTCAAGAACAAGAAAAAGGAATCCTCCTTTTCGAGAGAAAATTCTCACGTTCATTCAATAATATAAAAGTTGTTGTTTCATAATAAAAAAACAAAGAAATATAATGTAAAAACTGACCTAACTAGGGTTAGCCGCTAATTGGGCCCAAAAATAGAAGTAAATAATTAAAACGGAATTAAATTAAAAAAAACGCAAAATCTGGAAAATTAGATGTTAAGGCCGTAACAATGTCACTTACGGCCGTAAGTGACTCTCTGTTAATGAGTTACGGCCGTAACAAGAACTCTCACGGCCCTAAGTATCAATTTGCTGAATTACTTCAATTCCACCAGAGAAGGAGGTACGGCCGTGAATTATAGTCTTACAGCCGTAAGTATAAAAATTCTGGAATTCTTGCTTTTGACCCGAGGGGCTGTTACGGCCATGAATGTGCCCTTGGCCTCCAAATCTTGCCCCTTTGATTCGGCTCGACCCCTTCGTCTTCTCGGCTCGATTCCAACATGAAACTTGTGCCGTTTCCCGCGTAGATCATTGTCACATTGCCGATAGGTCGACTTCTCCTTTGGTCTCCTACTTCGGATCACATCATCCCCCCTTTCTTGGAAAGGATTTGACCTCGAATCTGTATATGACCTCTCCTCTATGTATCTCTTTCTTTCGTTGGTTCGAGGAACCTATTCATATTTTGTGCTATCCGTCATCCTTTGTGGCTGTTCTGTCCGGCGATTAATTTTCCTTTTTGCCTTAGTTTGGTAAGTTGATTGTAGTACCTGCAAAACAGAATTAGCCAAACTAGGGAGGGATGTGTTAGCAAATGCAAGTAAACTCATTTTTGTGGTGGACTCTCTTTTCTTTTTCTTCTCTCTCAAGCTCACCTTTTTCTGAGGTCGTGGCCTCAACTCTCTTGTTTTCAATTTCCACACCCTCTCCTTTTTCTGAGGTCGTGGCCTCAACGCTCTTATTTTTCCCCTCAAACTCACTCTTTATTTTCAATTGGTCCTCTTGGACCTCTTTAGGTGTTAGCGGAGCAAGAGTGATCATTTTTCCACCCTTCACGAAAGAATATCGATTTTTGAACCCATCATGCACCACTCTCCTATCATGTTGCCATGGCCTTCCCAATAAAATATGCCCAACATGCATAGGGACCACATCACACACCACCTCATCTCTATAACCCACAATGGTGAATTTAATATTAACCTACTTGTTCACCTTAAGTTCTCCCGACTCGGTTAACCACTGTAATTTATAGGGGTTGGAGTGTTTCACCTTAGGCAATCCCAACTTCTCCACCAATAATGTACTAACCACATTAGTACAACTTCCCCCGTCAATTACCATCCTACAAACCTTTTTCCCCACCAAACACCTAGTGTGGAAAAGATTATCCCCGTTGTTCATCTATTCACAAGGGACCCTTTCACCGCATAAGTTAACCCCTCTTCATCGCTACTACTAGACCCAACATCCACTAACTTAGGCATTCCCTTAAATTCATCCTCAGAACTAATTTCACCATTATCACGCAAGAGCATTACTTTCTTATTTGGACACTGTGATGCTATATGGCCCGACCCCAAACACTTAAAGCACTTAATATTTCTATCCCTAGTAGGTTGAGAATCATAAATATTTTTACCTTTAGTTGTAAGTTCCTCCTTTCCCTTCAGGATGTGCTCGTCATTGTGATCCTTCCTCGATTGTGATGTAGGATAAGTTCCCGGTGATTGTTTAGATGTCCCCTTTCGCCTTAATTGCCTTTTCACCTTCATTGCCAAGTGCACCATGTCTCCAGTTCCACATAATGTTGTAACTCAACAATGTTTGCAATATCTCTATTCAGCCCACTAAAAAATCTAGCCATTGTAGCTTCCCGATCCTCCACCACGTTGGCCCTAATCATGGCTACCTCCATGTCTCTATGATATTCCTCTACACTCCTAGAACCTTGCGTAAGCCCCTGCAACCTTTGATAAATATCCCTATTATAGTGGCTTGGGACAAACCTCTTCCTCATTATGATTTTCATCTCACGCCATGTATCCACCGGCCCCTCACCATTCCTCCTTCGATCCTTCACCAACTGATCCCACCAATTAATGGCATAATCGGCGAACTCAACAACCGCTAACTTCACCTTCTTCCCTTCAGAATAATTGTGGCAATCAAACATCAACTCTACCTTCTTCTTCCAATCTAGGTAAGCCTCCGGATCACTCCTCCCATGAAAAGGTGGAATAGACATTTTTATTTTACCTAGATTATCATCTATCTCATCCCGATCACAACGATCTCTTCTATTATTCGCCCTTTCATCCCTATCTCCTCTACCCCTTCTCCTCCTTACACTAGCCACAGATGATTGGACACTACTTCCTTCACTCGCAAACTCTTCATCATCAAACCCATGTCCAACCCTTTGATTGTGTCTCCCCCTATGATCTCTCCGGTCTTCCCTCCTAAATCTAGGACCCGCACGAGTTTGTTCCCTACGCAACTTGTTAATAGTTTCTTCATGCCTATCCATCCTAGTAATCAACTTCTCAAATTGCTCATGTAAAGTCTCCATCACACCTACAACATTGTTATTCACCCTATTCATACCTTCCGGTCGTTTGTTGTGGCTCGTTGATTAAGCTGCTGGCTCCCTTCTGTAAATTTCCTAGTTGTCCCCAACTGATGAAGATGATGAATCCCGTCTGCTAGACATTATTAGTCTTCACAGAAATAAGTAGTATATACCTTGCAAAAATATATCGCTTGTGTATCACTCAAAATCCCCCTTCCAAGCACTTCAAAACAGTCCAAGAACTCAAGTAAGGGTAGGACACGATAAGACACGAGTAAGAACAAGAAAATTTGGAAATTGAGACAAATTCGAAATATTCGGGAAAATAATGAAAATTTCGATTTTTTTAAACTACTAGAAAATTTGACTACGAATATAGCAGAAAAAACGGAATTAGATTTGGATAAGAATTGACTAAGATAAACAAGTTTGAATTTTTTTTGGAGTTTTATATGAATCAAACAAAGAAAAAAATTTATTGGCATGAAGAACAAGAAGATCAAGAACTGAATCTAGATCCAAGCTCTGATACCAGATGATGTGATCCCGGGAGGGGGTCACAACGAACACGCGGAATTAAACGAAACAAAGATAGGAAAGATCCAGATTCAGCCAAGAAATACAAGAACACAATAATTAAAATACTGGAAAAGATAAAATTGACGATAGGACCTGTACCCAACAATCACGACACAATAAATTGATGATGCGGATTGAAGAACTGAGGTTTTTGAAACGCCACAAGGGATGTCAAACTCCTTGATAAGTTTCTGATTGGAACGCCACAAATATTCAAGAAAATATTTGATAAGTTCTATGAATTGTTCTTCAAGAACAAGAAAAGGGAATCCTCCTTTTCGAGAGAAAATTCTCACATTCATTCAATAATATCAAAGTTGTTGTTTCATAATGAAAAATAAAGCAATATAATGTAAAAACTAACCTAACTATGGTTAGCCGCTAATTGGGCCCAAAAATAGAAGTAAATAATTAAAACGGAATTAAATTAAAAAAACGCGAAATCTGGAAAACTAGATGTTACGGCCGTAACAATGTCACTTACGACCGTAAGTGACTCTCTGTTAATGAGTTACGGCCGTAACAAGAACTCTCACGGCCGTAAGTATCAATTTTCTGAATTACTTCAATTCCACCAGAGAAGGAGTTACGGCCGTGAATTATAGTCTTACAGTCGTAAGTATAAAAATCCTGGAATTCTTGCTTTTGACCCGAGGGGTTGTTACGGCCGTGAACAACTGGTTTTACGGCCGTGAATGTGCCATTGGCCTCCAAATCTTGCCCCTTTGATTCGGCTCGACCCCTACGTCTTCTCGACTCGATTCCAACATGAAACTTGTGCCGTTTCCCGCGTAGATCACTGTCACATTGCCGATAGGTCGACTTCTCCTTTGGTCTCCTACTTCAGATCACATTAAGGATATTCTCCAAACATGTCTTCATAGTGCATGTTGAGATTGTTCATTGCAAGCCAATAATAGATTCAAATATACCTCGAAAGAAAAATTCAAATATACCTCGAAAGAAAAACCAAACATAGGAATGCTTAAAATTACGGTGGATAATCCAAAGTAACAAAATAAAATAAAATAAAAAAGTAAAAAGTTCGAATTAGTGAAAGTAATTTAAAAATAAATTTAAACAACAATCAAGGCAACGGCACTAAAAACTTATTCACTAACCGCAAGTGCACGAATCGCACAGTAACATAATATACAATGAGTCTAGATATCGTACCCACAGGGATTGAGCAAATTGTATTTTTGTAACACCCCAAGTTCAAAACCTTAAACCTAGGCGTGTTAACTTCCATTCACATTAAATGCGGAATTTAAATCGTTTACACAATTAAAATATTCAATTAACTATTATAAATTTTACAGGAATTTCGGCAGAGTCTCCTCTATAAATTGGACATAGCCACCCTGTAGAGGGACATCAAAACCATTTTAAAATTTTAAAGAATCAATCACATCTCAATCACATTCATCATCGCCAAACCAATTCATTCATTCCCCAAACTCCTCAAGCATAAGATTTTTCCAAAATATCAACAGACATTGACAAATGAAATAAGAGGTAATTTAACCTCTAATACGTTGTCCATACTTAGTCAAAACTAACTTCAACCAAACCATTATCAATAATAATGAATGAAGGAATAAATTTAAATGATAACTTGAATAAATTTAACTTTATTAGATAAGGCGACCACGGGTACTGTCTGAGTCAGCCGCCAGGTACTCTCCTCTGATCATCTAACTTTCATCACCTGAAATATGGGGAGGGATTGGGGTGAGCTAAAGCCCAGTAAGTAAACTTTATGCATGAATGCATGCTTATGACATGAAATTCCTTAAACCATTCAAAGTAATTACCCTCTTTTACTATACTTTTCCAGATATTCATACTTTCTAACCTTTCACTTAAACATAAAAAAAAAAAAAAAACTTTAACTTCATTTCTATCGTGAACTCACTTAGTGTATCTTCTAGCCAATCATAATGTAGTGGGCAATATTCCTTATTTAGGACAAGATTATCATTTCTCCACTGCATAACGGTTTAATATTTGCCACCGTCAACCGGTTTAGCAATCGTCACCGCAAAGCGGTTTAATATTTGCCACCGCCAAGCGGTTTAGCAATCGTCACCGCAAAGCGGTTTAATATTTGCCACCATCAACCGGTTAGGCAATCGTCACCGCAAAGCGATTTAATATTTGCCACCGCCAAGCGGTTAGGCAATCGTCACCGCAAAGCGGTTTAATATTTGCCACCATCAAGCGGTTTGGCAATCGTCACCGCAAAGCGGTTTAATATTTGCCACCGCCAAGCGGTTAGGCAATCGTCACCGCAAAGCGGTTTAATATTTGCCACCGTCCAGAGGTTAGGCAATCGTCACCGCAAAGCGTTTTAATATTTGCCACCGCCGAGCGGTTAGGCAATCGTCACCGCAAAGCGGTTTAATATTTGCCACCGCCGAGCGGTTAGGCAATCGTCACCGCAAAGTGGTTTAATATTTGCCACTGCTACATCAATTTAATTCGGGTACGCCGGTCTCCCGTGCCCCATTTCCCACTCACACCTTTCATGGCATAGAAGTACATCAATTTATTCTTAAAACTCGGGATACATGCATTTTGAGGAAATTTAAACTTACTACATTCTTCTTTTAAAATCATTTGACTTCCCCAACTCAATGAAAATGCATGCTGGACGATGTAACGACATAATAACATATATGCTTAAACCTTCTCTTAGTAACACATACACGTATAAAGTTCATAGAAGGCACCACAAGTAAATAAAGTTCAAGAATATAACTTAAGTCCATTAATTACACCTGAAACATTTTACTTCAATGAAAATAGGGGAAGTTTACTTACCTGTAGTCCTCAGTAGTTACTTTGCCTAATATGCAGGTGGAAGTCTTGGTTGTCCGCGACGTCAATGTACCGTTTCTCCTAATTAATTCTCATTCATTAACAAAATATGGCTTTTAGTGAAAAACCACATTTAACACTCTTAAATAAGGTCGAGACTTTCATGCGACTCATAATATAACAAGCACATTTAACACCACATATGTATCATACTCGAAGTAATACATTAAGTTCAAGGAAAATTTTGGGATATTACTTATCAATTTCACAAATCAAAGCCAAGCATTCTTATTCAAACATGATCTTGAACTAAAAATTTATAACTTTGAACATAACTTCAATTTAACTAACTTGTTCCTAAAATATTAAAGTTTGCTCTCCTATACCATTAACCCAAAATTCCAAAAATTACACATGTTTGTTTAAATAGTCATATACATATTCATGATCGTATATACGTACATTCACACCTCAAATTTAATATTATAGCACATCAATTAATCTAAATTTCATGAGTCCCTAGTCTGAGAAATTTTATTTTCACATAGTCAGAATCTGAGTATATACCTATGCCCACATAAACAAAAAAATCCAAACTTTATATATTTACACGCATCTATACATACATAATAATATATACATTCATATACATCAATACTTATTCACATAACATCATTAATTCCCAAATTCATGGTTAAACTCGAAATTACACAAAAAATTAGAATCTGAAATTAACTGAAAAATCTGAATTTATACATATAAATTGCATACATACGTTATTTACATAGAAAATATATATATATATATATATATATATCGAATTATGTATGTGTGTGTGCGTGAAATAGTGTGAAATCGTGCGTGTGTGCGCGGTTTAGGGTGTGTGTGTGTGTGTGTGTGTGTGTGCCGTGAAGAGAAAAGGGGAAGGGGGAGGGCTTACTTCCGACGGTAATGGTGACCGGTGGTGCGAATGGCGAGAGCGAAGGCGGAAGAGGGAGCGAGGTGAGAGACCGAGAGTGAGAGGCGAGTCGAGAGAGAGGGAGCGTGAGTGAGGGAGTGATTAGGTTAGGGTTAGGTTTTAAATCTTTTGGAATTTGCAAATCAGTCCCTCAACTCTTCTCTTTTGTTTAAGTAAGTCTATAAGTTTTATTTACTCTCGATTGACACTACACTTTTCCCCCAAATTTCAAATTGGCATAATAAAATAGAAAATAACATGCTGAGGCAATAAAAAAATTATTTACATAGAATTGCACGTAAATAATTCAAATAACCAATTTATAGTCTTTCAAATTGGTACATTGATCGAGCCGGCGTCCAAGTTCTTCCACTGCAAAATAATTCCAATTATAAACATTAAAGGTCATAAAATCTTAATTTATAATAACATTCCCAAGAACATTACGTGAAATTTAAAATTGCACGAGAAATGAAAAGCGGTCTTACAATTTTAGACTACGAGTCCTTAATCAAAACTATGAAAACTTTGAATTTGAGAATTTTGTTTTGAAAAATAAACTAAAGATTAAATTAAAAAGCAAGAAAATTTGTTTTATGAAATCGATTAATTAAATATGTTAGAATTATGAATCCACTCTAATCCTATCATCCATGTGTTTGACTCTAACATTTAACAACAATTTACGGGGTATTGAAAATCCGTGTTCCTAGAGTTATTTATATCCCCTTTCAAGCAATGCATAAAAACATTTTTCACAAGAGATTAGATTATATTTCTATAACCAATCCGAACATGTAAAAAAATTAACAAATTATGAATACTTTTTGGGATTACACAAAGCATAGGAGCATATTTCTATCCCCTATTGGACTTTGTGACAATTAATCAAGGTCTAATAACTTCCTACTATTTCAAACATATAAAATTATCACAAACATCAATAATTATGCATCCACAATCGTAGATAGAATAAAAACATAATTAATTGCATCAAACCCGTAAATTGTATACTAAATATATAGTCAAAACATGGAATCAAAAACTAGAATTTCATCACAATTCTAACAATTGGAAACCTAGCCTAAATACATGATTGAAAATAAATCACAAGTATGAAAAGATGTCACCATATTCATATTCTTGCTCCTTGATCTTCAATCTTGGATTTGGCAATGCATGGATTCCTCAACCTTTGGCTAGCGTTTTGGCGTCAATTCAAGTTGTTGGGAATCCCTAATACGTTTTTGCTATTCCTTATTTGCAGAATTCGAAAAGTGTTTGAAAATCAAGTCCAAATTGGCTTCCAAAAGAGTTCCAACTGAACAAGGAAAGTTACCTTCACAGGAGATCTTTTTGTCACTGCACAATATTCAGTATTTTGATCATATCTTTATATTCCCTTATTCGATTGTAGTGATTCAAATTGCATTAGAAAGATAACTTAAAGAGGTGCAATTCTTTCCGAAATAGGATTTTCCCAATTCGAAAGTATACTGGCCCGAAATTACGTCTCAAAGTCTAACTAAAAATCTGCTTGAAAATCTTGTGTGATTGAAATCAATTATGGTAATATTCTTATAACATTTCATTCCTTTTTTACTTCTAATTGCATCCAATTAACTCCTAACAATCTTCAAGTATCATATCATGGTCTTAATCAACCATTGATTATTTGCAATTTGGACCTTCATTTCATTTGTATACTTTAGTCCTTGAACTTCTAATTTCTTTCAATTTTGATTTCTTCCTCGACTTTTCTTCCAATCGGTACTTTGATTCACATCATCAACTCTTGATTTGCACAATTTAGTACTTTTATCATCCAAATAACTTGATTTTACTCCAATTCATTTGTTTTCTCGACTTTGAGACTATTTCTGAAACATAAATGGATAATAAAGAAATCAATAGAAAATATTCTCAAAAAAACATATAAAATTCTACTTTTAAGATAGAAATAATTATATAAAATACACTTATCACCAACTTTTGGAGCACCTATTTTTCCCATAACTCCATTGACAACTTTTGGTAGTGGTTTCTGTGAATTAACAACAAATATTGTTTACTACTTATTCGCTATACATGCAAATAATGTAAAAATTCCTAGAACTCTAAAAAAAAGTCAGTTTAAGTTCATTATCTCTTTTGCACATTCTATAAACCCAGAAATAAAAACATCCTCAAAAAAATAAGCACGAAAAAGGCCCAAAAACTCAGTAATACACACTAATATAACAAATATGTAAAGAACACACAAATTTCACAAGATAACACCTTACTTCAAATAACGTAATGACAAAGTCCGATTGTGGACGAACTCGAACAAACAAAATCTAAAACAACAAAAATCTAATAGACGAACCACAAATCTAGAAAATCTCATAACCCAACAAAAAAACCTTAGAAAAATTAAGACTCGAGGCAAGTAAAAAGTGGATGTTTTCAAACATTTATAGCTAAAGCAATGGAGAGAATTTAAGGAGGAATGGAGGATGATGAAAGATGCATATTACAGGTAGGTTGCATAAAAAAAAATTGAGACAGTAGAGAGGGAGGGATGTGTCTCTGCGTAAATGGGAGGAATGGAGTGAGTCAGAGAGGTTGCGTAAAAATCTCAAGTAGGAGTGTAGAAATGGAGTACCCAAAAAAAAACGACAAAAGTGACCAAAAATGAACAGTAAACAAAAACTCACTCTTATATAATAGGTAGGGTAGGAATTAAACTTTTATTTACTCAATTCATGTAATTTATAAATTCTCCATTAGTTATCTATATATTTTCAATTACTAACAACTTATTAAAACTTAAAAACATATTGATTCTATATTTATAAAAACATATTGATTCTATATTAATATATTTTTCACGAGAACGTGTTTATATCAAAAGCAGTACAATAAAGCAAACAAGTGATTGTAGCTTGGCCAGAACTGTTCTCTTGCCAACAGTTTGGCACCATAAGGTGTCAGTGTCTTTGAAGGTGGGGCCCATACTCTTGTGTCTGTGTCTGGCACCTTATGGTGTCAAATGTCTGGCAGGAGAACAAATCTAGTAGCTTGGAACCATGACTTTGATCGTTTGGAACTTGAACTTGTAAAAATGTAAGGGCTAAATGATTTGGTCTAAAGAAAAAGTATAAGTTTAGGACTATTTGATGACACATATAAATGGTTAACGTATTTGATCAAATGTCGATTTTGCACTTTTTTTCTTGTCTTTAGCGTGAGCATAGAGAAATACAGGGTTGATCTAGTTATAAGACCTCATCTGTCGCGTGGTGGATGGAGATTGGGTAATGGTGCCCACCTATGAGGGTGTGAATTTCATAAGAAGCCCCCAATGATTTTAGAACATTTGTGTAGAGAAATATGCCTTCAAAAGGAAAAACGTAACAAGAGAAAAAGAGCTTTCACCATCACATCAATTTAAGATTTTGTCATAAAGCTATAAATAGGTTAAATTAGTATTAAAAAAAATTAGATATCGATGATGATGATGATGATGATTGTTGCCGTAAAAAAATAATACGAACACGTATCTCTCTTAGTCAACTTAAGATCGGACAAAAATAGAAAAGATGTTTAAAAATGGGCCTTTTGCAAAAGATATATACAAGCTTAATAACCGGCCTTAATAGAGCTTCTTTATTACCTATTTTGGGAGAAGATTTTGGAGAATATAAGTAGTTTCAAGAGTAATCTCTCTATTTTTTGCATGGGAATCATTTATTACGATTGTTTCCTATTTAACGGAAAAATAAGACAATTATTACAAAGAAAACTGTAATTTTTTTCCATTTTTCAAGACAAATGATAGAGTTGTCAAGACGGACGGACGGACCGATCAGACCCGTGAAAATCGGCCCGGATTGACCCAGGACCGCGGGCCGACCCGTGACCCATGCGGGCAGTTCACGAGTCAAGAAGTTGTGAACCGCGGATTTTGCGGGTTAAATTTTCACGGGTCGCGGTTAACCCGCTAGCCCGTAAAAAAAATAAAAATAAAAATAAACTGTTTTTATTAAATATGGTAACATTGAAAATCTCTCTTCTTCTACAAACTCTAATACAACTTTTAAAGTAAAATCTTATTTTTTCTCCCTAATAGCTAAAAAGTAATTTTTTTTTATAATAGTAATTAGAAATACTCATTTAATTGTTATTTGTTTATATTTTATTTAAATTTACAAATTTAGAAGTAATTCATATAACATAAACTATAATTTTAAATTCTATGTAAATATTTTATGGTATAAATATGAATTTATCATTTTAATCATTTTATAATTAGAAACTTGACAAAAAATTTGCTACAAATATAAAAAAAAAATCTATGTTTTTATTCATACGGGCCAAATCAGAACGAATCGCGACCCGCATGGGCTCGACTTGGATGGGCCAGCGGGCGGGCCTGGGTTGTAGTTCAAAATTTACGGGCTGACCCGTAACCGGCCTGTAACCCGCAGCAGGCGGGCTTTTTTTCAAGCGGACCGTTACCGGGCTTTTATATTGGCGGGCCGACCCGACCCGGACCACCCAGATTGACATCTCTAACAAATGATGATAATCTACTATTTTATACTTTGGTTCCCCCTCTGATCTTGGATTTGACTAGTCATCATCTGTAAAACATGTTGATAAACACGGAGGAAAATCGCCGCCCTTTACAAATTTTGAGGATCAAGGTGATCTATTTGCAAATTATTGGTTGAATGAAAAACACGACCCAACCCGAGTAAAAAAATCTTTTTTTTTATTTTAATTTTGATGAAACTTAACTTATTTAAATATTGATTGAACATATTTTAATTTTATTAGCAAGTGTTCAATTTATTGTATTTGGGGTTATTGTACTGTACATAATTGATTTGAGTTAATGATTGATTCATGGGCTTTCTTTTTTTCTTTTTCGAGAATTTTTACCAATTGGGCCAAAGTACAAACCATCCAACCCAACCGAAACTTGCTTGGTTTGGGTTTAAACTCATAGTTGAGTTTGGTTTGGTTGATTTTTTATCAACCCGATTATAGTGGGTTGGGTTCGGATTTGACAAAAAATCGACCCAACCCACGCCCACCTCTACTTGCAACAATGTGTTTTTTTTCGACGAAATTTCATCAAGCTCTTTTAGCTCTTTCTTAGGTACTCTTACCATCGTTTTTTCTTCTCTCTGATCCCAACTGCTATTTTCCCTACTTCTTTCTCCATTTCAACATTTCTACTATCGAATTTGATAGTAGCATATTCGAGAACTTTGGGAACTAATTTTTTGAAGGGTTTTGCCTGTTGGGCTATTGGGTAGTTTTAAGTGCTTATTTAAGATAATCGAGGAGAGCATGACAAGCTCGAGAGTGTGACCTAGTGAGATCCTTAGAGCTTCTCCACTTTTGTCGATAAAACCTTCTGGAGAGAGGGTCACCATAGCCTCACAAGAAGTCGTAGGTGGGAACCCCATTGAGTTAATAAAAAGGGGTAGAGATATCTTAACTTAAGTGGGAGGCCAAAAAGTATAAGACAATGGTGACTGAGGGTGACCTTAAGAATTGGCTTGAAAATTATAAGATTCTAGAAGACTTTCTTTTGTTGTACATTTCTCTGGTGATAGGACTTGTGATCCTCTAGTGGGTTTGGGATCAACTAGGTTTTGGGGAGTTAAGTATAGAGGAGTTCCATTCCTTATATAGTTTTCGGACTCCGAATTTTACTACGCTAGGGCTTAAGCAGGGAAAAATCTCATCAAAGGTCTTTTGGACTCCATCAAGGAATGGAAGATCTATTGGTTTTGGGTCTTTAGTCCTTGGAAATTCTTCAAGGATGATCTAACCATAGAAGTAAATATTGTTGCTGACTTCAAAACTCTGATTAAGTCAATATCTTATTTTTCTATCCTTGATATTTGAAGTTTAACCTCAGTAATTTTCTTTACCTTACAGATTACGAGAGGAAAAGAACATATTGCTAAATCCAAGGAAAGCACAAGGTGGGCTAGGAAATAAGCCGACCTTTGGAGGGAGTGTAAATTTTTTTCTAATAGAAGAGAATATATTCAAGGTCAATCTCCTTGTTAAGAGCCAGAATTAATTCTTCCTCTACAAAAAGAAAAGTTAGTTCATGTAGCGATTGAGAAATTTTTAAATTTAAAAGACTTATTTTACCAAATCTGTCGCACGACTCTCCAACCTTAACGGTTTTTATTCAAAATCAACGCTCTCGTTTAGTCATATTAGTTATTTTAAGATTTTAAGAAAAGAAATTTAGATTCGTTTAAATCTTTTAAGTCCAAATTTCGATTTTAAATTGTTCCATTTTCATTATTTATTTTCAAAGTCCAATGGGGTAGACATGGTAGAGATGAAACTACCTGAGAAAAGAAAGAAGAAATTTTGAAGTACCCAAGTATTTTAGATCAAGAAAATTTAAATTTCGAGGACGAAATTATTTTAAAGAAGTAGGGTTGTAGCGACTGAGAATTTTCGTAACTTAAATAAATATTATTTATCTTTAAAAAACGTGTTGCTACGACTTTGCCATTTATTTTTTTTAAAACTCGTGTGTGTCTAGCCATTTTAAGTGAAATTAAATTTATTTTAAATTTTATCCTATTCCAATTCCAAATTTTATTAAATGATGTCCAAGTCCAATTTTCAATCAATTGAATTCAAATTATATCAAGTCCAAATTTTAAATTTATTTTAGATCCAAACTATTTTTACCTAAACTTTTAAGCTCAAGTCTCAATTGCACTTAAATCCAATTCAATTTTTAAGCCCATTTCAAAATGCTGAATTCAAACATTCCCTCACGTTTCAATTACAACAAGATTCTATCAAACTTTCCTCTAAATCCTTGATCTCAGACTAATTCCAGCAAACCAGTTATCCCATTGGCTATTTTGAAAACTCAATCATGGATCTTTTCTACCCCACAATCACTCCCTCAATAAGCTATTTTCTTCTCCCAAACCCCTCCAATCGTTCCCAATTCTTAAGCTGCCAAATATAAAGAACAGAATTCACAGGTTATACTTTCATTTTTCCATCACAGCATTTGATAATCTATTGATTAACAAATTCTGAATTATCCAAGATTTTTCCATGATCACTCTTCAATCCCATAATTCTTTCCCAGTTCCCTCAAATTTTCCCCTGAATCCCTCCCAATTATTGATTTAATTAGCTTACCAAAAACTGTATCAAAACCAACCTACAACTCACTATTCACACCACCGCAACCTGCAATGAGAACTTACGGCACAACCCACACAATCGGTATACACTGAAACTCCACCACATTAACCACCATTGTCTTTACAAAATCCGTGAGCCATTAACCACCACCACCACTGCAATCCGTAGCCAACTCCAAACCCAAATCAAACAATCACAAACCAAACTCCAAAATTCTCCAACCAAATGAACAAATCACCAATGCCCCTTCACGCCCAAAACCACCACCGGAGCCTCCATCACCATCGGAACACCATCACCCTCGAAACCACCCACCACCTCCACTCACAACCTCTGTCCCAACGCCACCACCACCAACACACGAAATCAACCATTGCCAAACTCCAAAACCGTGGCAATCCGCATCAATCACACCCAAAACAACCAAAAACTCGAGATTTACCTCAATCGCCGGCCACCAATGCCGTCGGAACCCAGCCTCGGTTTCATTGACTTCCACACCAAACCACAACAATATTTTCTCACTTCTCGCATACCAACAAACCACCGCTGCCGTCAAGTGATGGCGGCGCTACCACCGCGATAGCGCCGGCAGCAACGCAGCAGAAGGGTGAAGCCCACCGCCCCTCGCCGTCGCACGTCTCCCTCTCTTACTCTGTGGTCAACTGAAAATGAGGAGGGAGAGAGAGAGAGAGAGAGAAGAATTTGTTTTTATATTTGATTTTCTGAAATTGCTTTTAAGTCCCTGCTTAATTTGAAATGTTTTAAGTCAGTCCTCTGGTTTTCAAATCCTTATTAAAACCCCCTTAGTTTCAAAGTATTTGTTACAGCCCTTATTTTAAAAGAGTTTTTATTTATTTAGCCCTCATGTTTTCAAAGCCTTTTAATTCAGTCTCAAGTTTTAAAATATTTTAATTCAGCCCCTTTAGTTTTTAAAAGTATTATTTCGATCCTTTAATTTTTTGTAATATTTTATTCAGCTCTTAAACTTTGCAAATAATTTATCTTAGCCCCAACTATTTCGAAAATGAAAATAATTAGTCCCCAATATATTTAAAATATATGAGTTAGCCCAATAGTTTTCAAAATCTTTTATTTTAGTATCAACTCATCATTTCCAATCCCAACTATGTTTGATTTTAATTTTAATCCCTAAACTTTTATTTCTTCTTTTAAAACCCTTTCAATTGAAACGTTTGATTTCCAAATACAACTTTAAGGTTTATTTATTATTGGCTAGATGAGGCGCTTGGACATTTAGAAGAACAACGTGATTTTCTCGCTCAACTTTCAAACACCTGATTTAAGGTAGACTCGCCCCCACTAATTAGTTTAAATTATAATGCGTCTTATGTGAAATTACGTGATTTACATGCTTTGATGCATGAGACGAGACAAGAATATCTCTTATGAGATAAGATGAGAAATGATGATGTTATGCATAACTTATGTGCCTTAAGTGCACGAGACGAGACTACACACACCCTATGTTCTTAAGAGCCTTGATTTTGAAAATAAAATAGCCCAAGAATATGATGATGATGTCACTGTATGATTGCATAATTACGTGTTCAATTATTCTGTAAATTAATTATTGACGATGAGTCTACTGAGTATTTTTCGAAATACTCATTCAATTATTTTAAGAACTTTTGCAGATTTTGGAGATGACGGCGAATGAAATGACAGCGGTGACAAATAAAAAATAATGTTAATTTTTCTTTTAAATCAAATTTCATAAATGTCGTCAATTTAATTATTTATCGTTACTTTACTTTAAAACTTAAGATTTAATTTTTATGAATTGTTTTAATTAAATTGATTAAAATTTAGTTTCCACTTTAGCTTTTAAATAATAATTGTGATGTTTACAAAAATTCAGTTATTTTCCGCAGAATGTTGTTTCAAATGTTTCACATAATAAATATGATGTGTTGAAATTTTTAATCATTTTCGCAATAAAATCATATTTAAAGGACAACGTGACATCCCGGGCTCCGCGGAATACGGAGTGTTACATTCCAAGTTTTTTTTTTTTTTTTTGAAAGAAAAATAAGTCCAAGTTCTTATTGTATGATTTCTATGAATTTCTTGTATCTAATTTGGTATTATTATTTTACAGAAAAAAGTAAAAAATCGATGAAGGATCTACGAGCTGCCAAGATCGGAGAGAGCAAGAGTACAACAGAGGTCACTTTAACTTCCATTCTGATCTTTGAGGATAAGAGAGAAACTCCTGCCACTGAAGGAGCTACAGTTGTCTGGCCTGCCAAGATGATGTCGACGAAACTCATACCCGAGGGCTGGTAATTGGATAACATGGCTCACTATCTTGGGAGGTTTACCACCTGCACTCTCCTCTACATCCAATTGATATAACAACATCAAGCTTCGGAGAACGTGATGATGAACCCTTCCTTCGGAGCACTAAGTGAACTTTGCTGCTACGAAGGGGGAGAGACCAAGCCTACAAGGGACTTTTACTAGAGTAACTCTCCTTCTTGCTACCTCAGCCTTCCCAAAAAGGCTAAACAGATCTACCGTGTCTAAAGCCTGGACTAGGAAGCAAATACAGTGTGTCCAGGAGATGGACCATGTGATTTGCGCTATGACTGCAACAGTCAATAGCTCCAGGACTACTGCACATTTGAAGAGGGTCAACAATGTTGGGAAAAATTTTCCCACTCCAAATCAACCAACGCATCGAAAACACAAAAACGTAAATAACTAGACAAAAGAGAAAACAAAAAATTTAATGTTATTCAGTTGACTGCTGACAACCATAAGAGAAGAACAATTTTATTGATAAAAAAATAAATCACTTATTACAATATTTTTCTCGCCCTTACAACTCCTCTCAACACAATGAAAGAACAATAAATGTAAATTAAGAAATGTTTTCTTTTCCCTCACACGTCAGTCTATGGTCCTGTTTGGCCCCCATTTTTTCAAAACAAAATTTTATTCTACGCTCAATCTCAATCATCCATCTTAATCAAGTCTATCATTTTTTTACTTTTCAAACATTTTTTAACTACACATTCTCTAAAAAATACTATTCACAACCACAAATTTTTTTTTTTTTCAAAAATTGGGCCAAACACATGCTATCTCTCTTTTTGACAATTCTCACGACTACTCTCTCAATTCACACGCACACATATCACCGCTCTCCAACTTGTTGGCTGCACACATCTCATATCACCTTCTATTTATCACGTTTTATGATTCAAAATTTCTGGTGCTGTGGTAATGCTTATTAGTTATTAATATTACAAACCAGTTGAAAATAAAAAATAGTAAATTATTTTTTGAAAAAGTAAAAATGATTGACACTACTCTTTTCTTCAAGACCTGTGATATTTTGAGTCGTTGAACATAGATTTGGATTTCTAACAAAAAAGAAAAAATATTAAAATAATAATATTGTAGAGAAAGCTTCGAAGACAATATAGAATGCAAAATTATTTTAGACTAATAAGAGGATTTGTTAATAGTCTATTTATATTATGTTCTAGATTTCTCTGTTTGGGTTGCAATGTGTTAACTAATGTTGGGCTATTTAGAATAGTTTTGGGTTTGATAGACATGTTAATTATTTCGGCTGTTGAGTGAAGAAAAAATATATTATTCATGGGTCAGTATATATATTTGATGAAATTGTATATCACATTGTATAAAAAATAATAAAAATAAGAAACTAGAATTATTATTTTTTTTAAATTTGCTTTTACCGAGAAGTTGTTTTTTTATTTTTTATGATATAAGAACGATAATTTGTTTGGTTTTACTTATTTATATTTGACTTTTTGTGTTAAAACCTCTCTTTTCATAAAAAAATGTGTTCTTCTAACTTTTTCAATCTTACAAATAAATATTTGTGTTCATTTATACAAATCCAAATAAAATTTTCAGTTAAAAATTATGTTGAAATTTTATTACTAGATAATACTCTCTATGTCCTACAAAGATAGTCCACTATTTCTTTTTTGTCCATCTCAAAAAGATATTCTACTTTATTTTTTAAGAGTGAAATTAATATTTTATATTCCATTTTGTCCTTAATCTGTGTGAAAATGAGTAGAGGACTATCTTTATGGTACGGAGGGAGTACTAAATTATAAATCACATCATAAATATAATTTTTTTTTTTTAATAAATAATCTTATTTTTAGTTATTTAGTACATCTAAATATTGAAGCTCTTTTTTATAGCATGTTATTAAATTATTAAATATTTTTTTATAGATAATTACATTTAATACATAATTAATTTCTTATAATAATTGTGATATTTTATTGGTCTTAATTTTATGGATAAATATTTGGTTCAGTCATACAGATCCAATGTCAAATTCTCAATTAAAATTATATCTAAAATTTATACACATTCGTATTTTTATAAATCACGTTGTATTGAAATTTTTATAACTAAATCCTATTTTTAAGTTATTTATTACATATACATATTAAAGTTCTTTCCTATGTTGCATTATTTATCAAAATTATTTCGATGACAATTACATTTAATTCTTGATTAATTTTTTATTCCAAAAAATCTCATATCACATTTTTTAACATTAACGGTTAAAAAATTTATCTATATTGTTTGAAATGATATAGTTATTAATGGTTTTTGTCCTAACTGTTAATTTTAAATTTTCAAAAAGTAATTAACCATACCAAGATATTCTTTGCTATATTTTAATTCAGATTGTATGATATTTTTTCATAATAATATATAAATTGTCTCCCAATTTACTAATTAACTAAAAATTGAGATGATTAATATTAAACTATAATTTCAATCAGAAAATAATTACGTTGTATAAATATTGAAAACCTAAAATATCATAAATTTGATGCAATATCTTTGTCAACCTCGCAAATTATTATTATTATTATTATTATTATTATTATTATTATTATTATTATTATTATTAGTATTATTATTATTATTATTATACATGTTGTTTTTCATTGTCAATGGTCAAAATATTGAATTTTATCTTTTATATGCATGGTCTCTATTATTAACTTTTTCATTTATTGTTTGAATGTTCAGAGTACATGAATATTGGAGATCCTACATTTAAGTGTTAATTTTGCAAGGCGAATTTTTGGTTCGAGGAGATGGTGAATAATCGTTACAAAACTTGAAGATCATATTCTATAAGGTCAAATTATATCTGACAGTAATGCAGGATACAAGTTCTTTATTCTAAGGATATCGTTGAGCTATTCGAATTTTAGGATACTTATTAGATTAAAAAAAAAACAATTTTCATTTATAGTGTCATATGTCATGACTATCAATAAGAGTCAGACACAATCATTTTCGCATGTATGACTTCTCCCTAAAAGGTTGATATTTATACATGAAACTAATAAATGATGAACTTATCTCTTATTTGTAAATGTTATTTATTTTATTTAAGAATTCATTTAATTTCGAATATGATTATTTTTATTTAGAAGTTTCTTCCCGTGCATCGCACGGGATGATTCACTAGTTATAATTAAGGTTAATATCCCAATTGTATTATAATTTCTTAATTATTTTTCATGTATAATAATAATTTCAATAGTATTCTTTTCCTTTCCTACTTGGTATTATATACAAAGAAAATACTTCTAAGTTAATTTGACCACTTTTATCAAACCCAACAAGCAAGAGGTAGGAGCAACTGTAGCTTGAGGTCAAACAAAAATCTTCTGAGCTCGAAGATGAGAGGCATCTGCACTTCATTGTTCAAGAGTCTGTAGCTTCAATAGATGACTCCGAGGCTTTAGCTGAAGTAAGGCTAAGTTTTATAATATAATAAAATAAGGTGTCGAACTCACAGGAATTGATTACTAAATACTATAATTATACTAGGGATGGCAACGAGACGGGATCGGGACGTAGATTCCAATCCCCGCCCCCGCCCCCGCCTCTGCCCCGTTAGAGATTTACCGTCCCTGCCCTATCTCCACTTAGGCGGGGACGGGGGATAGGGATAGGGATGTCATAATTCCCGTTTATATCCCTATTTATTATTACTATATATACTAGTATTCACATCCGTGCGATGCACAAGACAAAATTTAGAATTTCACCACTATTTGACATACATATTTTATAAAAATTAATGAAATGTGTTATTTCAAAGTGGTGTGATTGTGAAACGTGTTGTTAATTAAAATTACAAATGTTAACTATGACATATATTATAATTTTTATCGTATTTTTATGGGCTTCGTTTATACCCATCCACGTGGTACACATCTTTCGATAATTTAAAAAAAAAAAAAAAGTCCAATTCTTGACGGAAGCAATTCTTTGTCCACCTATTTCGGTATTTCAAAATAGACTAATGGAATATTGTCACGTCGCTATTTATAAACAAATTTTTTAAACGAATTATCAAATGGACGTTTATCAAGAAATGTGTAGTTATAAAAGATTTTTTATGGAAAAATAAACAATATGAATAAAATGTGTTACAAAAAGTACACGTGGTTAAAAAGCTATTAGAAGAAATGTTAAAATAATTTTCGTTAATAGTGTGTAGTGATATTTCAATTTAAAATAATTGATAATATTATCCTAACCATTTATCGATTTAATCTGAACTAGCAATATAATTTTATTGTAGTTTTATTCATTGACTCGAAACATTGAGCGAATATTTGGTAAATATATTCGGAATTTTCTTGATCAACATTATTTTTAACTTATTATTATTATTATTATTATTATTATTATTATTATTATTATTATTATTATTATTATTATTATTATTGTAAAGTAATCATTTTTAACTACCCATTTTATCAATAAAACAATTTACCAAATGATGGCAATAATTCATAGGCTCATTATTTTATTTCAAATTTAGAATTCATTTTTTTATTACTTATGAAACTTTACTAAAATAAAAATTCATTATTTTACCTGAATTCGAAATTTGAAAAAAAAATAAAATATTGGTTTTTTAATTAAAATTACAAATGTTAACTATGACATAGATTATAATTTTTATCGTATTTTTTATGAGTTTCGTTTATACTCGTCCGCGTGGTACACATCATTCGACAATTTAAAAAATAAATAAATAAATAAAATGCCCAATTCTTGACGGAAGCAATTCTTTGTTCAGCTATTTCAGTATTTCAAAATAAACTAATGGAATATTCTCACGTGACTATTTATAAACAAATTTTTTAAACGAATTATCAAATAGACGTTTATTAAGAAATGTCTGGTTATAAAAGATTATTTATGGAAAAATAAATAATGAGAATAAAATGTGTTACAAAAAATACACATGGTTAAAAAGTTATTTGAAGAAATGTTAAAATAATTTTCTTTAATAGTACGTAGTGATTTTTCAATTTAAAATAATTGATAATATAATCCTAGCCGTTTATCGATTTAATATGAATTAACAATATAATTTTATTGTAATTTTCTTCATTGACTCGAAACATTGAGCGAATATTTGGTAGATATATTCGGCTTTTTCTTGATCAACATTATTTTTAACTTATTATTATTGTAAAGTAATCATTTTTAACTACTCATTTTATCAATAAAACAATTTACCAAATGATGGCAATAATTCATAGGCTCATTATTTTATTTCAAATTTAGAATTCATTTTTTTATTACTTATGAAACTTTATTAAAATAAAAATTTATTATTTTACCTGAATTCGAAATTTGAAATAAAATAAAATATTGATTATTCAATTTATAGGAATAAATGTTTAACAATATTTATTTTAGGTCACGTTCTTTGTATTGGAATAAACACTACATGACAATATATAGGAATGAATGCTTAACAATATTTATTTTAGGCCACGTTCTTTGTGTTGGAATAAATACTACATGATAAGAGCAATTTTCTAAGTGACCGTTTATATATTTTCTAGATAAGAGCAATTTTAAAATTTATATAGATAATCATAATTTTTTTTAATCTCTATAAATCATGAATTTCCATTTTAGACAAGTATAAAAAAGGCGGGAAACTGTGTAGTGTTTTATTTGAAAACTTTATTGTTATAATATATACTAGTACTACTATATCACCCATGCGTTGCACAGATTTGTGCTAAAAAATTGTACATATTAAGATTAGATATTTTGCTTAATTTAAAAATGATTATTAAGGTTGCGAACAATTAATATGAAATGAGCATCATATATACGTTACAATTGTCTTAAAATATTAAAATTATGTAGAGTCGTTAGAAACACTTAACACAACATAGAAAAACATGAAATAGTACGAACTACTCCATTTGAAACGAATACCATAAAATGTTAATAGAAGGTATATATTAACAACACATTTATACTTCTTCTCGATGATATTAGTGGAAAAGTTGCCCGTAAGGGATCTTTTGGCTACACTTTGTTCATGCTTTCCCCCGAAGTGATAAATTGTGCTGGACTCCTTCCATGAAGTTGTAACTTCTTCACCCGACGAATTCTGATAAAATCAATCCAACATCAATAAAAAATCCCCAAATTAGTCTTGCGTTCATCCAAATCATTTATTTTTCAATAAACACTATTATTTCAATTTCGGTATTATCTATTTTTGATATTACATCAGAATAATGGTTGTCATTGGACTTCACGTATTTAGAGATGATATTTGCATCAACGGTTACCCTCATGACTGTATACACAACATTACGATAGTTTATATTGTGATCCTTAACTTGAACCTTGAACATAATTTCTCGATCAACTAATGACTCCACTTCTATGGGTACTGAATCCAAGTCAGATTTCTGAAATTCACAACTGTTGTGGTTAGATCAAAGAAATAGGAACATTTGGGATTGAAATTGAATTATAAATTTCCAATAAAGTCATAAATACCGTAATGATTTCATCTAGCAATTCTGCTGCAGTTTTTCCTAATAGTTCAGTGCACTCTCTATCCCATAAAAGAAATGATGTGTTCCCCGTCCCATCAATCACCCTCACTTGTATATTGAATTTAACAACTCAAAATTAATGTTAAAATAGTGATCTAATATTCATTGCATGAATATAATGTATAAGATTTAAAATGCAAAATTTGAACCTTGGATGAGCAGAATTATCGAAATGATCGCATTTTTCACAATAGAATCTCGTGCCAACACAATTGACCTTCTTTGGACACCTATTGCAAGCTAAGTACCACCATTTGTGTTCCGTTTCAACTGAACACACGGTAGCAAATATCCAAAACTACCAACCTGGGAAAATAAAATTAGTAAAATGGCATTCTAAGACAATTTTCATCAAAAATATAATTTCAACCGAACACAAGGTAGCAAATATCCAAAAACTACCAACCTGGGCAAATAAAATTAGTAAAATGACATTCTAAGACAATTTTCATCAAAAATATAAATATTGCCAAAATCACGTGAAACACAACTCTTACTGAACAATTCAGATTCATCAACTTTGTTTGCATTCACAATATCACTAAAATTCTCGAACACGTAGATTTGATTTGGGAAGATATCATCAGAAATCTCAAAAACATGCATCTTCGTCATGAAATTGATCTTGTACTTGTGAAACGTAGTCTTGAATTTCATGTCGTTGGTCCAAACAATAAAATGTCAAATCACATATAAATGACCCTCCTTAATCAATGACTTGTACTTCTTAATCAAAGAACTCTTAATACTCGAATGTATACGATCACCCTACGTTAAGAAAACAGAAAAAACGTAACATAAACATAATAATAATAATAATAATAATAATAATAATAATAATAATAAAATCACATATAAATGACCCTCCTTAATCAATGACTTGTACTTCTTAATCAAAGAACTCTTAATACTCGAATGTATACGATCACCCTACGTTAAGAAAACAGAAAAAACGTAACATAATAATAATAATAATAATAATAATAATAATAATAATAATAATAATATTATTATTATTATTTGTTTTATTAATTATTACATAATGTTCATATAAGCAGTGATCTTTTTAAAATTAAATACAATAAATGTAATCACCAAATTTCTAATAATCAAACTAAAAACAATTAATGATAATCTATCTACTCCAAGAATTACATTAATAAAAACCTGCCTATCGTAAATAAACAATCTAAAATATAGATAACAATGAAATAAGATGAAAATATAAATCCAACAATTACATTACTAAGAAACTGATATTAATATTATCAATCACTTATTAAACAAAAAATAGGTGGACGTTAACTAACATCGTCATAATATAAGGTCTCGTGATAAATACTTCCCGATCATGAGCAACGAACTCCAAGCTATAAACATCATTCGGATTGGCGAACCTCGGCAACTCATAAACACGAATGATACGAACCTTTATTGCCCAGCTTGTTTAGTAATGTTGACGTCTCTCACCAAATCAAACACAGGCGCTATTCGTTAGTATTGTACTGTCAAAGCAGCGTTACCAATGCAAGACGGAGGGAAGTATGAACAGAAAAGGTACATCAAAAAATTTAACTGTTCATTTTCCATATATTATAATAATAAAAATTAGGAAATTTGTTTAAATCAACGGAAAATCTGTCTGTTCAGTTATCCAGATTTTAAAGTTGGAACAAAAAAAATTATAATCATAAAATTTAACAAATGGTTTCAGCCAGAAACCGAATTAATAAGGAGCAGTATGTGTACATGAGGAGACATAATCACTGATTACACTACATTAACTGTCCCAGAAATTAAAGCTTACTAAATTCCGGCCAAATGAAGAAACCACATCAATTAGCGGAATTAGGGGGGGGGATCCGGAATAGGAAATTGACTTTTGGCGGGAATTTTCATTTGACGGCACTTCTGTTTTTATATATATATATATATATATATATATATATATATATATATATATATAAAGATTTTTGACGACCCTTGTTCTTTTCTAATGCCATGATCACCCACGTAATGATGGTGACATCCTCAACAACCCTTGTTATTTTCAAACATTGAATCGATCTAAAAATCATTCTATCTACATTAGCAACAGCTTCAGCAACTTGAGGATAATTAGACGCAAATTCGAAATACTGAATTCTGAATTTTTGTTCATGTTTACTGATAAATACGAAATCTAGAATTCTCATTATTTTGAGAAGGTTATAAAGTCAATTAAAGGGGCCAACCCTGTGTTTGTCATGAAATTTTGAAGCTTCTAATTTCGATATTTTGTATCTATTGAATTTTTTTGGTTTCAATTATTATGTAATTATGGTGTGGCATCAATAATTATGGTTAAGAAGAAGTAAGTTGGATTGGATGTTACAAAGATATTAATTGTGTTAAGAAGTGTGTTTGAAGTGAATGAGATGAGACTTGAGAGTGACAGATGAAGAGTAGTATAGAGTTGAAATATAAGACTTGGTTTTGAAATTATATATTTGGATGTCAGATGGTTTAGAACACTTTTAATTTGTTTGAATTTGAATTTTTTTGAACTTATTAATTGGAGATAGTTTCGAGGCGAGTTTGGAGTGGATACAGAGATTTGACAGCAATCCCCATCCCCGGATCAAGGATACTTTTTCATCCCCATCCCGCCTCATCCCCGTCATTGTCGGGGATTCCCTGCCTCGTTCGGAACGGGTCCCTATCGGTTTCAGGGATTCATCGCCCCATCACCATCCCTAAATTATAATAACATCTACTTTATCTAGAATATCGAAATGTAAAATCAATGAGTTTTAAATAATTCTAAACTTGAGAGGAGTTGACTAAATCAACGAGAATACGTCTAATCCGAAGGTTTCATATAATATATGAAGAGTTTAAGGTTTTGATTCACTTTAGCATCAACTATGTTTTTTATATTTTCATTTGTCTTCAATTAATTTTATTTCAGTCTATACGTAAAGAATCCTAATATATTTTTACTCTCTCTCTCTCTCTCTCTCCCTCCGAGTAAAAATCAATCCTAAAATTCGATTTCAATGTCTTTATTCTAAACCAAGATTTCTAGATTTATCAAGTTCTTCTTCTTCTCCCTCCTCCTTTTTTTTTTTTTTTTTTTTTTGTTTTTTTTAAGGTGGAACATCCGAGGAATCATCAAACAAAAAGGACGCCCAAATCAAGCCCAACCCGAGCCCAAACTAATGGTCCATGGCCTTACAACGTTAACCCAATGGTAGCGTAAAACTAAAAATCCCCGAGGTTTTAGTCTACAGTCTACACGCAGAAGTTGGTCTTCAAGGAGCCTTCGGCGTCCACTTCCTTTCATCAGCATCAAACTTTCCGTAAACATCAACTCCAAAATGGTATGCTCTTTCTATTTCTGTTTATGTGTCTATAATATTTTCGTTCATTTTCGTATTTCTCTACTTATTTATAATTTATGACTTCGGTGAGAATTTTCGCAATATCATTTTTTACAAGTTGCTTCGAAGTAATTAAATTGCTTATTTCTGTGATTTTAAAAACAAAATCTATTGTTCATTTCAGTGATTCTAAAAACAAAATCTTTCCCATTGTTTTAGATGTTTGGGTTTGGAGTTCTAACAAGAAATAATTTTTTATATATTTAAGCTGTGTGTGTTGAGAATGTGTAATTTTTATGCATATATCCTTTTGTTTAAGTGTTAAAGAATGTGCGAAGAACACAGTGAATTATATGATTATGACATTAAGAGGCTGTTGGCACAGTGATTGTGTTCAAACAGACTAATTTTAGATTCAGGCAGTTTCAGGCTTTAGGTTCCAATTATTTTGACGGAATGAATATGTAGTAACGAGAAAAACCCATTGAACTTGCAAAGCTCCACATGACGATGACGATGTGTTTTCCTTCAGTGCGTAAGGGCCAAGGTGTGGACAAAAAACGAAATGTAGCCTTAAATTGGACTCTTAAGTTGTGATATGACATTATGACCTGTTAGCATTTGTAATTGCCGTTTCTCAAATTTTTATTTTATTTCTAGTGGTGACATCCTCATAGGATGATTGGTGCTTTGCATAAAATAAGAGTGAGGCACAATATGTCCCCAATCAAGCAATTCGACTAAGCCAAGAGTAGAAAAACATTTCTCTTTTGCATTCTATTCTCAAGGAAGCAGGAATTTGTGGTGCTGAACATTTCAAAAACTGCAATCAAATAGAAATTGTATTTTATGGAGGAGGGCAGAATACATTAATCAGTGTAAGCATACACTTAAGTGAACAGAGTTTTCGTTTCCTATTAGGGTAATGGAGCTCTTTTAAAACACGAGTCATATTAAGAATGAAGCACAACTATACTTCTAATGGCACAGTTTAAAGACTTATGATGTGAATGTTACACAAACTTTTTTTCCCAAATTTTGTATCTACTACCAAGAAAATGAAAACAAGAAACTGTGGAAGTTTCAAAAAATATTGAAAATAAACCAAAAATAATAAAAAGGGAATCATTAAAACTTTTTACCTGAGTTGGACTTTCTTACCTATTTTATGCATGTTCTATTCCTTTTTGTCAGACTCATTTGTAACATATTTACCCATATATCTCTGGTGTACAGGAAATATATATGTATTTTTGATATGTACAAGGCTGATGATTGAACATAAATGTGTTATATTACTAAAAATATGTGGTGTAGCCTGTAGTAGCTCACTTGCTCCTTACGAGTTCACAAGGTGTCTTCTATGTGATAGAGATTAGTGAGTATGAAAACTTGTAGCAATTTGGGTTTGATACCATTTTTAACTCAATATTGTTTCTGCATATTTCCCTTTATTATAATATGGTATAACGATGGTGGCATAAATTACAGGCCTCTGCCAGGACAAGGCCACAGAAATCCTCCACTGCAGAAGATGAAGGCATGGATCCAACCGTATGTCTCCTGTCTCTTTTGTCTTTCATAATTCCCCTTTTTTTAGGATTTGTGTGTATTGGGGTGTGTGGGGTGAG
The DNA here is from genome assembly GCA_963555705.1 of Ligustrum vulgare. Lineage (NCBI taxonomy): Eukaryota > Viridiplantae > Streptophyta > Magnoliopsida > Lamiales > Oleaceae > Ligustrum > Ligustrum vulgare. Next base: position 22,815,849 of record OY743169.1, on the reverse strand, counting down.
GAGGGGATATGGAGAGTTTCTTGTTCTTATTAAGAGGAGTGTTTTCTTGGTTCTTTTCACTCACTGGATTATTCTGCATGCAGCAATATTACGAAAATAGGCTGAGAGCACTCGCAACTCAGAAGGAAGTTGGGAACAATCCTTATCCTCACAAATTTGCTACTTCACTGTCCATTCCTGACTATGTGAAGAAATATGAAAGTTTAAATAGTGGGGATCATCTTGAGGATGTTGAAGAAAGACTGGCTGGTACTAGAGTCAAACGTGTAGACTTATGATCTGTTTTATACACTCGCTGATTCTATTAGTTAATGACATTGATGTTTCTTTTGGAAGGGCGGCTTATGAACAAGCGGTCATCGTCTGCAAAGCTATTCTTTTATGATCTACATGGTGGTGGTGCTAAAGTTCAAGTTATGACTGATGCAAGGTAATTGATACAGGTCTTCTTTTTTGTTTTCCAAGTAGCAAAGTTCTGGTTGCAATGTGGATCTTTCACTAAAACTTCGACCCTATAATGTTATGACTGCATATCATTTCTTTACATTGGAGTATTTTACAATGCAAGGTTCATTTTGTGGTTCCATCATTAGGGTTTCATTATGTTTTGAAAACCATTAAGATTAGTTTCTAACTGACTTTACACGAAGTGTCCTGTGCCCCTGTTACATAAATAAGTTATTTAGTGCTGCAATCTTAAATGTGTTCATGAATGCTACTACATTAGAAACGGGCTGAAGAGCAAGCTCGCTCTGATCGACTTATGTTTGCAATTGGACAAGCTTGTGATTTAATCATGTTACCATATTTGAATTTGTAACTTATGTGCTTTATTTTATCTTGACTTCAATGTATTGCCGCCTGTTTACTCTCATTTTCTTTGCCAGTATCTTTTTATTTTCCTGGCAGAAAATCCAGGATAATGTTGTAACATCTGTGGATGTGTGAAACAGTTTTTTGTCCTTTGATTTTTTACCTTGTAAAGAATTAGATGGAATACCATATGACTTAATCCTATTTATGAGACATCCTTGATAAATTTCTCTATTCATCCATCAATTTAGCCTCAGTTTGGCAGACTATGTTTTTTTATGTTTTTAAACAACACAATTTTTCAAATCACTTTTTAACTACACACATTTTCTCTCTACACTTTTCTACCACATTTTACCTCGAAAGCATAAAAAAATATGTCTTTAAACACACAACTTTTAACAAACAGAGTGAACAGATTTTCCTTTAACTGAATAACCTGTGCATTTCATTCTTCTTTGCCAGTCTCATTCTTTTCTGGGTTCAGTGTATGATAATCTGTTTACCTTCTTTTACGTTGACAAATTTAATCAATGATGTTTGACCAGGAAATCGGATTTGGATGAAGAAGAATTTACTAAATATCATTCTTCTGTGAAGCGAGGTGATATTGTTGGGATTATTGGGTTTCCAGGTCTGTGAATCTTTCTATATTGAATTGGACGCGTGCTCGAGCTGAAACTTATTATATTTTTAATCAAGTCTTGCTGAAGTCTCAGCACGTTCTACCGAATCTCTTGCTCGAAAAGGTTTTCCATTGTTCAGCTTGTTGGATGTGTGGCCACTTATTAATCATAATCAATGGTCTTATAAATCATAATCAGTTGGTACAATTTACAATGACTCCTACAAGAAACACCCAAAGAGCTTTATTGGTTTGCTTCTTTTGTTGTACGTGACATAACCTGACCTTTTTGTTACATTCGGGTATTTTGCTTTAACCTCTGTTTGGTAAAAAAAATTTGTTTATAAACAAAGAATGTGATGTTTTTGAGGTAAAATATGTGGTTGGAAAATGGTTTGGAGAAACGTGTGTGATTAAAATTTAAAAGTTGGTTTGTAAAAATGTGTTGTTTATAAACAAGTTACTGAACGGAGTCTTAAAGTTGGTTTTATGGGTTTGTGATATATGTAAATTTATATATACGTGTCTGCTTCGCTTGTTTGGAAGCATTAGCCGTGTTCTTTCTTTTGGGTTTTCATATTTATATGTACAATTTTACGATCGTCTCCTCACTTTTGATTTTATATTTTTTTGTTTCTTGACATTATTTTCCAACATCGTTTCCCCTCTTTTTATCATTTCTTAGGAAAAAGTAAAAGGGGAGAGCTGAGTATTTTTCCAAAAACATTTATAGTGCTGTCCCACTGTCTGCACATGATGCCCCGGCAAAAAATTGGTCCTGGGTCAGATAATGCCAAGGTAATTCTGCTTTTTGGTTAATGACGCAGGTGTATGTTGTTTTGCTTTGCCTTCTTATTGACATTTGATTATACTGTACAGAAAACTGATGTTTGGGCTCCAGGAAGTGGAAGAAATCTTGAGGCTTATATATTGAAGGATCAGGTATTATATAACCATACTGTAACGAGTTTAAATTAGTCCCCGTCCACACACACACACAAAAAACCATAAAGAATAGAATATCTCCCAACTTTTTCTTCTTTTCTTTACCGCGCTTTAGTGCGTTTGCTTTTATGTCTTTTTTATGGATGGTGAATTGTAATTTTTTATGCTAGGAAACACGATACAGACAACGTTACTTGGATCTGATGCTGAACATGGAGGTTCGGGAAATATTCAAGACCAGGGCAAAAATTATTTCTTACATCAGAAGTTTTCTTGACCATCGTGAGTTTTTGGAGGTAAGTTGTAAGTCCTGTATTTTAGTCAGTAGTCTTAAATGATTTTGATGTCACGTTGTCACTTGCTCTTTTGTTAGCTTGGGTTCAGTTTTCTTCTTGTGTTTTTTGACATCTTCTCTGTAAGGTTGAAACACCCATGATGAACATAATTGCTGGTGGAGCTGCAGCCCGCCCCTTTGTAACCCATCACAATGACCTCAATATGAAGCTTTTCATGCGCATTGCACCTGAGCTTTATCTTAAGGAGCTGGTTGTTGGTGGGCTTGAGAGGGTGTATGAAATTGGGAAACAGTTTAGGAATGAAGGAATTGACTTAACACATAATCCTGAGTTCACAACTTGCGAGTTTTATATGGCTTTCGCTGATTACAATGACGTGATGGAGCTAACCGAAGAAATGCTCAGTGGTAGGCTACCGGGCTCAGTGCAAATTTGAGTCATTCTGATGGTGCTAATCCAGTTAATCCAGAAGGATTGTTTTTATATCTGAAGATAATTTTATGTTGTCAGGGATGGTCAAGGAACTTACAGGTAGCTATAAAATTAAATATCATTCTAATGGTTCAGATAGTGACCCCATTGAGATTGACTTCACTCCTCCATTCAGGTATGTGGACTCCATTCCTTTTGTGTTACCTCTGCCTTTGCTTGATTATACCAAAGAGACTTCATCTCTTTAAACTTCTGCAGGCGAATTGATATGATAGAGGAGTTGGAGAAGATGGCAAATCTAAGCATACCTAAAGATCTCTCCAGTGAGGAAACAAATAAATATCTGGCAGATGCATGTGCGAAGTTTGATATCAAATGCCCTCCTCCTCAAACAACAGCTAGATTGTTAGACAAAGTGAGTTTTATCTGTTCAATATTCTATGAAATCAGTCATCTAATCCGATTGTTAAATGTCATATGGAATGAATGCATATGCATCCCATTGGCTAATGATTCATTTTTGGTAACATTTTTAGTATCTATGCTAACTCCATGATATAAGACTGCCATGCAATCCCTGTATAGGACTACCATGGATCCAAATGGTAGATTTTTGAAACCGCGAGTTGGAGCCTGAAGGGTTGTCCGTTTGCTTTGCTTGATTTTCATATGTGGATTTTCTTAGGTACATCCAAATGGCAGGTCGAGACCAATTTTATTTTGAAATATTTGAGATCTTGGACTTCAGATTATCATGATGGATACTTCGAGTAGGGGTTTCTAATGCATATCAGGTTATTGACCACTTCAAGGTCCCGCTTCATTGCCATATCTTATGACTATAAGGAGGAAAGACGTGCTCAACCAAGAATAGGAATCTGTTCTGCAGATTTATAGGTTTTGTTAGATGCTGCATTCTGCTATGATTTTATTGAATGTCTTTTAGTTGATGGGCTGCGTTGAGTTCCTAAAATCTATTGCTTTATGGTATTTCAGGATTCCTACACTTGTTCATGTTCTGATGTTTATCTGATGTAACATTATCTGTTTGTGAATTTTGAAATAAAAGAAGACGGAGTAGTTTCAGTAGGGTGATTTAGCCCCTGTTTGTTTTTGATAAAAAATTAGGTTTTTAGTATATTTCATAAAATTTGATGGAATATGTGGTTGAAAAGTTGTAGGTCTCCAAAAAACTGTGTTTGATAATGAATTTGGGGAAATTTTTTTTAAGAAATGGAGATCATATAGGTGCTTAGTTTGATTATAAATATAATAACTTCTGACAGCTTGGTACAGGGGTATTTTTTTTGATAGGAAACGATAATTTTATTCATGATGGAAAATGAACAATTACAAGAGCATGTGGATAAGATATCCACACCAAAAAACCTAAAAAGCCAAATCAGGGCTATAAACCAAAAAAGTTCACAATTTTTAGAGACGTGTGGTTTCTAGATAGCTAGTCGGATTTAACCACAATAAGAAATTATCCAGACCGCTGAAATTCCCTGCTGACCTTGCCCATAATCCTGTAAAAAACACGATGTTATCCCATAAATCTTCTATTGATCGATCAATATTATCAAAAATTCTCCGATTCCTCTCTATCCATATGGCCCATGCTGTTCCCATGACAATCAACTTCCATAACTCCTTTCTCTGCTTTCCTCTCTCCCCAGAATGCCATTTAATAAGGATCAGATCAGCCCATTTTCGTGGGAGAACTCCTGCTTCGCCAAACATACACAGGATTTTATCCCAAATCTTTCTAACAAACTCACAATGAATTAAGATGTGATCAATACTTTCATTCGTCTTTCTGCACATAATACAAAAAGACGGTGATAAGCACCAGTCAGGCCTTTTCAATTGTAACAAGTCACATGTGTTTACTTTCCCTAAAGAAACCAACCAAGCAAAAACTTTGATTTTTGATGGCACCGCGCTCTTCCAAATGAAATTCATTTGCGGGAAGCAATATTCGTACGGGGGTTTGAGGATTATATTAAGAAAGGATTTGCAGGAAAAATTACCCGATGGGTGGCCTATCCAAATTCGTTTGTCCAAAGTGGTCTGGTCTAGGTTTGCGGTCTCGAGAAGGTTTAAGAGAGAGATAAAGTCCTCGAAGTCTCTATCATTAAAATTCCTGAAAAATTGTAAAGACCAAGTCGGGTTGGAAAGAGGCTGAAACGAGACAACATCAGAAATGAGGGATTCTTTATTTTTGGATAATCGGAATAGGCGGGGGAAGGATTCTTTGAGTGTTTCGTGGCGCAGCCACTTATCGATCCAAAACCTGATCTTATCGCCCTTACCTACTACCAATTTGGTATTTTGCACAAATATATTCCAGGATCTTGTAATAGATCTCCACGGTGCTCGAAAAGTGGAATTAACTTCAATATTTGCATCCCAGCCGTTTGAATGGAGACCATACCGACTACGTATAATGTTATGCCAAAGTGAATCCGATTCAATGGAAAATCGCCATAGCCACTTCCCTAACAGGGCCAAGTTCTTGTGGTGAAGGTTACCAATTCCCAAACCCCCATACATTTTTGGTTTCACAACTACCTCCCAGCTGACTAAGTGATCCTTAGAACCCTCACCTCTTCCTTCCCACAAAAAGTCCCTCATCATTTTTTCAATCACCTTCACAACTTTTAAGGGCATGTGGAATATTGACATAAAATATGTGGGAATACTACCTAGTACCGCTTGCAGTAGCACCAGCCTTCCACCTCTTGATAAACAACTCTTGTGCCATCCTTCTAATCTTCTTGCCACTTTCTCCATCACCGGGTTCCAAAACGAGAAAGCCCTTGGATTGCCTCCCATTGGTAGGCCCAGGTAACATAATGGCCAAACCCCTTTAACACAACCCAACTTGTTGGCTATGTCTTCAATTCGTTCCTCCTTTATGTTAATACCTACCACCGTACTTTTAGCCATGTTTATTTTTAGCCCTGTTGATTTTGAGAATATCTCCAGAATGCCCATGAGGATATCGAGACCATCTTCCTTATTTTCCAAGAAAAATATACTATCATCTGCAAACTGGAGATGAGATACCCTTGCATTGTCTCTCCCAATCTTGAAACCATCCAGTTTCTCCATTTCGCACGCCTTGTTTACTAGTCTGCTCAACACATCACCTACCAGGATGAATAGAAACGGCGATAATGGATCACCCTGTCTTAATCCTCTAGATGCACCAAATTTTCACCTTGGCTTACCATTAATCATCACCGAGAAATTTGCCGACGACAAACAGCCCCAAATCCACTTTCTCCATCTTTCTCCGAATCCCTTCTTTTGAAGCACGAAATCTAAAAATTCCCAACTAACATGATCATACGCCTTTTCAAAATCAATCTTGAACACCACTCCTTCTTTCTTTTTCATCCTATATTCCTCTACAATTTCATTTGCAATTAACACCAAATCTAAAATTTGCCGTCCTTTAACAAACGCGCATTGGGCTCCATCAATCGTTTGTGGCATAATTTCCTTTAGTCTCAGTGATAGCACTTTTGCCACTATCTTATATAGAGAAGTCACCAAACTTATCGGCCGAAAATCCTTGATGGCAGCCGAACTCAATTTTTTGGGAATTAAGCATATGATAGTCTCATTCACCCTTGCATTCACAATTCCATCGTCATAAAATTCTGAGAACACTTTCATCAAATCCTCTTTGATTACATCCCAATTCTTTTGTAGTGCCGCCATAGAAAAACCATCTGCACCCGGCGCTTTATCTCCATCGCAATCAAATAGAGCTTTTCTCACCTCTTGTTCTGTGAACGGTTCCTCTAACTTTGACTTGTAATCATCAATACTTGCCCATTCAATTCCTTCAAAGCCAAAGTTAGCCACTCCATTTCTTTTAAAGAGATTTTGAAAGAAATCAATAATCTCTTTCTCAATTTCCTCCTCAGTATGCAACATCACTCCATTCCTATTTTCCAGTTTGTTGATCAAATTATTTGTCTTCCTACCACTCGCAATCCTGTGAAACATCTTAGTATTATGGTCCCATTCCTTTACTCCTTTGATCTTTGTTTTTTGATTCCATGATGTTTCTTCTCTAATGATTAGTTCCTGAAGATTTCTTTTGAGATTCCTTCTTTCATTTCTGTCCTCTACACTTATGCCTTGCTCCCCTTCCATTTTGTCAATATCATCTATTCTGTTCATTGTTGCTATCTTCTCCATCCTCACATCACCAAACTCTTCTTTATTCCACCTTTTCAAATGATCCTTAATAGTTTCCATTTTTCCCATAAACTTATAGCCCGCCCATCCTTCATGATCACACTCTTCCCACCATTCCTTCCACTTCTTTTTGAAATCCTTATGCCTAAGCCACATATTTTCAAAACGAAAAGGAGTAGGACCCCATTTGAATCTACTTGTGTCGAGCACAATTGGGCAATGGTCTGAGGTGACTCGAACAAGGGCTTCCTGTCTAGTTATCTCAAACATACCTTCCCATCCTTCCGTAAAGAGGAATCTATCCAATCTTGAACATGCCAATCTTTCTCTCATATTTGTCCATGTAAATTCTGAATTTGAGAGCGTTAAATCCTTCAACCCTGCCTCTCTTATAAAACAGTCAAATTTTCTCATGCTTCTAGTGTAATTTGAACCATTCAATTTTTCTGACGGGTAACGTACAACATTGAAATCACCACCCATGCACCATCTATTTCCACACAAACCATATAATCCCGCCAGCTCTTCCCAAAACCCAGATCTTTCTTTTGGATTACAAGGTCCATATATCCCAGAGAACCACCAACATTCTCCTCCCATAACTGATTCTAGCTGTACTGACACCGAAAAATTTCCCAAAACTACTTCTTTCCCCCTCAAGACTCTTGAGTCCCACATTGTTAAAATACCCCCAGATTTACCTACAGACGGTAGAAAAACCCACTCCTTAAATCTAGAGCCCCAAATACTTCCAATAAACTTGTTATCAAATACTGACCTCTTTGTTTCCTGTATTCTGAATTTTACTGACCTCTTCTGTGTTCTGAATTTTACTGGGAACACTCATCGTGTAATACGTAATAGCTATCAGAGTGTTTGTTTAGTTTTTGAAGAAAATTTGTTGAATTTGGAATTTTGAGGTGTTAATAATCAAAACAAACAATATGAAAGGTTTGCTACTAGTTTTATAGCTGAAACTAAGGAAAGATAGGAGGAGAAACTCTAGATTTCACCTAGCATGCGTCACGTTAGCTTGGAATCCAAAGAAGGCTTCGAAATTTCTTATAATATTTTCCTCTAATTGAACTTCAAATATTTTATTAATCTAACTAGATTAAGGCATTGTTCTCTTTATTGTTTTGAGGTAGTTTTTTATTTTTATTTTTGAAAACACTAAAAACGTGTTCTCTTTACCATTTTCGAAAACGCATTTTGGAAAGAAAAAAAAAATTGTATACAAAACGCAAAACGCCCAAAACCTCGTTTTGGGCATTTTGTGTGTATTTCAACAAAAAATGTTCAAAACTTGAAAAATGCGTTTTGAGATTTTTTTTTTTAAAAAAAAAAATCCTAACTTGGAACTAAGCTTAAATAAATTTTTATTGAATTCAATATCATCATTACAAAAAAAAAAATTGAGAATTCTTGTTATATTTCAAAAAATATCTTGATAAATGGACTCTAGTGGTTTTGAAAGAGCTTGCATTTTCTGGATTTTAATAGAATTAGAGCTTCCTCAAATCTCGAATCTGACCAAACTGTGTTAATATACTCTTAATGCTCACATTAGTGTGTTGCATGGAACCATATTTACAGTGTATTGTGAAAGGAAATTTGAGTTTGAGTCGGTAGTATTCTGCAAGCAAATTAATTAAAAATAGTTTAAGTAGTATTCTACAAAATTTCGTGTTTTCCAACTTTTCATTTTCAAAAACAGTTTTCAAAAATGACAAACCAAACGAGTTTTCAGCAAATTTGAAAACAAAAATAAAAACAGGAAAAACGAAATATTTTCGAAAATAAAAATACAAAATAAAATACAAACATAACGCTACCTAAGTATCTGAATATGAGACTTATAAATTTCACTCCTAAAAGGAATATCAAGCTACCTAGGATCCCCAAACATAACTGGAGTCTTGGCCCAAGTTAAGACTATCCAAGAAATGGCATGTTAACCAATTGCATATTATCATTTTTTTGCAAAGTAAATTTTGATATGCACCAACAGTTCCATACCATTGGAACAGAAAATAGATTTGGTATTAATTAATCTGCTTTCTATCTTCCACCATTGTTTTGCTGTACAGCTTGTAGGGCACTTTCTCGAGGAGACATGTATAAACCCTACTTTTATTATCAACCATCCAGAGATAATGTCTCCCTTGGCGAAGTGGCACAGATCAAAACCAGGGCTAACTGAACGGTTTGAGTTGTTCATCAACAAGCACGAGGTATGTGATGGCACAACATATTCTTCTCTATCTTCTCTTCCTCCTTAATTTGTGAGCGACTCATCCTTTCTTGCATTTATATGTACAACTTGGCAGCTTTGCAATGCATACACTGAATTGAATGATCCTGTAGTGCAACGCCAGCGTTTTGCTGACCAACTCAAGGTATTATTGATGAAAAAATGCATCGTGCTGGTTTTGTTATCATATTTCTCTGAACTCTGTTACAGTGAATGGTGTTCCAAATTTAATTTCATAAGTTACTCTGCTGAAATTTTTCATGCTGAATGCAGGACCGACAGTCGGGTGATGATGAAGCAATGGCCCTGGATGAAACATTCTGCACAGCTCTTGAATATGGATTGCCTCCAACTGGTGGTTGGGGATTGGGTATTGATCGATTAGCAATGTTGATGACGGATTCACAGAACATAAAGGTTCGTGCCCTTAAATGTGTCTGACCGCTTTGGTCTCTGATGGTTGGTTGTTTGAATTACACGTTTGTATCTCTTTGATTTACTTGCATTCTGGATGATGTTTCTCTTATAAGACAGTTCGAGGGATCTTTTCAATGTCTTGCATAATTCAATTTTTTTTTATTGAAACAATCCATTCTAAACATCAATTATAATTTGGTGCACAGGAAGTTTTACTCTTTCCAGCCATGAAACCACAGGATGAACCTTCCAAAGACAGGTACAAACTTTACCCTCTAGCTCTGTTGCCACCTTTTTGTTGGACATCTTTCTCCTGTTGGTTGATAATGAACAAGACGGTTAAAATACATTCAGAACCTAATTACAAAGCTTACTGCTCAAATTGTGTCTAATCATAGAAGCAAAGGGACTTAATTTGGGGCCGGAAAGCTTTGAACTTCTACTTGCAAGTATGGTATGGAAATAAAAATTTGATATCCTATTCCAAGAACTGGATCCCTAGGCTGCTCTGTTTTTATGTTTGCTAGGATGTAACGAAGTGCTGTATTGTATACACCATGGGCTTTGTTGAGCCATGAATTTTTTTTTTTTAACTCATATAAATGTAATTACACCAAAATTACAACGAACTCAAAATAGCACAAGTTCACGAGGAAAAAAATTGATTACGACTGATTGTCCACTACTATGCTACACTGCTCAAATTATTAGACAATAAATTGACCTTAGTTTCTTCTTGATTCATATTTGGCTTCACCATCTCTTCGTCGTCACTAAAAATGCCTTCTGCCTCTCCCTGGCATATTCAAGGGCTCTTTTAATACCTGATTCTATGAAAAACTTTTGATATTGGCGCGAAGTCAATGTAGAGTACGACTTGCGTGAGAGTCACCTGAAGTGTGACATGTTATAATTTTCTGGATTGCAAACAAAATGAAACAGTGGATACATTAATTTTGTCTTCAGTTATTGTAAAGCTACCACTTCAAATAACGATGTATGGTAATGCTGTCTCCGCATGCTTCTCTTCTTCATTATACAAAAGTTTACCCATTTTTTATCATTAATTATGCAACTATATACCATACTTTTTGCAGCAACAAAAAAGCTCAGGATGAACCTCTTTCTGAAGGTATGCAGTCTAAAACGTTAAGTCAAACTAATTTTTATTCTTAAAAGCACATGAAGGCATGTTATTTTGTCTTGATTCTTGATTTTGAGCTGAAATTCCACCTCTTAATTTAGATTACTGTATTTTTTTAAATGCAGTGCTCAAAAAGAATGTCACATTGTCTTGAGATTGTTGAACATAACTGCTGCTGGATATTCGACATCAGAGAAATAAAAAAAGTTTTTAACATATTTGAATTTCTGTTCAAACATATATTAGTCTTATAGTTGTATTGTGGTTTGATATTCAGAAATCAATTCAGTCGAGTCAATTCCCATGCAACTCATACATATGTGCATATGCATGTGAGCATGCACAAATTTTAGCCCACACAACACATTGTCTGGGCCTCTGTATAACATTGCCGAATATAAACTGGTGGTTTTGATGGTTGTTTTACTATATTTTTCATTTCATCTGGTCATTGAACCAAAAATTCAATGGAGCACAAGGTTGCGAGTTTTGGTTCAAATCATGATGATCAATTCCTGTTCAAAATTGGCAAAATCTAATTTTAGTTGAAAATGCGGATAACTTTTGAAATATGAAAAGAAAAATGGAAAGGATTGATTATGTTTCTCGTACCAAACATTTATCTCTTATATATAAACTAGTGTCAATTCGCACGTTGTGCGATAAACGATTCGTAGTCGATTTCCTTGCGTGAATAAAAGAATTTCGGGTCGATTAAGCGATGATAATTTGAGAAACGGAAGTATTATTTTTTGAAAATCATATTTTAATATCTACAAAATAGGGGCATATATAAATCGAGCATTGTGTTGCCCCTGTAACTGTAAATCAAACCAAGATGAACATTGTGAAGAACTACATATACATATGTTACAAGTTAACAATGAAAAGGTAAAGATATTATGAAGATGGGTAAACAGTGTCGATTTATTCAAAGTTCTTTAAACTTCCATCAGTACAAATATACAAATGGTAAACCAGAGGTAATTACAGGAGAACAACCTTCAAGTTAACTTATATACCACTACGACTAAATCTAATTCATTAAATAGTACTACTACGACTCGATTTCTTTTCCCTTCGATCTTTCATGATCTGTTAGACAAAGGATCTCGCTATAGAAATGAGTTACAAGAATCTCCAAGAGACTCTTCATGTTTAAAAAGCATCTTTTACATAACAAAGAGCATATCTAAATTCAAAGAGTGAAATTCTCGACAAAATCAAACATAATCTCTATTTTAGCTCTTCATTCCATTCTTTCCAAAATAATAATAATAATAATAATTTTTTCCCTCATTTTTAATTAACACTCTGTTTGGCGGCTCAACTCCCAGATTTTTTTTGTTGATTTCTAGGTCGATGTGTGATTGAAAATTGAAGAGAGAAAATGTGTGTGATTAAAAAGTAGCTTGAAAAATTGTGTTGTTTATAAATTGATTTATAAATTGTAATCATTACGTATAAAAACGGTGTGTAATATATGTGTCAATATCCAATAAAATCAAATATGGTTTGAATAATCCAAAAAGTAAAGCATTGGGATTTGTAACTTATTAATTCAATCGTTATATATAGAATAAATAGAGATTGAGTTTGACTCTCCGATTTTGAAGAACCAAACCACTAAGTTTTAGTTAAAATAAAGAAGACTATTAGAGTTTAATTCAAGGATTGACTCTCTAAAATAAAGAGCCTCTTATATTCATTTAATAAAAAGTCTCTTGGTTCTCCAAAATTACATTTCAACTACATACTAACACAAATGAGGAAGCTAGCTCGAAGCATCAATATGCAAAATCACCAGAAAATTCTGGAACCTCACAAATGACAAGCTCAAAAATACTGATAGAAAATATCTACTGTACAGACGGTAGATGATTTCGCAAACCCTGTGCATAACGAATGCAATTTGTTTGAAGCTGAGCCTGGGAAATTTGAGGATAACACGTGTGTCAACTTGATTGATGATCAGAGAAATTTGGGGGAAGACGCGTGTGAACACTTTGACTTTGGTTACAATAATGAATAGTAATTCTACATCGTCTCTTTTATTGTAGGGGAAAACAATGCAGTCGTCACTAAAAATATACACACTTTCTTGCTAAATTTAGAAAATTTTTGCAAAAAATTAAGAATAAAAAGAAAAAAAAAAAAAGACTCATTCAAGTGCAATGGGAATTAGAATCATTTCAAAATGTAATGATTGAACAATTCAAACTCCAAAGTGTAATAATTGTAAATTTGAATTATACTTTTATGATAGTTAATTTTTTTTTAAAAAAAAAAACAAAGAATATGATATATTCAAGGTAAAAATCAGTGGTTGAAAATTTAAGAGAAAAATATGTGATTAAAAAGTAGTTTAAAAATGTGTTGTTTAAAAACATTTTATCAAACATAGATGCTTCGTTCCAATTCAAAAAAGGACGATTTGAAAATATTTTTTTATTTTTCTTGAAAAAAAAATGTGTTTATAATTTTTAAACAGAGATTCTTCATTCTTTTTTTTTTTTTTACATCAAAAGCATTATAAATCTAATTTAAAAAATAAATAGAAATTTTTTGATTATTATAAAAAAGTATTCAAAATCCGTAATTTAGAAATTTTGTTAAATTTATTTAAAAAAAAAAATTATTCAAAAATATTCTGCTTAATCATAGTGTAACTAATTTGGTAAAGTAATATTAAATTATTTCCAAAAATATATAAAATTATATTATAAAATGTGATGAAAAACATTTAAATAATCCCAAAATATTTTAGTTTAAAGAACGAAAAATATTTTAGTTTAAAGAACTTAAGAACATTTCTTATATTGCGTATTTTTTATAAGTTTCCAATTAGATTTAAAAAAAAAAAAAAAAACTAAATGACTAATCCAAGAATTTTCTTCCAAATCAAATAATCTCATACTTGATTAAATATAATTTTCTTTCAGATCGAATAATTTCATACTTAATTGAATATTTTATATATATTTTTTGAAATACACTATTCATTTATATTATTCTTAATTTTTTATTATTACTATTGTTTTTGCAATGACAATGTTTTAATTTGGAAAACACTACTAACAATTTTATAAAATTATATCTAAGCAATACATTAAAAAATAAATTTCATCAAAAGTTAAAATATATTTTGTTCGGAATCAAATTAACTATTTTCTTTTGTTTTTGCATTGTTATTAAAAACTTATCATAAACATTTTGTCCGTAAAAAGTCACAAAGATCAAATGTAAAAGTTTATTATATATTTTTTTTACTTTTCCTTAATAAATCATTCGTTTTAAACTATATCATTTAAGTTATATAATATTCAGTATTCAGAAAACTTAAAATCGGTTCGATCCGAAAAAGACAACATATCAAAGATCGAATGTTGAATAAGGTTGAACTGGGGTCGAACCGATTTTAATTAAAAAATTAATAATTGTTTCAAACATCACAAAATTTTCTAAAAAATTATTTTAGAAATAAAGCAACATTTACTCATTTGGAGATAAAATTAAATATAAATATATAATTTTTAATTTTATTTATTATATTATATTATATTTCAAAATAAAATAATTTAAACATATAAAAAAATAATTTAAAAATAACTTATTTAGAAGAAAAAAGCCAAACAAACAAAAAAATAATAAATAAAAATAATTTTTAAAAGGAAAAAAAAAAAGAATCCTAATTTTGATTAGTTTTGTAGATGTTGCATTTCTTATTTTGATTAGTTTTGTCTTTTTTAAAGTTTTGAATTCGATAATATTTTGTATTAAAATGTTATTGCATTATGTTTTTATTTGATAAAATTGTATAATTAACATATTTTCATAAATTTTAATCTAAATCACTATTATAAATATATTCTCGTACATCGCAGGGATGAAAATATTAGTATTGATTATACTAGTTAGCGCGTTCCCTCCTCTAGAAAGACTGCAGGGAAATCTGCCTCCCAAGGGTGCAAAAAAGAGAATTTTAGTTGACAACGGGGATGAACTTCTGAAATATGAAAAGAAAAATTGAAACAAATGAGTTTTTTTTTTTTTAAATTAAAAAAAGAATATTCTGCATTCAGGTCAATTTTTGAACCTTATATTTTCCCAAGTGAAATAATTGTGGACGAGTTATTTAGATTTTGAGCATGTTTGGGTGCATAGTGAATTTTCATTTTACTTGGAGAGAGAGAGTCTTCGAATTTTTAGTTTTTTCCAACTTTAGACGCTTTGATCCCCACAGTGTGGAGGCTTCCCGTGAACACCAAAATTTTTTCTTCTTCTTTTTCTTAAACACAATTATTCCAAATTTCGACAAGTAAATGAATAACGAAAGTAACGTATTTGTGCTACAAGCAACTCTCGATTTACTTCCATGGAAGGACAGAGATTCTCTTCTATCGATGAGGCATTCGAATTCTACAATGTATTTGACGATGCATTGCTAACTTAAACATCTACCAATTACGTGATTAACGGGCTAAGAGCAAAGAAAATTGGAGTGAATGATTTACTTGGGACAGATGGAATGACCACATAATCAACTAAAAGTAAAGGCAAAGTCCCACATGAGAATAATTCGATTAGGGATCCTAAATCAAACCACAACAAATAGTTTGATTTGGTTCAGTTTCAAATGTGAAATGATTTGGTTTGATTTAGAAAATTTTCAAATCCCTTTAAATGATTTGGTTTAAGTTTTAATTGTCAAAACTGCGGTTTTTAAATCATCAATTTGCCAACTTTTAAAAAAATAAAAATAAAAAATAAATTCGAACGTTCAATTTAAAAAAATGCAACACATTTTATTCTCAACAAATCAAAATTAAAGAGTTAACGATTAATTTCTTCAAATTCACAGTCATTTAGAAAGAATATTTAAATAAGTCCACAAAAAGGTTTAATTAAAAAAAAAAAAGAATCGAGGAAAAAAAAAAAAAAAAAAAGTTAATTCACGTGTCTATCCCGATCATGGGTGATCAGTATATGTAATTTTGGCGGTGCTTTAAAACTCGTAAAGCTTAACAAGATTGGAGGTTGAAGTTCAATCTTTACAGACCTAAGTGAACAAACGTTTTCTTATTTTTAATATTACTTTAAATTTTTAATAATTCTTAAAATTATTTAATAATTAACATATCAAACCTCTAAAATTATATAATATACCATCTACTTAAATTTCCAAGTTTTCAAAATGCCAAAGCTAATTTTTTTTTTTTTTTAATTTAAACTTTCAACTAGATAAGTCTTATTCCAGAAAAGTCAAATAAAATAAAAGACTTTCTAAAAAAGGGGCGAAAAAAATTAATGAAGTGTAGGAAGTTGGCCGCTTAATTTTGCCAGTGGATCGCTTAGAAGCGCTTTCAAAGCATGCACCCTGATTAAGTGATTATATTTATTTAAGGGGAAATTGCGCTGGGCACTTAAAAAATATTATCAAATTGAAGAATACGTTTGTAATTGAATGAAATTGGAAAATACTGTCTTCTTCTTCCGTCTCTGCTTCTTCACGACTGGCCCGACTGCATACCCGTGCAAGTTTCTTCCCCGATTTCTTCTTCCTTCTGACCTTCTCTCGCCACCATCGCTGCTGGCTTGCTGCTGCTACTTCTACACCCGACCATCGATCATTGTTGCTGCGTGCTATATCACATCTCTACATTCCGCTTGATTGCCTACCACCGCACAACCACCAAGCCACCACCGCTGCAGCACCGCGACGATTGAGTGTGATATTTTTTCTGTTGCGTGGTTGTGTTAGTGTTCGACTATGTGGAGTCCCCGATTGGAGCTATTGGAAGTAGTCGGCGGTGGTGCACAGTGAGGCGTGCCTGTTGTGGCGATAAAGTTGGAGTTGCAGACGGAGTTGTTGGGAATAATGTTGAAAGATCCAGCTGTACTGCTGCAGCACCTCTTCTAATCTGATTCTGCTTGGCTGAAAATAAGAAAATATTGCATGAAAATCGTTTGATTCTAGTTTGAGACAAAGTTTCATAATTAAAAGTGTAAAGTTTCAAGTTATAATATTATAATTTCGCTCAAAGTATCATAAAAAATTAATAAAGTTTCATATTTTGATACTAAAAATTTGAAGTCATATTCTGATACTTTACAAGTATTTTATGATACTTTAAGTTGATTGTTGTGAAACTTGTAAAGTATCATAAGATACTTGAAAAGTATTATGTTGTGATACTTGTAAAGTATCATATGATTCTTTCAAAATATCATGCTGTGAAACTTGTGAAAACAGTATTTTTCATTTTTTTTAAAAATGAAGTAAATTTCAATTATGATAAAAAAATCTGGGTATTTTTGCAAACGTCCCTTTATTTAATTAACAAATTAGCCCTTTATCCATGCTGGGTTTACCCGTGCTGACCTGCTGGGTATTTCTCCTTGAACGCTTGCCAGTTGCCACCTCTCCTGCCTCACAATACTCCATGCTGCAAGTTTGCTATCGTTTGGGACGGCCTTTTCTGGTAACGGAGGAACAAAAGCAGGCTCAGGTGCTGTTTGGTTGCAACATTCGTAATAGTTAATGTTTGATAAAATTCAATAATATGGGGCCAAACATGTATAAAATAAAATGTGTGGTGCTATCTTAAAGATTTAGTCAATAAAGTGATCCACTAAAGATTATTCAAGACTAATGGGTATTAAGTGTCGTGAAATTAAAGTGTAGAGACAGATTCAATGTTTTAAATTGATGAGGGACCAATTTAATAACATTGAAACACGATAGTTGCCCTACAACTATTTATACAGGTCATGATCCCCAATTGAGCGTGCATTTTCATAATTCTCTACATCCCCATCAACAGAGGACAAAATAAGGAGAAAACAACGAATCAGTTGGATGACCATAACCCCGTTCGATCAAACGCAACAATGGATTCAAGTACGCTTCCGCTTCAGTTTCGATCCGATAATTACAGCATGATGTTTGTGGATTTTAGATGAACATTCATCTATATTAAATTTAATTTTAACAGTTAACCTCATATTGTTGTTCGAATAAACGCTTTTTGAATACTCAAATTTTCCCGAAAACGAATTTTTCATCCTTTGCTTCAAGCCTTCAACTGTCGCAAGGCCCATCAAGAATCTTACTCGGGTCGAATTGGAGACAGAAAGTGCTAGAGAAGCCACTGATGAAGGTTACTAGCTAGCTAGGGTTGTGTATGTGACAGAAAACATATGTTTTTTAGGAAAACTATAAGGATGTTTGATTGTATATATATTCAATGATTCATAGGGCCTAGGATACTAGCGGTATGTCGTGTTTGTTTGAATTAGTAAAAAAAAAAAAAAAAAATGGAATTAGTGAAATCTTGATTGGTGGAAATCCTTTTGCACTAAATGACAACTTATGTTTTGGTTACAACAGGAACTATGGAAAGTTATGGACAAGGTACATCATCTCAATTTTTCTACATAAATATTTTTTTTGAGATATGAAAATGAAACATGTCCAGACAAGGCACATCGACATTGTACAATGAAGAAGTGCTCACAACTCATAAAATGAGGTGAGCCGTGTACTTCATCGCATGGACATCTCTTTATCATCCAACTAAAAGACGCAACCATTTGTTTTCTCATTAGAATCCCGCCTCAAATTTTCTCCTATGCATGGAAACATAGAAAAGTCTTCGAATATATATGGTTAAACATCATACAATGTTAACTTGGATATGTTCATATATTCAAGTGGTACATGTTTTCGTTTTGAAATTGAAACCTGAACCCAAAAAAATCCGACATAAGCCAGGCTCCGAGCATCACAGAGCTGCTCCTTATCAAAGTTGTTCACCTTTTGAGTTAAATAAAAGGAACAAGGTCGGGTATTTTGTCCTAGTGATTCACGCCCAAAAACCGTGCCCTTTATTTCTCCAGATCAGAAGACAACACTTACCAGATATTTCAAGACCCATTACCTTCAATCTGTAAAGAATTCACTGGGAACTTCTAGTCCTTCTCATGCCAACCTGGATAAATTAGGAGAGCTATGAATATCAATCACAGCAAGCCCTTTGAATATTGGTACCATGAATTTCTCCAGAAAGCACGCGAAAGAATGAACTTGGTAAAGAAGTTAGAGGGTTTGTCGTATAATGTATTAAAACTGAAATATTGCGTTCATCTCCCTATGACGTAAATATTTACGATCCATGGAAGTCGATAAAAATATCAACTGGAACTATTACCAGTAGAGGCACTAAACCATGTATCAGTGACAGAATTTGGTGATCCTTGAAACTTGTTATTATTCTTCAACAAAACAGCAGCTTCTGATTCTGGGGAAGGAGGAGGAATCTTTATACTACTTGGCACACTACAGTTATCATTATTCTCTACACTACTCTCAACATCCAACTCTTCACCACCCCGGATTTCCTTGAGGACACGCAATACCTCCTCCATTTTAGGTCTCATTTCTTTTTCAAGTTGCAGACACTGAAAAGCTAACTCTGCTATTGATGTAGTCATCCTTCTAACTTCAGCATCAAACTCAAATCCAAGAGATGGATCAATTAGTTCGGTAAACGCACTTCGTTGGATCTTCTTTATTGCTAAATTAGCCAAGTTGATTTCATGCCTACTCCTGCTTATGTCAACAGCCGGCATTGAGGAAATAAGCTCGATGAGAACGACTCCAAAGCTGTAAACATCACTTTTACTGGTTAGCTGGTAAGATTCATGATATTCAGGATCAACATAACCTGGGGTCCCCTGAGGGGCAGTGGAAATATGAGTGACGTCGGTAGGGGAGAGTCGAGACAGCCCAAAATCAGCAACTTTGACAAAAAAATTATCATCAAGAAGGATGTTGGTCGTCTTAACATCACGATGTATTATATCAGAAGCGTGTAAATAAGCCAACGCTTGAGCTGTTTCTATGGCAATGTTCAAGCGAGTTGGCCACTTGAGTGGTGCTTCCTTAGCCGTGTCCCCGTAAAGATGATCGGCTACTGTGCCATTAGGAATGTATTCGTAAACAAGTAGGAGTTCGCGACTGTTTGTGGATGTGCATCCATATAGAGAAACGAGATTACGGTGCCTCAAACAAGTTAGGATTTTAATTTCATTCATGAACTGCTCAACTCGTTTGTAGTTATGCTCATATAGGCGCTTTATTGCAACTTCTCTTCCATCATGAAGTTTGCCTATAATAATTAGATAAGAAAGGAGATTTGTCATCATTACTAAATAGTTTCCAACCGTCTATCGACTAGCTATCGAATTTGAGTTTCTTACCATAGTATACAGTGCCAAAACCTCCATCTCCAAGTTCTTTTAAACAATCAAAATTGTTGGTGGCCTCTTTAAGCTCAGTGTAGGAGAAGATAGGGATGCCAAAGCATAAATTCCCACCTTCAATGTTCGATTTTGTGGAGGGATCAGCAGACATGTTTCTTAAAAGTAAAGTATCATAAGTTCTTTTAAGGCACCAAACGATAATACAGAACAGCAAGATTATGATTACACCTCCAGGTACAGCTGAAAATAATTTAACGGAGAATTAAGGTACGATGAACAAAAATCGAACGTGAATGGTGAAGCGTGACTATGCAGGGAACTAAAATATGAAAAATGGGTAGTGACTAATATGCGTGACATGCGATTTCTATTAGGCTATTTACCTGTCGCTAAAATCAGCTTCAGCCTTGTATTCGACCTCGTCTTGCTCTTTTCTGCAACAACGATAATCACAAGAACAAGTGTCAGATCAGACTCAAATACTAAGGAAAAAGGGAATCCCCATCTTTTATTCCATGTACACAATAAACCTTGAATAAGCATAAATAACATCTAAATCCTATAAGGGCAGATTATAATAACTTCATACAAATCCCGATGTTGGGACCTCGACTGATTCTTGTAGAAAGTAAGGCAAATCGTTTTCTAGTGAGAAGATGCTGAAGAACGGAAAAGGAAGAAGATCATATACTATCAAGTTTTGCACCGATCTCCAAGAGCTTAAACTTTTGGATGAAGTGGATCAACATAGTATCAAAGCTGTCAAGATCTTGGGATCAAATCTCTCCACCATCCATTAATGAAAATTGTGCACGAGTAAGGCCATTCATAAAAAAAGACGAATTCGTTCTGAATGTAAATGCATCGCTTTGAAGTTAACTTTGGATGAATAAATGACCCTTCTCTTCTCTAGTGGCTAAGCTTTCATAAAATCCCTTTATATTACGAGATGAGCTCATTCAAATCAAAAATCAATCAAAATGCATTTCTACAATGAAAAGGGATCAAAATAATCATCTTACCCGGTTTGCAACTTGAAGAATGTGGCCTATCTTGGCAGAAACACTTGAACAGGTAAATAGTTTCATTAAACCCACAACGCCCACCACTTTCTTCACATATATTACAATCACTAGCTGTCCAGTTGAGCACAAACCCCCTTCTCAGAATCTCCATATAGTTTCTCGTTCCGTTCCTTCCTTCACCGCCGTGCAATTCCACCGGCGCAACCACTTTTTGTGCACAACTCCCCAATGCAGTTTTCAAGTTCTCATTACCCTCAAACACTGCCAAACCCCAACTATCTCTACTCTGATTATTAACACAACCAACTCTGTATCTAGACAGATCCTCTGACAGATTTTCTGAACAATTTGATAACAAATTGAGATTCAAAACATTAATATAATTGAATTTTTCAGGAAGTGTTGTGTTTCTAATCTGTGAAAAACAACCCCCATTTGAACTTGAAACTGCAGCATCATATACTTGCAAAGTACGGGTTTTGTACGAAATGTTTCGAACAATAACATCATTTTCCCCTAATTGAATTACTGGGTAGCCATCGATTGTGCAGTTGAGAACAAATCCAGGATACCCACAATATGATTTTTGCTTGCCACGTATATAGAATGGGAAACTTATAGTTGGGCCATTGCCACAACTCATAGGCACACATGCTTCATATTGATGATCGACACAAAAAGACTGTTTTGCTACAAGAATCATACATAATATACAAAACTCAAAACCTATCAAGAAATTGTACATAATTTGGTTCATCTGTGAGTTGCAGCCTGCAGGGATATGGAATTGGCTTTTAGCGGAAGCGGAGGGATAGATTAAGGGAGATGAATTCCGCACTTGTTGACACAAAAAAAAAAAGATGGCTGTCTGTGTCAAACCTCTAATCTTGACTGTTGAAAGTTATTATCATATGATCTCAAGAACTGACCAATCTCCATTTCACAGATCTTCTTCGAAAATTAATATAATATTAGAGTTGAAAATGGATATTTTTTCGATTTTAGTTAAATATTTTTATTTATGAATAAAGAATATAATATCTTTTTGATGTAGAATATATATGTAGTTAAAATATGTACGATTAAAAAATAATTTAAAAAAACATCTTGTTTATAAATAAATTTACC
Source organism: Ligustrum vulgare (assembly GCA_963555705.1). Taxonomy (NCBI): domain Eukaryota; kingdom Viridiplantae; phylum Streptophyta; class Magnoliopsida; order Lamiales; family Oleaceae; genus Ligustrum; species Ligustrum vulgare. The sequence goes on along the minus strand of OY743169.1, from coordinate 22,793,288 downwards.
AGAAGAAAGCTTATAGCATACAAAATTAGATAAAAAAAAAATTATATATTTATTTTAATAAATAAATACAATATATCAACATCCACGATAAACTTGATTTACGTAAAATCTTTGACATTTTTCTTCACGCGAAGATTGTTTTAGCTCGTAGTTGTATTTTTTGTTTTTAAAACTTGAAAGTGTATCATATCGGTTAAATAAAGGATTAATCATGTTATTCTATCAATCTCATTCTATCACACTGGATGTCGCCTCCTCATATGGGCGTTGGGTCACTCATTATTATGGATCGGTCCTACACCCATCCATGTGAAAGAGGACAAACCATATAATAGAATAAAGTGGACAAACTAGCATAATTTATAAAGGATGTGACTAAATTTTATTTAAACTAGTTCTTACCCGTGCGTTGCACGACAATTGTAATTTTTATGAGCGATTCCAAAAGAAAACATTATGATGTTTCAATGTTCACATAATAAAGTAAATAATTCATACATAAGTTTATACAATATTAATAATTTTTACTGATTTTTAAAAGTTCAACAAAATTAATCTAAGTTCTAGAAAATATAGAGGGCACCCACATGATGTAATTTCTTCATACCCTACCAATATACCCATTTAAGAATTACGAGTCGGGTGCGGGTTTGCTTTTATACCCATTTAAAACTCATTACTAATTATTTATTTTTTTATTAATTTTTTTAGGCTGTAAATAGGTTATAAGTGCTCCGAATTAACTTAAATCAGTTAAATATTGGGCTTCACTTGAGTTTGACTTGAAAAAAGCTTGTTATATGTTGAAAACAAGAGAATTTGAACAATTTTTTTAGACGTTAACAAAATCAATAGTTTAAACATATTAAGATTTAGACGTTAACAATGTTAATAGATATTTGAGTTCTTTTTTTTTTTTTAAACAATCACTTTTGTTTTAAATTCTATAATTTTTTAAGGAAATAAATGGGTATGCGGGTTGGGTATGGGTATTGTAGTAAAACTCATACCCGGCCCATATCCATGTCGGGTTTTAAAATTTACCTCCATACCTACCCACGAACCCATTTAGTCGGATAATCCCTGCCCATTTATGTCGGGTCTCCAACGGGTATCGGGTTCATGGGTATTATTGACATCCCTAATCAAGTCCTTATACAAACCTTTAACACCGATTGGTAGCCAGAGAATGATTTCGGCGATACAATAACGGCTGATGCAACCCTAATCAATCGAAATCTTTCCAGGCAAGCAGAAGAACTTGCAAAATTTTACACAAACTGGCATGCCGTCGATCGACGTAACCCTAATCGATGGAATCTCTAAAAGGGTGTACCAAAAAACTGACGAAAATAAACCCACAACACCAAACCACAGAACATAGACCCAAAATACCAAACGCTGAAAACAATTTTTGGGACCAAGAATCTGAAGAGAGACCCTAGTCGAACAAACCTATTGAATTGTGGAATAACAAAATGAGAATTGGACCCAAAACATCGAACCACGGAACATAGACCCAAAACACCGAATGCTGGGAACAATTTTTGGGACCAAGAATCTGAAGACAAATAATCCAAGACGAAGAATTGCTTAATACCTTCATAAGCAAGAGGTTGGAGAAGAAACCTCTCGAAGCAGGAGATGGAGATTTCTCTAGTGCAGGAAGAGAACACAGAAGCGGTGGGACATGTCTGGAGCTTCAACTGCGAAAGCAGGAGATGGAGGTTTCTCTGGTGCAGGAAGAGAACACAGAAGCGGCGGGACATGTCTGGAGCTTCAACCGCGGAAGTAGGGGATGGAGGTTTCTCTGGTGCAGGAAGAGAAATGTTTCGCACGAGGTCACCTCGCTAACAATTACCAAAAAGGGGGATCAGACGAATGTGTAAGGAACAAACCTCTCGTTACAAAGTCCCAACAAGGGGTGCTATATTGATGAAGATTACGGTGAAGACAAAACACCTCCAAGGGGCGCAAGCACACAAATTACACTAAGAGTTTGACGATAAAAGTAAAGATAAAGGAAATTACATATTCTCTTGTTGAGATTTGATTGATTGGTCTCCTAAATGACTAATTTTTTTATAATATATACAAATGCACGAACTTCTTTCAACCGCTGCCAATATTTGAATCTTCGGTTTGCCGCCTTAATTTGTAATACTTGCATATATTAATTTGCTTCTTCCACGTTGCATAACCGTCGTCCACGTCCTTGCAACATCTACTTGCCACGTCGCTCTAAGTAACCTCCACAATTCGTTATTTCAACTGCCACCTTCATCAACAATTGGCTGTGTGATCATAAAACAAGTGTCAAAACTACTTCTACTTGCTTTAGTCGTCCAACTGCTTCATCGCTCGCCCTGTCGCCCAAACATCTTAGTTGTCGCACAATCGCCTAGTCGTCCAACTTCCTACCTGTAATGAGTCTTTAACGTTGGGTCTCTTTTGGTTTGGGCCAAGGTTTAGGCCTCTTGCATTTTTGGGTATTTTTTGGGCGTCAACAATTACCCCCCAATATGGCGGAATTAATGTTTATCCATTAATTTTATGCCATATTAATCATTTCGATGTGCCCCTTTTTCTAGAAACTCTCAGCATTCCAATCTTCTTCCGTCTTTTCCAACATAAACCGTTCAGATTCTGCCTTTCTGCCTTCTTTTTCTCACATAAAGAGGTGGATCATTTCCCTATAAAAAGAGGATTTGGTTGCAGATACGTCTTCTTATCCCTTTCTTCCAGTCTTGTACGCCACTGCTATTATGTATATTCCCCCATATTTGACAGGTCTTTTGTTCCTATTTCTCCCTTTTCTTGCTTGTACGATAATAGCGCGGCTTTTCCGACGAAATGTAATGTGTTTACATTTGTTCGTCCTCCCATATGGAAGGGACATATTTTTTCAAGTATTTTCCGGTGATGGATCTTATGTGTTTCGTGTGATCTAGATCCTCCAAATGATAAGCTCCGTTGGACAACACACTGCTTACCCTAAACGGTCCTTCCCAATTAGGCGACCATTTCCCATTTTTAGGATCTTTACTTTCTAACTGGAGTATGGTTTTCCAAACCAAATCACCCGTACTAAATAATTTGGCTATCACTCTGTTGTTGTAATATTTAGCTACTTTTTGCTTCTGAACTTGCAATCTATCAAGGATGTCCAACTTCAATTCGTCCAGTTCTAAAAGATTCTGAACCATCAATTCTGCATAATCGCTTTCGCATAGATGGTTCTGTAAACTTGTTCGAATTGATTGTACGTTGATCTCCATAGGTAGTACTGCTTCTTGTCCATAAGTTAGCTGAAACAGAGTTACTCCTGTACTCGTTCGTGGAGACGTCCTGTAAGCCCACAAGGCATTGTTCAAACATTCGTGCCAATTCCTGGCATTTTCGCCCAACATTTTTCGTACAATGTTCTTTAGGGTTTTGTTGGACGACTCTGCTTGCCCGTTAGACTGAGCGTAATAAGGCGTAAAGTTAACTAGCTTCATGCCAATTTCGTCCAAGAACTCCTTTACTAGATTTCCATTCAACGAGGTCCCATGGTCTACCATTATGGTTTGTGGCACCCCGAACCTATAAATAATGTGGTTGCGAATGAATTCTATAACGTTCTTTTTGGAAATCTCTTTCAAAGGGACAGCCTCTACCCATTTAGTAAAGAAGTCCGTTGCTACAATGATGAACGTGTGTTGTTTGGACGATGGGGGATAAATCTTCCCTATTAAATCAATGGCCCAACCTTTAAACGGCCAAGGTTTAATAATAGGCGTCATTTCCCTGGCTGGCACTCTTTGGATTGGTCCGTGCATCTAACATGCTAAGCAACTTTTTGCATATTGTATGCACGATTCTCCCATTTTGGGCAAAAAGTATCCACTCCTAATAATCAGCCATCTCATTTTTTGACCGACTTGATGGGCCCCACATATCCCTTCATGGACTTCTGCCATAGTGGTCTTAGCTTTGCTCAAACTTATTAATTTTTATAACACCCCATTTGAGCGCTTCTTGTATACTTGTTCGTCTATGAGGACGTAATTCAACGCACGCAGTTTCATTTTTCTGTCGTTTCTTCCACCAGGTTCTTCCAAAAATTTCTTTAGTTTTTCTCTCCAATTCATTGCATCCCTGTTTGTATACAATGAATACTGCTTCCCTTTATCCTCCTTTGTACGGCGGGCAGGATTATTCCGTACTCACAAGTTGTTGTTGCATTTACCATCTTTGAATAACCCGAGGCGACTTGGGCTAATTCGTTCGCTACATAGTTGTAAATTCTGCTTATGTACTGAAGCTCCACTTGATCAAATTCCTCCAAAAGCTCTTGGGCGAGCTCGCGTTGCTTTACCACGGAATCACTCTGGCACTTGAAATCTCCCATTAATTGGCATATTACCAACTGAGAACCTCCCGGGATGATCACATTCTTCACTTTCAGCTCTACTAAAAGTTCTAGCCCCGTGATCAATGCTTCATACTCGGCTTGATTGTTAGTACATGCTTTTTTCAAGGTGAAAGCACACTTGTAACCTACTCCCAGAGGATTTATTAAAACTATACCAACCCCCGAGCCCTGGTAAGTTTTTGATCCATCAAAATATAGAACACAAGGCTTTGTTTCGAGTGAATCCACTTCTAAATTAACCTCCTTAGGCATGTCCAAACATGGATGATCAACCAAGAAGTTAGCTAAAGCTTGATTTTTAATTACCTTTTGAGGTATGTGTTGTATTTCAAATTCAGAAAGGGCCAATGTCCAAAGGCCAATTCTCTGATATAAAACAGGACGAGAAAACAAGTACCTGACTATATTTACTTTGGATTTCAAATACACGGTTACAGGCCGTAAATAGGCCCTTAGTTTAGTACAAATGAAATATAGAGCGAGACAAAGTTTTTCTATAGCTGAATAATTACATTCACACTTCGTCAACTGTCTACTTAAGTAATAAATCACTCTCTCCTCACCCAGTTGGTCTTCTTGCGCGACCATTCAGACTATAGATCCTTGCTCCGCCGATATATAGACTTTCATTGGCTTCCCATGAATTGGTGACACCAGCACAAACGGATTTGATAAGTATGTCTTTAGGCTGTCAAAAGCCTTTTGGTTTTCCTCCCGCCAGACAAATTTGTCTTGATTTTTCAACTTTAAAAGAGGCGAAAAAACTTTCGTTCGCCCTGCACAATTAGAAATAAAACGCGTTAGGAAATTTACTTGACTTAGGAACTTTTGCAATTACTTTTTGTTGGCAGGTGGTTTTGCTTCTAGAATGGCCATCGCTTTATTTTTGTGAAGTTTGATCCCCCTTTGGTGTACCAGAAAATCAAGGAAGTTTCCTGAATTAACACC